>PVHT020000140.1:14026872-14174932 GCA_004024745.2 Catagonus wagneri
AATCTTAGAGAATGCTCCATGCACACTTGAGAATAATGTGTATTCTGTTGCTTTTGAATGGAATGTCCTATAAATATCTATGAAGTCCATCTGATCTAATGCTTCATTCAGGGTCTGTGTTTCCTTATTGATTTCCTGCCTGGATGACCTGTCCATTGCTGTAAGTGGGGTATTAAAGTCCCCCACTATAATGGTGTTATTGTTGATTTCTCCTTTTAAGGTTGTTAGCAGTTGCCTTATATATTGTGGTGATCCTATGTTGGTGCATAGATATTTAAAATGGTTATATCTTCTCCTTGGATTGATCCTTTGATCATTATGTAGTGCCCTTCCTTGTCTCTTAAAATGTTCTTCATTTTAAGGTCTGTTTTGTCTGATATGAGTATTGCTACTCTGGCTTTCTTTTGATGCCCGTTTGCATGGAATATTTTCTTCCATCCTCTTGCTTTCAATTTGTATGTGTCTCTAGAAGTGAAGTGGGTCTCTTGAAGACAGCATATATATGGGTCTTGTTTTTGTATCCATTCGACTAGTCTATGTCTTTTGGTTGGGGCATTCAGTCCATTAACATTTAAGGTAATTATTGATATATATGTTCTTATTGCCATTGTATTAACTGTTTGGGGTTTTTGTTGCTCTTTTTTTCTTCCCTTATTCTCTTGTTGTCTCCTCTCACAAGATGGCTATCGTTAATGTTGTATTTGAGTTGATTTTTCTCATTTGTTTGTGTATCGATTGTAGATTTTTGGTTTGCGGTTACCCTGAAATTTTGATATAGAGGTCTATATATAACTGAGATTATATTAAGTTGTTGGTTTCTTAATTGCATGTGCATCTCCAGTGACCTGCATTTGTGCTCTCTTCTCATGATTTCTGATTTTGGTAGCATAATTGTGCATGTATGATTTAGTATCTTTACTGTATATATGCCTTTATTGGTGGGCCTTGTCATTTGTGGTGTTTTTGTTTCTGGTTGTGCCCTTTTCTTTTCTGCCTAGAGAAATTCCTTTAGGATTTGTTGTAAAGCTGGTTTAATGTTGCAGAAATCTCTTAGCTTTTGCTTATCTGTAAAGGTTTTGCTTCCTCCTTCAAATCTGAAAGAGAGCCTTGCTGGATAAAGTAATCTTGGTTGGAAGTTTTTCCCTTTTATCACATTTAGTATATCATGCCACTCCCTTCTGGCCTGCAGAGTTTCAGATGAAAAATCTGCTGATAACCTTATTGGGGTTCGCTTGTATGTCATTTGTTTCTTTTCCCTAGCTGCTTTCAATATTTTCTCTTTGTCTTTAATTTTGGTCATTTCGATTAATATGTGTCTGGGGGTGTTCCTCCTTGGGTTTATTTTATATGGTACTCGTTGCGCTTCTTGGATTTGAATGAGTGGCTCCTTTCCTATATTAGGAAAGTTTTCAGCTATAATCTCCTCGAATAATTTTTCTGTCCCCTTCTCTCTCTCTTCTCCCTCTGGCACCCCTATAATACGGATGTTGGTGCGTTTAACATTATCCCAGAGTTCTCTGAGACTCTGCTCATTTCCTTTCAATCTTTTATCTCTTTTCTCTTCTGCATTAGTGATTTCCACTAATCTGTCCTCCACCTCGCTGATTGGTTCTTCTGCCTCCTGTATTCTACTGTTGGCTGCTTCTAATGAATTTTTTATTTCAGTTATTGTATTTTGCATCTCTTCTTGTTTAATTTTTACAGCTTGTATTTCTTTGCTCAGTGTTTCCTGTAAATGATCAATCTTTGCCTCCAGTCTATTTCCAATGCCTTGCATCATCTTCAGCATCAACAGTCAAAAGTCTCTTTCTGGGAGGCTTATAATCTCATCACTGAGCTGTTTTTCTGGGCTTTTCTCTTTCTCCCTTATCTGAGTTATAGTTTTCTGTCTTTTCATTTTTGTAGGTTTTTGGTGTGGTGACCTTTGTGTCGACAATAGAGTTGTAGCCTCTCTTAGTTCTGGCATTTGCCTCCCCTGTGGCTAAAGTTGGTATGGAGGGGGCTTGTTGTAGGCTTCCTGATGGGAGGGGGTGATGCCTGCTCACTGGTAGGTGGGGCTGATTCCTCTCCCTCTGATGGGTGGGGCTTTGTCTCTGGATGAGATTAGAGGCTGGCTGTGTGCCTGAGGGGTCTTTGGGCAGCCTGTTTACTGATGGGTGGGGCTGAGATCCCACCTGGATTACTGTTTGGCCTGGGGCTTCTCAGCGCTGATGGGAGGGACCACATTTTCCCAGAAATGGGCATTTCCAGAGAAAAACAGGCTGCTGAATGTCCCCGAGAGCTTCACATCCAATGCCCTTCCCCACAACAAGGCACAGTCACCCCTGTTTTCCCAGGAGATCCTCCAGGAATTGCAGTCAGGTTCTACTCGGATTCCTCTGGAGACTGCTTTGCCCTTGGACCAGTGCATGTGAAAGTCTGTGTGTGCCTTTCAAGAGTGGGGTCTCTGTTTCCCCCAGTCCTGTGGAGCTCCTGCACACAAGCCCTGCTGGCTTTCAGTGCCAGATGCTCCGGGGATGTTTCTCCCTGTGCCCGATCCCCAGGCATGGGGTTTTGATGTGGAGCTCAGAACTCTCAGACCTGTAGCTGAGTCTCTGTGATGCAGTGACTTTCCAGTCTGTGGGGCTTCCCACCCAGGAGGTATGGAGTTGCTTCTATCGCATGATCCCCCCTCCTACCTCTTGATGTCGTCTCCACTTTGTCTTCTGGAGCAGAATATCTTTTTGGAAGTTTACAGTCCATTTGGTTGAAGGTTGCTCAGCATTTGGTTGTAGTTTTGCTCTTTTTTGGGAGAGAAGTTGAGCTCCAGTCCTTCTATTCCGCCATCTTAATCCAATCCTCAGGCTGCTGTTTTTATACCTTCAACTGGTTTTTATGGAGGAAGATTTCCCCCAAACCCTCTAGGTTTTAGAAATCTAATCTACATCATGGAAATCTCATTTTTTTTTTTCAGGGCTTCACCTACAGCAATATGGAGGTTCCCAAGCTAGGGGTGGAATCAGAGCTGTAGCTGCCAGCCTATGCCATAGCTCATGGCAACACCAAGTTCTTAACCCACTGAGTAAGGCCAGGAATTGAACCTACATCCTGTGAATGCTAGTCAGATTCATTTCCACTGAACCATGATGGGAACTCCTAGAAATCTAATCTTTATAATTTTTTCATTATTAAATAATAGTTGATTTGCAGTGTTTCAAGTTCTGCTGTAAAGCAAAGTGATCCAATCACACACATTTCCCTGTGCTGTACAGTAGGGTCCCATTGCCCATCCATTCCAAATATAACAGTTTACATGCAAAAACCCCCCAAAATGCCAATCCATCCCACCCCCTTCTATTTCCACCTTGGGAAACCTAAGTCTGTTCTTCTTGGCAATGATCTGTTTTTTGTTTTGTTTTGTTTTGTTTTAGATAGGATCATCTGTTCCATATTTTAAATTCCACAAATAAATGATGTCATATGGTATTTGTCTTTTTCTTTCTGGCTTACTTCACTTAGTATGAGAGTCTCTAATTCCATCCATGTTGCTGCAAATGGCATTAGTTTGTCTTTTTTGTGGCTGAGTAATATTCTATTATATATATGTACCACCTCTTCTGAATCCATTCATCTGTCAATGGACATGTAGGTTGCTTCCATGTCTTGGCTATTGTGAATAGTGCTACTATGAGCATAGGGGTGCATGTATCTTTTTCAGTGAAAGTTTTGTTCAGATATATGCCCAGCAATGGAATTGCTGAATCATATGGTAACTCTATATTTACTTTTCTGAGGTACCTCCATACGGTTTTCTATAGTGGTTTTACCAATTTACATTCCCACCAGCAGTGGAGGAGGATCACACCCTCTCAAGCATTTGTTATTTGTTGATTTGTTAATGATAGAAATCTTTATAATTTAATAGTGTAAATTGATTTTCTGTGAAGAACCCAAGCTCCACTGGTCACTTACTGCAATATCACAAATTTGGAGTTCCCGTCATGGCTCAGTGGAAATGAATCTGATTAGCAACCATTAGGACGCAGGTTTGATCCCTGGCCTTGCTCAATGGGTTAAGGATCCAGCGTTGCCATGAGCTGTGGTGTAGGTTGCAGAAGAGGCTCAGATCTTGCATTGCTGTGGCTATGGTGTAGGACAGCGGCTACAGCTCTGATTCCACCCCTATCCTAGGAACCTTCAAATATTGTGGTGTGGCCCTAAAAAGACAGAAGAAAACCCCCCCACAAATTTTGTCTGTTCCCATTTACTGCATAAACATCCCCAAGGCAACCCCAAGCCCTCCTGTTCGTAGCAGAAAAAGCTTTCTTCCAGCTATTTCCCTATACTGCTTGTATCTCTCATGACACAGAAGTTAGCCAAGACTAAGAGAGTTATAATCCAAGAATTCCCGGGGAAAACTCTAAAATTCCCAAGATTGCTATAGGACTATGTTATCCTAATGTAGACCCTGGAGGAAGGACATAAAAAGGACACATGTGGAGTTCCCATCATGTCTCAGTGATAACGAACTGGACTATCCATGAGGATGCAGGGGTTTTTTTTTCCTTTTTTTTATGGCCGCACCTGCAGCATATGGAAGTTCACTGGCCAGGGGTCGAATCAGAGCTGTAGCTGAAGACCTACACCACAGCTACAGCAAGCAGGATCCAAGCCTTATCTTCGACTTACAACACATCTTACAGCAACGTCAGATCCTCAACCCACTGAGCAAGGCCAGGGATCAAACCCACGCGTCTTCATGGATACTAGTCGGGTTCATTAACTACTGTGCCATGATGGGAGCTCCCAAGGAGGATGTTGTTTTGATCTCTGGCCTTGCTCAGTGGGTTAAGGATCCAGCGTTGCTGTGAGCTGTGGTGTAGATCAAAGATGTGGCTTGGATCTGGCATTGCTATGGCTATGTTGTAGGTGTGGGCTGTGTGTTCAGCACAAAAAAGACCAAAAAAAAAAAAAGAAAAAGAAAAACCGCATACCATTTATTTCTCCAACTCAAGCACACTGTTCTTACTGAAAACTTGAGACCTAGTTCTGTGAACTCTTCAAGCTCTTACTTCATGGTACTTAACTGCTGTTTATCCTCTTGGGGTTTACAAGGTTTCTGTACCACCCACTTCAGCTCTGTTTCTTGATTCCTCCTTTCTGTCTGCTCCTCTGCAACGATTGCCCCATTTTCCACTTTTTTTTTTTTTAGCCTCTGGATTTCCCCTTGGGACATGACCTCCTGTCTTCTACTTTACTCGTGGTGCTAATGGTAAGAAGCAGTCTGTCTCAGGGCTCCTGGCCCTTATGGAACCTACCAGATAGCTTTGTCTCCTGTCAGACCCATCTGACACTGTAGGAGATTTGGGGAATTGGGTAGGGCCTTAGGAAGGGTTTGCTGGAGGAAAAAATGTTGGGGAGATAAACAGATAGGAACAATATTCCAGAAAGAAAGAACAGTACAGATAAGGCAAGAAAATGGGAGGTTAAGATGCTTGGGAATCTCAAGTTATTTATTTATTTTGGACTGAATGTAAAGAGAATATGGTACAGTTTTAAGATGTGAAGTCTGAAAGGTTGCCAAGACCAAAACACTTATAGACACATAACTACATGATCAGGCTTTCTCTAATAAAGTGTCATGTGTATCACGGGAATGCTCAATGCTCCCGGAGTTTCTAAAAGTTGTTTATGATGGAGATGTTTAGGAAAAACACATGGAATAACTGATATTTGAACTGAGTCTTAATTTAAAAATATGTAAGAATTTTATATTAGAAATTAAAGGAAAGAATAGAAGGAGAGGAATTTGCCTTTGTAGGTGAAAAGTGACCAATATTGGGTAAAGCTGGGTATTTTGATAGGACATGCCATTTAATATGCTAACACATTTTTTTGGCCTAAAACCAAAAAGGTCTAAGCCTTAAACTTTCTTAATCCCTGTAGGTCATCACCTTTATCTTTTTGACAGCACCTACCTTTTTTTAAATTCTTTTTTTATGTAAATCAATCATTTCCCTTGAGCTCTAAATTCTTTAAGGGTCTCTTCTCACCTCTTTGTATCCTCCAGCAAAGGCAAGCATGCATGCAATAGGGGCCCAGTGGCTGTCTGTTGAATGTATAAATACAGACTGAAGGTCTTGTTTATGTGTTATTATTGTTGAGATACCCCTTTTCAACTCCTGCAAATGTTGAGTGTTGCTTGGAAGGAAAGTGTTGGACTAGGAGCCAGGAGATCCAAGTCCCTATTCCAGGTTGGCCACTAACTCAGTGTGTGACATCTCGTCTAAATTTCCTTGTCTGTAAAATTAGGTCAGTGTTTTGAAACCCTTTAGCCAACAAGAACTAATTTTGAGTCATTTGTTCACCCATTAAAAGAATTTGGGGAGTTCCTGTTGTGGCTCAGTGGGTTTAAGGACCTGAAGTTGCCTCTGTGAAAATGAGAGTTTGATCCCTGGCCTCACTCAGTGGGTTAAGAATTCGGTGTTGCTGTGACTGTAGCATAGGCCTCAGCTGCACCTCTGATTCACCCTCTAGGCTGAGAACCTCCATATGCCTCAGGTGCGGCCATTAAAAAAGAAATTGCATGTAAAATAGGGATGATTCATTTTTATACTAACTGCCATAATATATGATTAAATGTAGTGACTGATACTAGGTGGATATAAAGGTTCTGCTGGGAGTTCTCATGTGGCTCGGCAGTAACAAACCCGACTAGTATCCACGAGGACAAGGGTTGGATTCCTGGCCTCGCTCAGTTGGTTAAGGATCCAGCATTGCCGTGAGCTGTGGCAATGCTGAGTCACAGATGTGGCTCGGATCTGGTGTTGCTGTGGTTGTGGTGTAGACTGGCAGCTGTAGCTCTGATTTGACCCCTGGCCAGGGAACTTCCACATGCTGTAGGTGCAGCCCTAAAAAGACAAAAAAAAAAAAAAAAAAAGATTCTGCTAAGATCATTGGGGGCTAGCTAATGTCATAAAAATATAATATCCTCATTGTGCATTTATTTATTTATTTATTTATTTTGCTTTTTTCCTGGAACTTACTGTCTTATTTTATTTTTATTAAAATATAGTTGATTTACAGTGTTGTGTCAATTTCTGCTGTATGGCATAGTGACCCAGTCGTACGTATATGCATGTTCTTTTCCTCATACTGTCTTCCATCATGTTCTATCCCAAGAGATTGGATATAGTTCCCTGTGCTGTACACTAGGCTTTTGGAAATGTTTAAAATAGCTGATAGGACTCTAGGAATCTGAGGACTCTAATGTGGGAACACTGAGTTAGATGGCCCCTCTGGCTGCCGGTCTGAATTTGTTTTTAGAGTAATTCCCATCCACCTGTCCCCACATCTTGTATAAGAAGAAATGCACACCACTGAATGATTTCAGTGGAATCATTTCCTCTAAAATTATTGTAAGATGTATATTTAAGTATTTTAAAGTGAGTATGAAATAATCGTATGATGCTTGTAGGATTTTGAGAAACTGCACTACTGTTTGAGAAATTAGGATCGTAGGGAAGCCAACCTTTGTTAACAGCACGTGTCTGAATTGTGTCAGCCTGCAGAGGAAGTCTAGATAAAAGAGACAATTTTTTTCAAGTTTCTTTCCTTCTTTTTCTTTTCTTTTTTCTTTTTTTCTTTTTTTTTTTGCTTTAAAATTTTAAACAGGACAGCCAGGCTCACAATTGTTCAAGCTCATTTAGGATTCCTTCCCAGTAGTTTCCTTGGCCCTACACTCCTTCTCCTAGGCAGTCAATCCCCTCCCCATTCAAATAACCCTTGAGAGGAAGTTGAATGTGCTCCTCTTTGCAGTACAAATTTCCACTTCTGTAGGAAGACAAGTAGAGCAAATTGGGTTATGCCTGCGGATGACATTAATGTGTCAGTGGAATAAGTTCTTATTTAGTTTTATTAGTTTCCTCAGAAAGTGCAAACTTCAGTAGCCATATATGTTCTCCTGGGCAACACCAGGTCTCTCTGGTGTTTTATTTTTAGCTTTGACAAGAAAGCTGTCTTTGCCAATTTGCCTCAGAACAGGTGATGGATGTAATATTTATCCTCAAAGAAAGGAGTAGCAAGAATAACAATAACCTACATTTATACAGTGCTTTTACATATTTTATATCATTTGATCTTTGTAGCAACCATGCAAGACAAATTGGCATTTTTTTCCCCTAAATGTGGAAATTGAGAGTCATGGGATTATCTTGTTTAAGGTCACTCAGTGAATCAGTAGAGAAGCCAGGATTTGAATCCTTATCTGGCAGGTACCAGTATCTAGGGTTTTCCTGTCCAAAATGCTGCCTTCAGCTCTGCTATTATTTACTCCGGGGGTAAGAAGGATCCCTCTGCAAGGTGCACAGATTAGATGCCCAATATGCACAAGGTCCTTCGTGTACATTAGACTGACATGAGTAAAAAGAAGTGGTGCTGCCCGAAAAGTGTCATATTTTTAGGGGAGGCTGACAGAAGGACAAATAAAACTATTTACTCAGCTTTTAAGGAGGCAATAAGCAATATTAGTCAAGGAAGAATTAAGGCAAAATCTTTGAATGGGTAATGTTTATTTAGCAAATTCAAATGACCTAGATGAAAATTATTCAAACTTAATAGCTTAAAAATGCAAATGTAGAAAAATGAGAGACAAATTATTCCCATCAAAATGGCAAAGATTCTTAAAAAGTCATAAGATACAATTTTGTGAGGAATGAAGGAAATGAACTTCTAGTCATTACTTGTGGGTTTATAAATTGGTACAAATTGGTACAACTGCCACAGGGGCAATTTGGCATATTTACGAAAAATTCTGGAAGTATGCATTACCACATCTATCTTCCTGTGCTAGATATTATGTGAAGTAATAGGAGAGTGATGGTAAGTACGATATTATTCCTGCCTTCCTGGCCTGGGGGGAGACAACTAAACAGGCCATCACAATAATGTGATCATTTGATGAAGAGTATAGAATAGATTTTCCTGTTTTTTGCAATGGTGATAACTGTGTGTATGCATGTAGAATATTAAATATACAAGAAGAGTTTGTACCAGAGTTTAACGCTGTTTGTTTCATCTTTGTACTATAGAATTATGGGATATTTATTTTCTCTTTCAAGTTTTTCTGTACTTTTCAAATGCCCCTATAATTAATATGAGTTACTAGAATAGTAATAGTGTATCATGAATTTTTGCCTTTTTTTAGTAGCAAAGACAATCAGTCAGTTCATGAGTCAATAAGAAGAACCAGGCCTGGTGGCATATTCAGACCTAGAATTTAAAACCTGGTATACTATGGGGCAAGCCTCTGTGTAGCCATCTGAGATCCCGATGGTCTCTTTCTCACTCAGTTCTGCTTTCTTTTACTGCATTTGTGTGTCTGAGCTGCTGGTACTTGGGCCTAATTATCATTATTGGTTATTCAATACAGTTTATCATTGAGAATGGAGTTCAACCTTGACCTCAGCTCTATTGGCCAGTGAGCTTGCACTCCTTCTTACCTCTGCCCAAGAAGGAAACTTGGGCCCCAGGAACCCCAACTTCTGGTTGAATATTCTTTGCTACATCTCTAGGAACACCTGAGAAACTCTCTTGGGCCTAGGATCTGGAGATTTTTTAGAGCATCCTGGGGTCATGCTCTTTTACCTCTGGCATTAAAGTGAGTTCTTGCTTCTAGACTTGGAGATTCAGACTTTTAAGTACCCACTTGCCCTGCAGGGAAAGCAGTTTACTCACTGAATTAGCTCTTTAATCCCATCACCTAACACTCTGGTTCATCCCTTCTTTCCTCCTGGCTAGTTGGGAGGCCCCCAAAGCCTTGCAGACTGTGGGTTATCACACACTCCCATCACAGCTTCCTTCACTGGCCATCCACCTGTCCTTCCTTTAGCCATGAGCTTCCCCTCAGCGACACCTAAAGCTTCTCATCTAAACCTCCTGATTTTGTATTCAGGCTGTACAGAAACTTGATATTTATGACAATTGGCAAACATTTTTTTTTCCCAAAAGTTAAATTAAAATTACAAGGTTGTGTGACTCTAATATTCTTTTTAGGAAGTGATGAAATAGCCTCATTTAGGCCATTAAATAGAAAGTAAGCAAAGTACCTCACAAGTCCTATGATTTATGTGCTGCTTTAGATAGTTTTATAATTTAAATAATGGTTTATTTCTTTTTGGATCCACTAACAATAACAGAATCTAATTTTAAAAGAATTTGAAGACGCAGATGCCTAAGGCAAATATTCTTGGGAAATTGAAACAAAAGACAAAATATATCTAGATAGCACTGTAACATTAAATGAATTTGAAGGTTGGCTTGTGTATTATTTAAATATGTTCTCAGGATAGAAATGCTTTTGTGCCGAATATCAAAATTCCCCTTAGTTCCACAGTGGGGTCCTGTCTTTAGTCTCAGGAGGAGAAGACAAATTGAGGCAAAGTATTAATCATTTGACAGCGCATTACAGTAATGATTTATCACCATTTTGATGAAGTTCACTTATTTGCATAAAATAATTAAGACCAGTAACTCTTCAAGCTACTTATTCTAGGAAGATCGATGGTGATGTATTCATTGCTGAGTACTCCAGTATTAGGGCATTTGCACTAAGCGAGGTCATATTCATGCATTAGGGACAAGAAACTCAGTGGGACTTAGACTTCTATATTCATAGTTCTATGCTGTTCAGCCTGAATAATTTTCATATGGGCCATTTGTATTTGCAAAACAAACACTATCCCTTCAATGATTTTGTCTCAGTTCTACAGTTACAGATATTATTTATTACTCCCTCAGCCTCTTAGTTAAGCTATTTCTTTTCTTTTCCTTTTTTTCTCTCACATCTTAATTTCTGGCCATCTCATTTCTTACCATTTCCTGAGTAGACCTGTTGTCAATTATCCAGGTAGCAAAAGAAAAGAAAATTTGAATTAAGTCTGACTTTCTGTGCTAGAGATCTGAAAATTGTTTGTATTTTGTTTAAGAATGAGAAAATAAAGTTTCCTGTTTAGCATATGTGGTATCCTGGGCTCCTGGCATCACTTGTTAGGACTCCAGGAGCACTTTTTCAGTATGGTTAAGAATCTGGATCAGTTAGCCTTAGGAGGACAATGATGTGAGAAAAGCCATGCTTCCATTTATCATTTGTAATAAACCTTTATCATTCTTTTCGATGACCGAGTCTTAGAACCTGCTTATGGAGTTTGGAGAATCACCCACTTTTTGAGGCAGAGCCTGCTTTTCTTAATGAAAGTGTGTTAGCCACATTCCCGCCATTCTTTGCAGCCAGAGCTCACTGACTTGCTCTAAGCATCATCAATCACATACACAGACTGAGCAGAAGCTACTTCTGTGAGGAAGTATTATTCAGAAGCCCTTCTGCGGATCTGCGGAGGCAGCTACCAGAGGCAGCAGTGCTTGTGGCAGCGGTGGGTGTCCAGTGTCTGTGGTGCCATCTTGGAAGCTGCAGTGTTGTGTACAGTGACAGTAGCAATGATGTCTTGGACCATCTGTGGCGTTCTTTTGGTTTTTATGTCTGGTTGCATGGTATCAGAGCCTGGTTTTCAAGAGATTATATAAGCAATCCAACATCAACTTTTGAATTTTTCTTTTTTTTTTGGCCATGTCTGCAGTATATGGAAGTTCCTAAGCCAGCGATCAAACCTGTGCCACAGCAGTGACCTGAGCCACAGCAGTGAGAATGCTGGATCTTTAACCTGCTGTGCCATGAGGGAACTTTTTTACTTGTGAATTTTCATAGAACTTAAAACAGACAGAAAATTTGCAAGGATCTATAAGAAATTCCTTTATATGCTTGGTTTATTTTTTTCTTTAAATCTTCCTTAAAAGCTTTTTTTTTAAATAATCTCAAATGCACATAGCATTTTCAAAAAGTAGAAAACAGAGTTCCCATATATCCTTCAGCTTCTCCCAATGGTAATAACTTACAAAACCATAGCACAGCTATCAAAACCAGGAAATCGGTCCGAATTACAGGCTAAAGTATAGACTTTATTTGGATTTCACCAGTTCTTATATGTACTTTTAAAAAATGTGTATAGTTCTACAAAGTTTTATCTCATGTATAGATTTATACAACCACTGCCATGACGGGGACAGGAAACTTCCATCACCCCAAAGAAGTTCCTTTTGCTTCCACTTTGAAGTCACACTCTCCCTGAAATGTTATCCTTGGTAACAACGGGTCCATTCTTTATCATGATTTTGTTATTTTAAGAGTATTATGTAAATGGGGGAGTTCCTGTTGTGGCTCAGTGGGTTAAGAACCCTACATAGGATCCGTGATGATGCCAGTTCAATCCCTGGCCTCACTCCGTGGGTTAAGGATCCAGCATTGCCACCAGCTGCAGAGCAAGTCAAAGATGCTGTGATCTCAGATCTGCTGTTGCTGTGGCTGTGGCATAGGCCTGCAGCTGCAGCTCTGATTTGACCACTAGCCCAGTAACTTCCATATGTTGCAGGTGCGGCCTTAAAAAGAAAAAAAAAAGAGCATTATATAAGTGGAATCATGCAGAATGCAACCATACTCATCTCCTAAAGACAAACAATCATTCTTAGAAATAATTCAGCCTTATTCCAAAATAAGGAAGAGAAATCTTTTCTTTTTTTAAATTACTCATGAATTTTAGTACATTTATAGTTGTATAATGATCATCACAACCTGATTTTATAGCATTTCCATCCCAAACCGCCAGCCCACCCACACCCCCCACCCTCAACCTGTCTCATTTGGAAAAGCTAAGTTTTTTAAAGTCTGTGAGTCAGTATCTGTTCTGCAAAGAAGTTCACTATGTCCTTTTTATAGATTCCACATGTAAATGATAGCATATTATGTTGGTGTATCATTGTCTGACTGACCTCACTTAATATGATAATTTCTAGGTCCATCCATGTTGCTGCAAATGCCATTATTTCTTTCTTTTAATGGCTGAGTAATATTCCATTGTGTGTTTATACCATATCTTCTCTATCCGCTCCTCTACCGATGGGACATTTAGGTTGTTTCCATGTCTTGGCTATTGTATATAGTGCTGCAATGAACATTGGAGTACATGTGTCTTTTCGAGTCATGGTTTTCTCTGGATAGATGCCCAGGAATGGGATGGCTGGATCAACTGGTAATTCTATTTTTAGTTTTCTGAGGAATCTCCATACTTTTTTCCATAGTGGTTGCACCAATTTGCATTCCTACCAACAGTGTTATAGAGTTCCCTTTTTTTCTACACTCTCTCCAGCATTTATTGTTTGTAGACATTTTGATGATGGCCATTCTGGCCTGTGTAAGGTGGTATCTCATACATAGTGTTTTTGATTTGCATTTCTCTAATAGTGAGTGATATTGAATATCTTTTCATGTGTTTTTTGAGGAGTTCCTGTCATGGCTCAGTGGTTAATGAATCTGACTAGGAACCATGAGGTCGCGGGTTTGATCCATGGCCTTGCTCAGTGGGTTAAGGATCCATGAGCTGTGGTGAGGGCTGCAGATGCAGCTCGGATGCCGCATTGCTGTGGCTATGGTGTAGGCCAGGGCTATAGCTCCAGCTAGACCCCTAGCCTGGGAACCTCCATATGCCTCAAGTGCGGCCCTAGAAAAGGCAAAAAAAAAAAAAAACATGTTTTTTGGCCATCTGTATGTCTTCTTTGGAGAAATGTCTGTTTAGATCTTCTGCCCATTTTTTGATGGGGTTGTTTGTTTTTTAGTATTGAGATGTAGGAGGTGTTTATAAATTTTGGAGATTAATCCCTTGTCAATTACTTCATTTGCAAATATTTTCTCCCATTCTGTGAGTTGTGTTTTTGTTTTGTTTAGTGTTTCCTTTGCAGTGCAGAAACTTTTAAGTCCCATTTGTTTATTTTTGTTTTTTATTGTTATTATTCTAGGAGGTGGATCTGAGAAGATATTGCTGTGGTTTATGTCAGAGAGTGTTTGGCCTGTGTTTTCCTTTAAGAGTTTTATAGTGTCTGGTCTTATATTTAGGTCTTTTATCCATTTTAAGTTTATTTTTGTGCATGGTGTTAGGAAGTGTTCTAGTTTCATTGTTTTACATGTAGCTGTCCAGTTTTCCCAGCACCACTTATTGAAGAGGCTGTCTTTTGTCCAATGTATATTCTTGGCTCCTTTATCATAGATTACTTGACTATAGATGCATGGATTTAATTCTGGGCTTTCTATCCTGTTCCACTGATCTGTATTTCTGTCTTTGTGCCAGTACCATACTGTTTTGATGACTGTAGCTTTGTGGTAGAGTCTGAAGTCAGGGAGCCTGATTCCTCCAGCTCCATCTTGCTTTCTCAGGATGGCTTTGGCTGTTTTGGGTCTTTTGCACTTCCAAACAAACTTTAAAATATTTTCTTCTAGTTCTGTGAAAAATATCTTTGGTACTTTGGTAGGGATTGCACTGAATCTGTAGATTGCCTTGGGTAGTATAGTCATTTTGATAATATTGGTTCTTTCAATCATGGTATGTCTTTCCATCTATTTGTATCATCTCTGATTTCTTTCATTAGCATCTTATAGCTTTCAGAGTACAGGTCTTTTGTCTCTTTCAGTAGGTTTATTCCTAAGTATTTGATTCTTTTTGATGACATCATAAGTGGTTTCCCTAATTTCTTTCTGATCTTTCATTGTTACTATATAGAAATGCAGTCAATTTCTGTGTACTAATTTTGTATCCTGTGACTTTGCCAAATTCACCGATGAGCTCTAACAGTTTTCTGGTGGCGTCTTCGGGATTTTCTAGGTATCTTATCATGTCATCTGCAAATAGTGATAGTTTTACTTCTTCCTTTCCAATTTGTATTCCTTTTATTTCTTTTTATTCTCTGATTGCCATGGCTAGGACTTCCAAAACTATGTTGAATAGTAGCAGCAAGAGGGGACATCCTTGTCCTGTTCCTGATCTCAGTGGGAATTCTTTCACCCATTCACCATTGAGAATGATGTAAGCTGTGGGTTTGTCACATGTGGCCTTTATTATGTTGATGTGGGTTCCTTCTGTGCCCACTTTCTGAAAAGTTTTTATCAGAAATGGGTATGGATTTTGTCAAAGGCTTTTTCTGCATCTATGGAGAGGATCATATGATTTTTATTCTTCAGTTTGTTAATGTGGTGTATCACACTGAATGATTTGCAGATAGTGAAGAATCCTTGCATCCCTGGGATAAATCCCATTTGATCATGATGTACAATTCTTTTAATGTATTGTTGGATTTAGTTTGCTAGTATTTTGTTGAGGATTTTTGCATTTATGTTCGTCAGTGATATTGGCCTGTAGTTTTCTTTCTTCGTGGTATCTTTGTCTGGTTTTGATATCAGGGTGATGGTGGTCATAGTATGAGTTTGGGAGTGTCCTTTCCTCTGCAATTTTTTGGAATAATTTCAGAAGGGTAGGTGTTAGCTCTTCTCTAAATGCTTGATAGAAGTTGCCTGTGAAGCCGTCTGGTCCTGGGCTTTTATTTGTTGGAAGTTTTTTTAATCACAATTTCAATTTCAGTACTTGTAATCGGTCCATTCATCTTTTCTATTTCATCTTAGTTTAGTCTTGGAAGATTGTACTTTTCTAAGAATTTGTCCATTTCTTCTAGGTTTTCCATTTTATTGCCATATAGTTGCATGTAGTAGTCTCTTCTGATCCTTGTATTTCTGTGATGTCTGTTGTAACTTCTCCTTTTTCATTTCTAATTTTATTGATTTGAGTCCTCTCTCTTTTTTTCTTGATAAGTCTGGCTAAGGGTTTATCAATTTTGTTGATCTTTTCAAAGAACCAGCTTTTAGTTTCATTGATCTTTTCTATGGTTTTCTTCATTTCTATTTCATTGATTTCTACTCTGTTCTTTATGATTTCTTTTCTCCTGCTAACTTTAGGTCTTGTCTGTTCTTCTCTCTCTAGCTATTTAGATGTCAAGTTAGGTTGTTTATGTGAACTTTTTCTTGTTTCCTGAGATAGGCTTGTATTGCTATAGACTTTCCTCTTAGAACTGCTTCTGCTGCATCCCATAGGTTTTGGAGCATCATATCTTTGTCATTATTTGCTTCTAGGTGTTTTTTAATTTCCTCTTTGATTTCTTCAGTGATCCATTGGTTTTTTAGTAGCATGTTGTTTAGTCTCCACATCTTTGTGTTTTTTTTTGCAGTTATTTTCTTGTTGTTGATTTCCAGTCATATAGCGTTGTGGTCGGAAAAGATGCTTGATATGATTTCAATTTTCTTAAGGTTACCAAGGCTTGATTTGTAGCCCAGGACATGATTAGTCTTAGAGAATGTTCTGTGTGTACTTGAGAAGAACATGTATTCTGTTGCTTTTGGATGGAATGTCCTACAAAATCTATTAAGTCCATCTGGTCCAATGCTTCATTTAGGGCCTGTGTTTCCTTATTGATTTCCTGTCTGAGTGATCTGTCCATTGATGTAAGCGGGGTGTTAAAGTCCCCCGTTATTCTTGTGTTATTGTCAATTTCTCCTTTTAAGGTTGTTAGCAGTTGCCTTATATATTGTGGTGATCCTATGTTGGATGCGTATATATTTACAATTGTTATATCTTATTCTTGGATTGATCCTTTGATCATTATGTAATGTTCTTCTTTGTCTCATAATATTCTTTATTTTAAGATCTATTTTGTCTGATATGAGTATTGCTACTCCAGCTTTCTTTTGATTCCTGTTTGTATGGAATATTTTCTCCCATCCTCTCACTTTCAATTGTATGTGACCCTAGAAGTGAAGTGGGTCTCTTGAAGACGGCATATATATGGGTCTTGTTTTTGTATCCATTCAACCAGTCTATGACTTTCGGCTGGAGGCTTTAGTCCATTTACATTTAAGGTAATTATTGATATGTATGTTCTTACTGCCATTCTATTAACTGTTTTGGATTTGTTTTTGTTTCTCTTTTTTCTTCCCTTCTTCTCCTGTTCTCTCCTCTGTGGTTTGATGACTGTCCTGTTTGTTGTATTTGAGTTGATTTTCTTATTTGTGTGTATATCTGTTGAAGCTTTTTGGCTTGCAGTTTCCCTGAAAATTTGATATAGGAGTCCATCTATATACAAGATTGTTTTAAGTTGTTGATCTCTTAACTGCAAGTGCATCTCCAGTGTCCTGAATCTTTACCCTCCTCGTCTCACGATTTCTGATTTTGGCAGCATAATCGTGTGTGGTTGATTTTCTACATTTACTGTATATATGCCTTTTCTGATGATCCTTGTCTTTTGCAGTGTTTTTATTTCTAGCTGTGGCCTTTTCTTTCATGCCTAGAGAAGTTCCTTTAATATTTGTTGTAAAGTTCGTTTAGTGGTGCTGAATTCTCTTAGCTTTTGATTTCACCTTCAAATCTGAATGAAAGCCTGGCTGGGTAAAGTAATCTTGGTTGGAAGTTTTTTCCTTTCATCACGTTAAGTGTATCATGCCACTCTCTTCTGACCTGCAGAGTTTCTGCTGAAAAATCTGCTGAGAACCTTATCAGGGTTCCCTTGTATGTTAGTTGTTTCTTTTTCCTAGCTGCTTTTAATATTTTCTCTTTGTCTTTAATTTTGGTCAGTTCGATTAAGATGTGTCTTGGGGTGTTCCTCCTTGGGTTTATTTTATATGGTACTCGTTGTGCTTCCTGGATTTGAGTGAGTAATTCCTTTCCCATGCTAGGGAAATTTTTGGCTATTATCTCTTCAAATATTTTTTCTGTCCCTTTCTCTCTCTCTCTTCTCCTTCTGGCACCTCTATAATATGGATGTTGGTGCATTTAATGTTGTCCTAGAGTTCTCTGAGACTCTCTTCATTTCTTTTAAATCTTTTTTCTCTTTTCTGTTCCACATCAGTGATTTTCACTAGTCTGTTCTCCACCTTGCTTATTCTTTCTTCTGTCTCCTGTATTCTGCTGTTGGTTGCTTCTAATGAATTATTTATTTCAGTTATTGTATTTTGCAACTCTGCTTGCTTAAGGTTTAAATCTTGTATTTCTTTTCTCAGTGTTTGCTGTAAATTATTAATCTTTTCCTCCAGTCTATTTCCAGTGTCCTACATCATCTTCACTATTATCAGTCTAGTCTTTTTCCTGGAGGCTGATTATCTCCACATCACTTAGCTGTTTTTCTGTGTTTTTTCCCTTTCTCCCTTATCTGAGTTATAGTTCTCTACCTTTTCATTTTTTAGGTTTTTGGTGTGGTGTCCTTTTTACAGACCGTAGAATTGTAGCCTCTCTTACTTCTGATGTCTGCCTCCCCTTGTGGCTGAAGTTGGTATGGGGGCTTGCTGTAGGCTTCCTGATGGGAGGGACTGGTGCCTGCCCATTGGTGCATGGGGCTTTGTCTCTGGGTGAGATTAGAGGTGGCTGTGTGCCTGGTGGGTCTTTAGGCAGCCTGTTTACTGATAGGTGGGGCTGTGATCCCACCTGGATTATTGTTTGGCCTGGGGCTTCTCAGAGATGATGGGTGGGGTCAGATTTTCCCAAAATAGCCAACTCTAGAGGAACAGACAGCAATGAACACTCCCGAGACTTTTGCCTCCTTCCCCCACAATGTGCCACAGTCACCCCATTTTCCCAGGAAAACCCCCAAGAACTGCAGTCAGGTCCAACCCAGATTCCTATGGAGTCTCTGCTTTTCTCTGGGATCCAGTGCACACGAAAACCTGTGTCCGCCTTTCAAGAATGGGGTCTCGGAGTTCCCATAGTGGCTCAGCAGTTAACAAACCCAACTAGCATCCATGAGGTTGTGGGTTTGATCGCTGGCCTTGCTCAGTGGGTTAAGGATCCAGCATTGCTGTGAGCTGTGGTATAAGTTGCAGGTGCCACTTGGATCTCAAGTTGCTGTGGCTGTGGTGTAGGCTGGTGGCTACAGCTCAGATTGGACCCCTAGCCTGGGAACCTCCCTATGCCATGGGTGTGGCCCTAAAAAGCCAAAACAAAACAAAAAAAAAAGGAATGAGGTCTTCCATCTCCCTCAGTCCTGTGGCGCTTCTGCACACAAGCCTGACTGGCCCTCAATACCAGATGTTCCTGGAGTTCTTTCTCCCAGTGCCAGATTCCCAGGTGTGGAGACTCGATGTGGGGCTCAGAACTCTCACTCCTGTAAGTATATCTCTGTGATACAGTTACTTTCCAGTCTGTGGGCTTCCCAGCCAGTGGGTATGGGGTTGCTTATATTGCATAATCACCTCTCCTACCATGTTGATGTGATCTCCTCTTTGTCTTCAGGAGTAGGATATCTTTTTTGAAAGTTTCAAGTCCATTTGGTTGAAGGTTGTTCAGCATTTGGTTGTAATTTTGTTTTTTTATGAGACGATGAACTCCAGTCCTTCTATTCTGCCATCTTAAGCCCATCTCTGCATTTGACCAGTTTAAGGCCTCTCAACAGGACACTTCTCCTACTGCAGGAAGACACACACAGTTCCCTGCCTCTGGCCTGTGCTTCACCAAGAAACATTTTCTTAGTACACCATATTCTGCATAGGTTCTTCTACCCATTGTCTCTGCTTTGGAAGCTATGCTTTCTATTATCCTGCAAAAGAATCTCTGGTGCCCATCTCCCATTTGCAAATAATGCCTAGGTATGGGGTTTCAGAGCTTGGTTTCATTGGTCTGCCAGGCACAAATACACTCCTCTTGCTGCCTTTTAGATAGCTAAATGACAAAAAGAAGCTTTGAAATAAACTTTTTTTTTTTTTTTTACTTTGGTCTATATTCAATGTGTTGGCATGGCATCCTTCTCATTCCCATTAATTAATAAGTGAAAAAAAAAGTGGTGTCAAGATTTAGTATCTTTGTCCACAGCAAACCTCAAATGATGTGACTATGTCTGTGTCTGCTCCTTCAGTTACATAAATCAAACACATTGGACACTTTGTTAATATTCTTTTACAACCTAAAGTACTACCCCTCTTTTTTCATTTTGGAATCAATACGTGTCCTTTTGATAAGGGACTGTTCTCATCATAGCTGACTCAATTTAGTAGAAACAACAATTTCACATAATTCTCCCTGGGCTGACCCAGGCACACTCATTTACCAGGAGTGTGTCTTCTGGGCTTTGTAGTTTTTCTTTACCTCATTTAGCCCTTTGCTGTCCATTGACTTTGACTTGGCATTCAATGTAGTGTCTGAGAGTTGAAGGTTGCAAATTTAGGGGCAGGTGGGAGATACAGAAAGACAAGAGGCATATGAATGATGTTTATTTATTGGTATGTAAGTATTAAAATGCTTTTTATTTTAAAAAGTAGTTATACTAATTATGTGGTGATTTTGTTACACATGAGACTATCAGTGTTTAAGACTAATCCCCTGTAAACTAGTACAGAACTTTTATAGGAGTATGCTTGAAAAATGCTCCAGAGAAAAACTGATAATCTAGGAATGATGGGAAGGGTTAGAACTTGCTAGAGTTTTGTTGTGAGAAACTTTGTAATAGTCATTCTTAATGAAGATGGATGTTTTTGCTCCCAGAGAGTCATATCAGAATTACTTGAATGAATTTTCGAAAATAGACCACAGTTTATAAAGATTTTGGTGGTCTCAGCCCTCTGGGTTAAGAGTCATCTTTGCAATGATTCTATTTTGCCATGAAGAATGTGCTGTTCCTTGGCTGTGCTAAAGCTGAAGCAGGATTATGAATTACTAGGTTAGAGCTTTAACAACCTCAGTTGATAAGATTGAGATAAAACTGGGAATGAGGTCATATACTGCAGAGAGATAAGCTTGAAACTGGGCCTTTTTGTCAGTTGCCTGTGAGAATTGATGAAAAATGCAGAGGCCAATAGAAATTAATGTTTTTATGCTTATGTAGGGTTAGAGCAAAATCTTTGGTATAAATTATCTCCGAGGGCCCAGGAAGATGGAACGCACTCTTCAGGGAGGGAAAGGAAGCCAGGGTCTGTGAAGTCGTATCACAACTTTTTTTTTAATGTGGAATATCAGAAACCTCTTGTTGAACATGACTGTCTTTATTCCTTTGTTACTGTCTAGAATAATTTCTTTTTTGCTTTCTTCAGATATTAAATAACATTCTTTTGACATCATTTTCATGTCTCTGCTAAGTAAAAGTATTTTTGTCTATGTTTAGACAATTGCAGAACTCAAGAAATTTGGGAATCAGACAAGAATTCTAGAGCAGTGCTCTCCAACAGGACTTTCTCTGATGATGGAAATGTTCTAATCTGTTCTGTCCAATATGGTAGCCACTAACCACTGGCATTTGAAAGGGACTAGTGTAACTGAGGAACTCGATTCTCAATTTCTATTTAATTTTAATTTCTTTTCTTTTTTCTTTTTTAGGGCCTCACTTGTGACATATGGAAGTTCCTGGGCTAGGCATTGAATGGGAGCTGCAGCTGCTGGCCTGTGCCACAGCCACAGCAACGTGGGATCCAAGCTGCATCTGTGACCTATGCTGCAGCTTGTAGCAATGCTGGATCCTTAACCCACTGAGCAAGGCCAGGGATCAAAGCCACATTCTCATGGATACTATGTTGGGTTCTTAACCCACTGAGCCACCCCAGGAACTCCTATTTAATTTTAATTTAGATGGCCACTGATGTCTAATACCTTTACTCAGCTCAGGAAGGAAAATAAACGCAGGTGAGATATTCAGGGCTGATTTAACTTATAATTCCTCTCACCTAGAGGTATTTTTAGAGTGCTTCATTTTTAAAACCTTAGAAGTTTTATAAATTGTTTCATTGAAGGAAGACTTTCATTTATAGGCTCTCTCTGACTTATTCTACTCAAAGTTTTAGAATTTAAATGTGCAATTTTCCTTTACAACATGTTTTTTCTTTCAGGAATGCCTGTTCATTTCCTTACTGACCTGTCCACACAGCATCCTTCCCCACCCTCATGAGACACACAAGGCCAAGGATGCAGGAACTGTGTAAGGACGGTGGTATATGTAGACACAAAACATCCTCAGCTTGCAAGAGACTGGCTTACAAAGGTTCACTTGTGAATTACGGTTTTGAAACATGAAACTGAGCAGGACCCTGTGGGGTTCCTGGGCACAAACCTTTCTGTGTCTGCCAGTTAGTTGCTGAAACTTGGCCTCTGTCTGCTGATGCCGAATAGAAATGCAGAGCGAGAGTTTTGGGTGAAGGATTAAAAGATAGCTTTATTGCTTTGCCAGGCAAAGGAGGCCACAGTGGGCTAGTGCCCTAAAGACTGTGCTCCATCTTGGGAGAGATTAAGAAGTGGTTTTATAGTTTTGGGAGTGGAAAACAGGGCTGCAGATAAGGATCAGGGCAGTGGCAAGCTTGCATTGTCTTTCAAAGCTGGTGTTTAGTGGTCTGATGGTCTTCTTTCTGGAATGAAGAATGCTTCATTAACATCTTCCACTTTGGCAGTTTCTGGTGTGGCTCAGCCGTAACAAACCCGACTAGTATTCATGAGGATCAGGTTTGATCCCTGGCCTCCCTTAGTGGGTTAAGGATCTGGTCTTGCCATGAGCTGCTGTGTAGGTCACAGACATGGCTTGGATCTGGCATTGCTGTGTCTGTGGCGTAGGCTGGCAGCTACAGCTCCAATTTGACCCCTAGCCTGGGAACTGTCACATGCTGAGAGTGAGGTCCTAAAAAAAAAGGATAAAATAAAAAAGATAAAATCTATCTGTTGGGGGTTTTAGTTCTACAGAAGAAGTCAAATATATTGATATCTGTATTCCTTGAGGGGGAACCAGGACCCTGCCCCAAAGCTGCACTGTTGTCTCTTGACTGCTCCTCCCTGGTCTCTTCATCCTTTCCCTTCCCTGATGAGAAACTTTTTGAACTCAGGGAAGGTCAAGGAGACTAAATGAGGCCTATTTCCTAAAAAGCAATAGGGGACATTGGCTTTTGTGCCCAGGAGCCCCACAGGGCCCTGCTTGGTTACAATATCTTGTTTTTAGGGAATAAGTTTCAGCCTCCACGACCTTCCCTGAGTTCCAAAGGGCAGGTTCAAAGAAACAACAGTGCAGCCTTGGGGCAGGGTCCTGGTTCTTCTTCAAGGACTATACATAACAGTATCCTTGAGTTCTTCTGCAGAAATGAAACCCCCAAAAAACAAAAATAAGAGAGGAGGACCACCAGAACCAGTCTTGGGGCCACTAAACACCGACTTTGAAGAACAATGAAAGCTTGCATCTACCTGATCCTAATCTGGGGCCCTACTTTTTACTCCTGAACTATAAAACCACTTCATAGTCTCTCTCAAGTGAGGGCACAGTCTTTAGGGCATTAGCCTCTTTTGTCTGGCAAAGCAATAAAGCTACTTTTTTTTCTCCTTCACCCAAAATTCTGTCTCTGTGTTTCTATTTGGCACCGGTGGACAGAGGCCAAGTTTCGGCAACACTTAGGTTTTCCCACAGACTTAGGTTACAGCAGTAATCTACTAAAGTCATTGAAGCCAAAATGTAAGTGAAGTTATATTTGCTTCACAAAAATCACCAATAAAGTTGCCATTCTAATACAAATGCAGAATGAGAAATAAAATAAATGTGATAGGAGTGAGAGAGACAAGAAATAGACAGACCCAAGATGTGCATGGCCTTGAGAGTGGGAGAAAAGAAGGCATGTAGGTGAAGACAATAAATGACAGAGCTCAGCCAACCACCTTTGAGGTAGTATGGTCGCCACTGGGCAGTGAGGAATGAGTATGAGTAGAGGGCAGCTGTCCCAGGAGAGGTGCTGAACATGCCTACACTGAGGATGGACAGTTAGTTGGGGAGGGAGTGGAGTAATACCCCCACTCTTGGTAGCTTTCTATATTTTTAAACAAAACTCTCAAAAAATATCTGAATGACAGGTGTTCCCATTGTGGCTCAGCAGAAAATGAATCTGACTAGTATCCATGAGGACGCAAGTTCGATCCCTGGCCTCGCTCGGTGGGTTAAGGATCCCACGTTGCTGTGGCTGTGGTGTAGACAGCGGCTACAGCTCCAATTGGACCTCTAGCCTGGGAACCTCCATATACCTCGGGTGCAGCCCTAAAAAGAAAACAAGAACACCTGAATGACATAGGACTTAATTTCTTCTCAATAAGCTCTCCTCTAGGAATTAGTCTTATCAGGCAGCATTTGGCATCCCTAACCTCCCCATGGGTCTGGGAAGAAGAGAAAAATATGTGAAGAATGTCTCGGTTGTAATTCTATCTCCTGTACATAGCCCAGGTTCTGACAGAGCAGTTGTTGAGGGTGTGACTGCAATGATAAGGGCTGAGTGAATGCTATGACTCTTTTTTATTTTTATTTATTTATTTATTTATTTTTAGGGCCGCACCTGCAGCAAATGGAAGTTCTCAGGATAGGGGTCAAATCAGTACTACAGCTGCCAGCCTATACCACAGCCACAGCAACACCAGATCCAAGCCGAGTCTGCGACCTACACCACAGTTCACGGCAATGCCAGATCCTTAACCCACTGAGCAAGGCCTGGGATTGAACCCCCATCCTCATGGATCCAAGTCAGGTTTGTTAACTGCTGAGCCATCACAGGAACTCTGAATGCTATGATTTTTGTGCAGAGCTGTTTGTCCAGGAAAGAAGCAAAACAGGTGTGGACATTTGCTTGCATTCTTTTGGGGGTTAAGGATTACTGCTATTTTGTCTCTAGAAACCAAATGCCAGTAGAATTTCCTTCAGCTCTTCCTTAGAGATAGAGGTAGTCTAGATTGGTGTTGTAATTATAATTATCTTTTATAGACGCTTTTACTTACATGGAGTTCGATCACTTCATTTTATTTCTTTGGATTATCCGTATACTCTCTGTACAGTGCTACTTCACACATTTGATAAATGAAAAGATTCTAAGAGGCTTGCCATCATACTGACACCTACAATTCATCTCTCTTGGGTCCTGTGTCAGAGACACCTAGAAAAATGCAGCATTCAGTCGACCATAGGGATAAGCTGCTATTTTTCATGGTCTCACTGAAGTTCTAGTTAGCCCTTGACTGTTTGCTGGGCTGCAACTGTCATTTTCAGATAGAAAAGAAAATGATAGCTTAAATTAAAACTTAGATTGTTTTCCTTAAACCAATTGGTCTCACACTACTTTATCTAAAATTTAACCTCCTTTGAGAATTTCTACGTTCACTCAGGCATCCTCCCACCCAACCTCTAAAGTTTTGAGATTTTATACTTTCATAACATTTTGATCAAATCTATTGGGCTGACTTTTGCTTTTGGACAACATGGAGTAACAGGGACAGATTTATGCTCTTGACCGAAACAATTTAAGAAACAGACAAAATCAATGAAAACAGCGGTATTTGGATGTTGGACCTCAGAAGGCACAAAGAAGTGGTCCCTAAGAGAGGACCAACAAATATGCTGAGCCCTGTGAATGCATCAGCCTACTTCCTACAGAATTTTAGGTAACTGTGCCCAAAAGGGGATCCCAGTTGAACCAATTACAGTCAATTCCTGCATACTGTGTAGTTATATTTGTAGTTTTCCAGCTGAGCCTTTGCACTAGAGATCTTTCCATGAAGGTTTATGTTCTGGCCACGCCCACGGCCTTCTTCTGGGAAAAGCAGTACTTGGCCCTTTCTTCTGATGAAAGTTGCCATGACATAGTGTGTGTGATGATCAGTCTGTGACCACATCCCTCTTCCTCTGGTTTTGACTGATGGGGCCAGGGATCAGTGTTCATGCTTAAGTGGAAAATAAAGGCTTTGCTTGGCAAGAATTTTTACCCAAACTTCTTAATTGATTGAAACCCTCAGATATTCGCTCTTAGAAGCATAAATACCAACCCAAAAGGAGGGCCCTTCAAACTCAGGTTGTGTTTTAAAAAAATGAGCTTTTATTTTGGTTTAACGTGAGACCTGATATATATATCCCCATCTTAAGTGTACCGTAGCTCCACTTGAGTGTATACATAGATGCTGAGATAATTTTTCTCTTTTCTCTTACAATAAATTACTATTACCAGAGATAATACTTTTAGGTTTTTCTTACGAACTAAAATAGCTTCTTTATTCTTATAAGTGATAAGAGCTGTGATTGAGTGCTTAATGTGAACTAAGTCCACATATTATAGCATCACCCCAACAATCCTGTAGAAAAATATATTACCGTTACTAATACAATTTTACAGAATACAGCCCAAGGTCAAAGTATTAGTATGTGGGGTTCAAACCCAAGTTCAAGTTCATCTGACCTTTAGTTTATACCCCTTTTCTTTCTGATTACCTGTCATTGATCAGTATTTCTTCCACCACCTAATTAATTAGGATACCTAAAAGAAAATGAAACTCAGGGCATATATTGGACTCAAAACCTAATTTCAATGTTTTTTCATCCTTGGATAATTATTACTAAAATTGGATCTGTTTTTCTTGGATGAGTTGTCAGTTAGCTGCTATTAAAATTCCAGTTAGAATGCTTCTGAATAGCTATTTTTTCCAAGTAATTAAATAAGATATTATCTTCTTTTTGCGAAAATGTTAGCTGCCAGCAAACATGTTTTTAGCTAATAGATTTGAAATTAAACTCATTGTAAGTGGTATTTTACCACTAGGTAGGAGAACTGAATTCTTCTCAAAGATTAATATTTCTAATCAAAGAAACACAGACGGTTCTCACTTTCAGGTAGAAGCATTTTAGATGGAATTGTATGTTGTGAAAAGAGAATTGATTGCAGTCCATGAATAAAGTGTTGTTTGAAAAGCTGATTTTCAAAAAGTTCAATCCAAGAAGTTCAATGCAGAAAATATAATTTATTTTAGGAATTGTCATGTATATAAGCACAACTTAGATGAGCACATTTGTGTCTTTTGGCCTATTAATTAGAGAAAAATCTGGCATGGTTTAGAATATAAGGAAATCTGGAAGATGAGCTGTTGGACTACACAACAGAAGTGGCTTGAATTCATTGGTATTTTTGGCCAAGGACTAATAATTGCTGTCAGTTTTCCAAAGAGTTAAAGAAGGAGACGAGGGAAGGAAATACTGTAAAAATTATCAAATCCTGACATATTATAGTATCCATAGACTTTCAGGCAGTATCCCATATTACGCTCTTTTCCAAGATTAAAAGGAAAAAAAACCTACACGTTAGGACTTCAATACATTGAGGCTGTTAAGTGGAGAATGTTTTAAAGCAGTCATCATTAAAAAAAAAGAAAGAAAGAAAGGAGTTCCCTTCATGGCTTATCAGTTAACGAAACTGACAAAGATCCATGAGGATGTGGGTTCGATCCCTGGCCTTGCTCAGTGGATTAGGGTTCTGGTGTTGCTGTGAGCTGTGGTGTAGGTCGCAGATGTGGCTCGAATCCCACATTGCTGTGGCTGTGGCTTGGGCCAGTGGCTACAAATCTGATTGGACCTGTAGCCTGGAATCTTCCATATGCCATGGATGAGGGCCTAAAAAAGACCAAAAAAAAAAGAGAGAAAAAAAGAAAAACTGTTTTCTTTGAATTGGACTCTCTTAGAGATGTGTATGTAAATTTGGGTGTACTTTTTTGGGGAGCCTTTTTAAAGATATAAAAAATCTTATTAGTGGTAACATCATTAGTGTCATTATTATTAAAATATTGCAGCACATAATGAAAAAATCAAACAGTACTAAAAAGTACACAGTAATTAATTCTTCCTTTTGGCTTAGACTCAGGAAGTTGATCATCATTGACAGTTTCTCTGTGTTTTTTGTAAAAATTTTTTATAATTTTTCTCATTATATATTTACATAATGAGAGTATTTCTACTTACTATTCTACCATATATGTTCTGTTATATATATATTACCTAAATCTTAATGACACCTTCATATCAATATGCACATATCTACTTCATTCTTTTAAACTCCTGTATACTATTCTTTTATTTGAGCATAATGTTATTTATTTAACCAGTCACTTATTGACAGATAATTAGAGTTGAGATCTTTTCTATAATTTTGTTACTCTAAATATCCCCGTCTATATGTCTTTGGTAATGTCCAAATATACTTGTTAGATTAATTTTTAGAAGCGAAATTGCTAGGCTAAAGGGTATCTGCATATTTAGTTTTGATCTTATCAAACTATCCTCCAAAGAAATTTTTTTTTTCCTTTTTTGGCCACTCCAGGGCTATGGAGATCCCAGGCCAGGGATCAGAGCCCAGCTTCAGTTGTGACCTAAGCCACAGCTGCAGCAATGCCGGATCCTTAACCCATTGTGCTGGGCTGGGGATTGCATCTGCATCTCAGCACTCCCAAGACTGCCCTGATCCTGTCGGGCCAGGCAGGAACTCTGGACATTTTTACGAATTATACTTCTATCAAAAATGAACAAGGGAGTTCCCTGGTGGCCTAGTTGTTAAGGATTTCGCATTGCCACTGCAGTGTCTCTGGTTTGATCCCCGGCCCCGGAACTTGTATAAGCTGCTAATGTGGCCATAATAATGATAATGATAATAATAATAATAATAGTAATAATAATAATAATAATAAAAAATAATGAGAGTGACTTTTCATCAACATGGTGAAACTGATCTTTGTTAACCTTCTAAGTAAAAATAAAATGTTGTTTTATTTGTATAATATTGATTTCAAATAAAGCTCAAAACTTCCCAAATTTTTAAACCATCTTTTTTCTATAAAATGTGTGCTTTGCTCATATTTCTATTAATTTTTTGTTTTTTTCACTTAGTTGATTTGTAAGAATTCTTCATAAATTATGAAAATTATCAAATATACTTTATTAGATTTTATTGATAAGATCAATACATGTCTATGATTGTAGATGTTTAAGGACTACCTTAAACAGTATTGACTAATAGTCAAAGGTGATTAGCCTTTGATAAATATTGACATAATAACCTCGTAGTACTTTGTTAAAAGTAAAAAGAGAGGAGTTCCTGCTGTGGGGCAGTAGGTTAAGGCTCTGGTGTTTCCCCAGCTGTGATGTAGGTTGCAGCTGCAACTCACTTTCAGTTCCTGGCTCGGGAACTTCCATATGCTGTGGGCATGGCCAAAAAAAAAAAAAAAAAAAAAAGGCCAAAGAGATAATGTTCCATATGCATCACTTTTGGGTCATGTATCCTTTTTGTGTACTTTGCACTCAAATTTACACACAGTACAACGTATAGGTACTAGGGATTATTCTGCTCCATTGGAGTGGCTTGTCCCTTGGACTCAAGTCATTTCCTAATTGCTTGTGCTGATGAGTGTTCAGCTGAGGGCCTGAGGAAAGCCCTCTGCAACTCTCCCAATGTCTGTCTCTGCAGCTGTTTCCTCTCTGGTACTTTGCCACGTGGACTCCAATGCCTCACCCTCCACAGACTCCTGCTTCCATCTCCTCAATGTTGGGAGACTCATACTCCATCCAGACTTATATCAAGTATTTCAGCAAAATAGCCCGTAAATTATTTTCCCCTAAACCAGATTGCATCAGGATTTTTGTTACTTGCATTGAAAGAGTCCCACCTGTTTCTTGAACTTCATGGAGCTATTTTTTATAACATGTTTTGACAAATATAGGAAGAATCCCAGCAAAGCACAGAGTACCTCTGCAGGGGTCCATTAAAATGTAAGGGCTTTTTGCCTGTCTAATTCAAGAATAATTTTAGACCACGGGAGGGATGAATAGACTAAGCAACTTGATATAATCCTCAAATATTGTTCTCTCAAACTACTAAATATTATGCAAATAGTTGGCTTCATCTTATGAGTGTTTTACATACTCAGAATAAAACATATACATGTGCGTGTACACATACACATCACCATCACCACCATTAAGAAAACTATAAATTAGAAACAAAAAATCATCCAAAATATTATGACCCAGTAAGAGTACCCATCACAATTTCACAGAAAATTCTTAATATGGCAAATGTCCCTCAGCAGGGTATGCAAGGCCAGTTCTGGATCTCACTCTCTACTTTATTATTCTTCATAAGACTTAAATTTTATTATGGTTAATCCTCCATTGTTTCCTTTTAGTTGGTCTTTTTTTGGGTGTCTTTAGCTGTGAAATTTTTCTCTACCCTGACATTATAACTACATTTTTATATATATTCTTCTAAGATTTTTAAAGTCTGTTTTTCACACTTAGGAGTTGAATCCACTTGGAACTGATCTTTGTATATGGTGTGATGTAGAAATCTAACATATCTATATAATTTTTTTTCTCTGCACATCATCAAAATTTCCAGCCTGTTTCTTGGGCACTCTGTTTCCGCTCCTTTGATCTGTATTGCCCACCTTTCCCTGGTAGGCAGTGCATGGGTCTGACCCTAATCCATGGGTTTGTTTGTCCATACTTTCCTCGCAGGGTTAATTACTGAATATTTAAAGTGGTCCTGGAGTTCCTGTCGTGGCTCAGTGGTTAACGAATCCGACTAAGAACCATGAGGTTGCAGGTTCGATCCCTGGCCTTGCTCAGTGGGTTAAGGATCCGGCGTTGCCGTGAGCTGTGGTGAAGGTTGCAGACGCGGCTCGGATCCCGTGTTGCTGTGGCTGTGGCGAAGGCCGGCAGCTACAGCTCCTGTTAGACCTCTAGCCTGGGAACCTCCATATGCCGCAGGTGCGGCTCCACATAAAGGCAAAAAGACAAAAATTAAAAAATAAAAACAAAAAGCGAAGAGGAAATTAAGATATTACAAAAAATTAAAAATTAAAAAAAAAAATAAAGTGGTCCTAGCTGATAGGACAAGTCTCTTTATCATATTCTTTATCAAAATCAACTTCACTATTCTCGGCCCTTTGTTCTTCCATATGAACCTTAGAAGACTTCTCTGGTTTACCACATGTACAAAAACTTGTTGGAGTTTTGGTCCACATTTAACCAAGTTTATGGATTAATTCGTGGGAGATTGATATCTTTTTGACACAAAATTATCTAGTTCATGAAAGTTACATAGTTGTTCCTTGATTTGAATATTTTCTAGGAGTTTTAATATTGTATTATTGCTTTCTTCATAGACTTTTTAGGCTTAGTCTTTTCTTTTAATTTTTGTTGTTACTTTGTTGGGATATCTATTTTTTTATGGAAACAAAACATTATCAACACCTGTTAGTAAGATTTATGAGTGGATATATCCCTCTGAGTTCAATGATAAAATCTTCACCACAGGATAATTGTGTGGGTTACAGGAGTTAAAGTGTGTAAAGCAGGTAATATTTCCCAGCTGGTAAACTATGAGAGAAGAGGAAGATAACAATGGCAGATTAAAAGACTATTAGAATGGAAGATAGGATTTTTACTAGACCATCTAAGAGTTAAATCTGTGGTTAGGAGAAGGGGAAAATTCTAGTGAATAAATAGTCCTGGAAGATATTTAAAATAAGGCTGATCAAATTAGAAGTAGAGTGGATAGTCCCCAAAAGTTGATAGCATGACAGAGCAGAAAATGGGATGGAGCGAGAGGCTCTTGGACCAAATGGGAAAACGCACTATTTTAGAGCCATTTAGCATCGGGTCAGGCAGCCTTACACTTGTCCACATCTCATAAACATATATTTGAATTTCATCATATTATATTTTGTTTCAAAATGTTATCATCCAAAAATAGTTAGCATGTTTTTAGTAAAGAGAGGAATTGTGTTGTAAATTTCACAGTGTACCCCAAACTATTAAACTGAAAAGCAAATGTTAGTGTTATGGTTTGGATTAAGCTATCTTGAATATTCAGTAAATCAGAATCACTTATTGCCTGGTGAGAGTATGTGAAGGAACTTTTATTATAGCTTAGTAGTATATTTATTTGGGTCGTTAAACCCCCTCTGAAGAGTAACTGGGACTGAATGGATGACAAGCCTGGAAAGATTATGAAGTTAGAAAGAAGAGTAGATAAAGCAAGAGAAATAAATCCTTAATCCTTTGTTCAGGAAATGTTTAGTATTATTGTGTCCATTAAATCAGGAAAGCACAATCAAATGTCAAGATTCAATAAGCATCATCCTCTCTGTAACTCATCCTTGTTTTCCCCCCGTTTTCTTTCTTAACAACAGTTCTCTGCATTTCTGATTTTAACCAGACCAAGTTTCTCTGCAACTCTATGTATCTCATCTCCTTTATATGAAGAAATAACTATATTAAAAAAGAAAGGAAGGGAGTTCCCATTGTGGCTCAGCGGAAATGAATCCGACTAGGAACCATGAGGTTGCGGGTTCGATCCCTGGCCTCGGTCAGTGGGTTAAGGATTCGGCGTTGCCATGAGCTGTGGTGTAGGTTGCAGACATGGCTTGGATCCCGCGTTGCTGTGCCTGTGGCATACGCTAGCAGGTATAGCTCTGATTAGACCCCTAGTCTGGGAACCTCCACATGCTGCGGGTGAGGCCCTAAAAAGACAAAAGACAAAAAGAAAAGGCGGCGGGGAGTGATGAAAGTGGGAAGTAAGAAAGGAGGATAAGAAACACATAAGGAAGGAAGGGAAGAAAAGAGAAGAAATAAAGAAGAAAGGGTCAATTGAAAACAATAGCAGAAAAATGTGCAGAAAAATTAATGGACACCACCAGTCCCCAAAGTTTGCTATAACCTTTAAAAGCAATTTTTTTGGATCCGGTAAGAGCACAGGTTGCTCTCTTATAGAGTCACAAAACACATTAGCACATTAAGGACTTTGGGAAGTAATCATTTAACTTTGCTTAACTTGACCTTTCCCAAATGTATGTTCGTGGTATATACATGGTCCCTTGTGAAACAACTACTAATAATGCCATAGTAATTTAATTCTCATGGAGCATACTTTAGGAAAAACTGGAGTTCACAATTTCACTTGCACGTATTATTGAATTTTATTCTTCCTCTTAGGCACAACTTCTCTGTTCTTCCCCCACCCCCCGAGCATTAGTGAGACATAATTGACATATAATATTGTGTAAGTTCAGGGTGTACAGTGTGTTGATTTGACACATTTATATTGCAAAAATGATTACCACCAAAGCTCTTAGCAAACACCTCCATCACATCACATAGTTACCATTTCTTTTTTGTGGCCAGAATACTTAAGATCTATTTTCTAAGCAACTTTCAAGTATATAACATGGTATAATTAACTACAGTCAATACACTGAATATTAGCTCCCTAGAACTTATCACCAGGAGTGTATCTTTTGATAAATCTTCTTATTTTTGGCTGGCTTATTCTGCTGTCTCAACTGTGATGCATGTCATTTTATACAGTTCAATATCTCCTATTCCAGGAAATACTGTCCACCAGGTATATATATATCACAGGCTTTCTAATCTATAGTTCTTCTGTCTTTTTCTTTTCATTTTTCTTTTTTTTTTTTTCTTTTTATGGCCACACCTGCAACATATGTAAGTTCCCGAGCTAGGGGTCAAATCAGAGATACAGGTGCAGGCCTACACCACAGCCATGGCAACACCAGATCCAACCTGCATCTTTGACCTATGCTGCAGCTTGTGGCAACACTGGATTCTTACCCACTGAGCGAGGCCATGGATTGAACCCATATTCTCATAGACACAGTGTTGGGTTCTTAACCCACTGAGCCACAACAGGAACTCCAGATTCTTTGGTCTTTGATGATATGCTTTGAATAACAGAGAAATGGGCTGAGAGGTCCACAGACCTGTATTTTAGAAAGATAGGCAGAATAATGGCTTTCAGAAATGTTCATGCCCTAATCCTTGAAATCTGTGAATGTTACTTTACATCCTTTGCAAAAGGGATTTTACAGATGTGATTAAGTAAAGAATCCTGAGAAGTTATTTTGTATTATCCTGCTGGCCTTAACCTAATCACTTGAGTCCTTAAAAGTAGAGAACACTTCCCTAGTGCGAGACAAATAGAGAGATGGTAGCATGAGAAGGACCGTTGTTAACTTAGAAGATGGGATAAGGGGGCCATGAGCCATGATTGGCAGCTACTAGAAGCTGGAAAAAGCCTCTAGAAAGGAATACAACCCTGTTGATATCAGTTTTATCCCAGTAGGACCTGTGTCAGGCTTCTGACCTACAGAACTGTAAGATAATATATTTGTAAACTTTGTCATCAAATTGGGGGAATTTATAACAGTGGCAATAAAAAAATTAATACCATAAATAAGTGTGTGAGAAGGTCTAGTAATAAATATTTGGATTAAAAGCCTCCTCTAGAACAAAAATTATTTTAAAAACTAGTATTCTGGCATTGTGATAGGCAGAATTCTAAGATAGCCTCTTAGATTCCTGGTATAAACATAATTTCCCTAGTTTTTCTATCAAACGCTATTTTGAGATCTGTTGCAAAAGGTTTTGCACATTAATTGAGGTCCCATTTTCCTTGACCTGAAAATAGGAGATTATCCATTATGGGCCTGACATAATCAGGAGAGACCTTAAAAAGGTTGAGATTGAGAGGATGAGAGAAATTTGACACCAGGGAGATTCTCCAGTGTTAGCTCTGAAGATAAAAGGGTCATCCATTGTTTGTTGCAAGACTGTGGGCAGTCTCCAAGAGCTAAGAGAGGCCCCCAACTGAGAGCCAGCAAGGAAAAAGGACTTCAGTCCTACAGCCACAAAGAACTGTACCCTGCCAACAAGATGGATAAGCTTGAAGAGGACCATAGTTCCAGATGAGAACAGTCAGTCAATATCCTCAGCTTTGTAAAATCCTAGGCAGAAAGCCCAGTCATATGATGCCTTGACTCTTGACCTTCAGAACTACGACTTAATAAATGGGTCATGTTTTAAGCTGCTAACTGTGTGGTAATCTGTCACATAGCAATAGAAAACTAAAGTAAGCATGTCATGATGTAATTTTTTGAAGTTACGTAAAACTCAATTTCAGTCAACCATAGCATGTTCACAGGGCCTGAGAGAAGCACTTTCCATAAGGCCATATGCCTTTGAGGGTAATTATTTATCCATGTATGTGGCACAGAGCCCATCCTCATACCCCATAGACTTGAACGAATGGGTTTTGATTGGAATTGAAAGGAATTCCCAGTCCCATATCATGCTGGGGGTCATTTTAAGGGATGTTCAGCTTTAAGCCCCTTCACTCTCATGATGTCCATTTCCTATTTTCAGTTGACAAAACAAAGCTAATCTGTTTGTTAAAAAAGATGAAATGTTTCCATCAAAAGACTTATACAGGAGTTCCCATCGTGGCGCAGCAGTTAACGAACCCGACTAGGAACCGTAAGTTTGCGGGTTCGATCCCTGGCCTTGTTCAATGCGTTAACGATCTGGCGTTGCCGTGAACTGTGGTGTAGGTTGCAGACGCGGTTTGAATCCTGCTTTGCTGTGGCTGTGGCATAGGCTGGTGGCTGCAGATCTGATTAGACCCCTAGCCTGGGAACCTCCACATGCCGTGGGTGCACCGTAAAATGACGAAAAAAGGCAAAAAAAAAAAAGCTAATACAGGAGTTTCCATTGCGGTGCAATGGAAACAAACCCAACTGTGAGGATCCCTAGCCTAGCCTGGTGGTTTGAGAGTCCAGTATTGTGGGTCGAAGACGGGGCTTGGATCTTGTGTTGCTGTGGCCATGAAAGACTAATACAGATCATAACCTTCAAGTGGGAGAACAGACTTCAGGAGGAATTGATTGGAGAATAGCAGGTCTGTTTCCAGTGTGCAGTGAGGGGCAATGGACCAGGGCCCCTTGTTGATGTTACTAATAGAAGTGACCAGGATTCAGTGAGGGAATGCCCAGAGGGTACTGCATCTGAGCCAGGTACCCCCAGGTCCTAAAAGCACAAATACCTATCGACTTTTGTGTCTTGATTAATTCTCTTGGCCTCCATGCTAGAAGCTGAACCATACTAAGACAAGAGTCTCAGAAAGAGAGAAAGTCAGTAGGAAATACTCAGGAATAAAAGAGCAATGTCGGGAGTTCCCTTCGTGGCTCAGTGGTTAACGAATCCAACTAAGAACCATGAGGTTGCAGGTTCAATCCCTGGCCTTGCTCAGTGGGTTAAGGATCCGGCGTTGTCGTGAGCTGTGGTGTAGGTTGCAGACGCGGCTCGGATCCCGTGTTGCTGTGGCTGTGGCGAAGGCCGGCAGCTACAGCTCCTGTTAGACCCCTAGCCTGGGAACCCCTATATGCCGCGGGTGCGGCTCTACATAAAAGGCAAAAAGACAAAAAAAAAAAAAACAATGTCAATGCCGAAGTCAGGGTCCAGCTCTAAGAATAAAAGTCTAGGCCACAGTGTGAAGAACCTGGTCTTCAGTTTGGTGGTAATTTGTGAAATCAGAGTTGCCAAGACAACCTGGTGTCATCTTGTTTAATACAGACCAGCAAAGATCCTCTTTGGTGGACCTCACCCTGAATTCCAGGTTGTCAATAAACAGGAACCTGCAAAGGGATATATGTGGTGAAAGCAACTGGTGAAAGTCTTTATAACTTCCGCTATCCTAATCAGAAGCAGAACACATGTGGAATAATATATGTTGCATTAACATTAAACTGTAGAAATAAGAAAATATTTGGGTGGATGACCAGACTTAAAACACAGTTTTGCCTTTTTTTTTTTTTTTTTTTTCCTTTTTAGGGCTGCACCTGCGGCATATGAAAGTTCCCAGGCTGGGGGTCAAACCAATGTGCAGCTGCCAGCCTACACCACAGCCGGAGCAATGTGGGAACTGAGCCGTGTCTGTGACCTACACCACAACTCACACCACATCTCACAGCAACACCAGATCCTTAACCTACTGAGCAAGGCCAGTGATCAAACCTGCATCCTCATGGATACTAGTTGGGTTTGTAACCCACTGAGCCTCAACGGGAGCTCCCACAGTTGTCTCTTATCACAAATTAATTTAAAGGAATTTGTATCTAACAAAATGAAGAATTCTTTTATCTAAGAAATCTCTTGCTTCATATCAACGTGACTGCTGTGGCAACAGGAAATTGGTATTTGTGAGAAATTAATATTAAGTGACAGATTCTCTAAATCAACTCTGTAAATGGAAGACATTATTTGATTTAGATATAAGATTTTCATTACTTAATAATGTAATTCAGTGAGATATCTTTATTCTTTTATTTATTTCTTTTTTGCTTTTTAGGGCCACACCCACGGCATACGGAGGTTCCCAGGCTAAGGGTCAAATTGGAGCTACAGCTGCCAGCCTACACCATAGCCACAGTAATGCCAGATCCGAGCTGCATCTGCGACCTACACCACAGCTCATAGCAACGCCAGATCCCTAACCCACTGAGCAAGGCCAGGGATCAAACCTGCAACCTCATGGTTCCAAGTTGGATTCGTTACCACTGCGCCACAACGGCAACTCTGACATATCTTTATTCTGAACTTCTTTATAGAAAGCTTGAATTACAAAAAGAGATATTGTTTAGAGATAATGATTTGTTCGATTTATAAGACAATGGTTTTAGGGATTAACCTGGTGTATATAAAATCTATCAATTAGCGATATGATTTTATGGCAACTATATTTTGAGTTTAAAAAATTAGGGAAAGTCTTTTTGTATGCTTTCTCATGGCACATACTGTCTAAAAATTTTTTTCTTTGAGGGGTGCTATTTAAAAAGCATTATCACTCTTAACAAGTAAAAGCTACTAGTTATCCAGAGTTTATTCCGTGTAAAGTCAGACCTATTGTAATCTTTCGAGTTAAAAGTGAGTACCCTGTACCTCAAGGGAGAAAAAGCATTCTCTCATTTGGGACACTGTTACTAAAGTGATTCCTAAGAGACCAGGAAGGAACAATTCATTTGTATAGATGCATAGCAATTTATTTAGAAGACATGAAAGCACTCAATAATATATGCCTCACATTTAACCTTAGGGAAGGCCACTGATCTCTAAAAGGTGTATTGGCTCTGGTGTGTACTGAAGGGGATGGAGCGATGTCGTTCGTGTCAAGACGGGCGTCATTGCCAGTGTTTCAGTGGGGTTGTGGGCAGAACACGTACTGCAGTAATGATACTAAGCTATGTTTAGAATAATCTGGAATCCTCCAATTGGATGAATTTTTGAGTGAATAAATTATATGTGGCTGTTATTAGTTATGATACCAGTTGAATCTGGTATGCTGTAATCTTCATGGATGTTATCAATTGCATTTCACTGCAGTTGCTTTGCACCTCTGTCATTGTGTGATGTTTGAGCAATGTCAGTAGGATTTGTGGGGCAACCAGACAGCCACACCAGAAGCACCAGATTGTGCTCCTCCTACTCTTTCTCCTGCATTTGGCTTTAACTTTTTTATGGATTTTCCTCTGCCAAAGAACCGGATCTCTAATAACTGGTAGAGGGAATGATGCGTGAGTTATTGAAACACTTAAGAGCTTTGACAATGAGAAAGGAAAGGGCCATATCCTCAGTTGCTGAATTAGTTGCATAAAAAAAGTAAGTTCCTAGGAATTTAATGAATACCATTTATGTGGGCTTCACATTTGGAAATAATGAGGTGGAAAATATGAAATAACATGTACCAGGATTGCAACACAGACAACCAGATCTAGAGGAGTTTATTTTGGAGAGGGAGTGTTTTCTAATCTTGGGTTCCTGTTTAGACTTATGACCACTTGCTGACATGTGAATACTACTGAAATTTGGAGGCTGTTTATTTTTATAATTTTTGTCTGGTATTTTTCTGAATTTTTAAAGAATGACATTAAAAAGGCTGACCAGTAGCTGTGCATGATTTTAGTTCCACGGTCAATTAAGCCTTCACAGAAATATAAAAAAAAATGAGTCTCAGAGTTCCCATCGAGGCTCAGGGGAAACAAATCTGACTAGTATCCATGAGGATGCAGGTTCTATCCCTGGCCTCGCTCGGTGGGTTAAGGATCTGGTGTTGCTGTGACCTGTGGTGTAGGTTGCAGATGTGGCGCGGATCTGGTGTTGCTGTGGCTGTGGCGTAGGCTGGCAGCAACAGCTCCGATTAGACCCCTAGCCTGGGAACCTCCATATACCACAGGTGCAGTCCTAAAAACCACACACAAAAAAAGTTGAGTCTCAAATAAAGGAGACAGTCTGAGACCTGACATTCTTGATAATTCCAGCTATTCAAATTCTGTCTAATTCAGAATTCACAAAAATATTTTTCCACAGTGGACATATCCATAAGCAAACATTTTAACAGGGATAATAAGGACCCTCTTCGCTGTTTGTCTGTGGTTCAAGAATCTTCACTGGCCTGGAGGATTGGCAGAAGTCTCCGCTAAGACCTCTGAATTTATCCCTGTTGGCACAGCTGACTTGACCAGATTATGTTTCAACCAGTCATTGGCTCGGCCTCATCTAGACCTGTTTTCCTAGTTGACTGTCAGCATTGGGCTCTTCCCAATTAAAATCAGACTCACACCACTTCCAGCAGCTTGGCAGCCTGCCCCTGGAGTCCTCCATCTGTCACTTCTGCTGCTGTTAACAGATTAACCCCCCCCCCATCTCAGGCTTAACCCCAATAAGCCCAATCCTAACCAGGTGTTCTAATTGGCAGGCAGCATCTCCCAGACAGTGATGCTTTATGGATCTACAACATGGGGTTTCCAAGCTGGCCATCCTTGCTGGAAGGGTAAGCAAATGAAGGATTCACGGTGGAGGTGATTAATGGGTCAAGCCTGGAAGTGGGGAACCTACCTGCCACTCACATACTATTTACTCCCAGTTCAGTCACAGGGCAGGATCTGTCACAGAGACTGTCTTTGGACCCAAGAAGAGAAGAAATTGGGTTTGACGAATACCTAGTTAGTCTCTGATACATGTATAATGGTACAACTATTTTAATCATATTAAATTTTTCATTTACTTTCACCTTTGACACATTACTTGTGATTTTTCACATCTGAATTTTTAAAATATTCTTATATATCTATGAAATATATATTATAATTTTGGTGTACATTTCTTTTTTTTTCTTCCTTTTTTTTCGGTTTTTAGGGTTGCACCCATGACAAATGGAAGTTCTCAGGCTAGGAATCGAATCAAAGCTACAGCTGCCAGCCAACACCACAGCCACAGCAACACCAGATCTGACCCACATCTTTGACCTTCACCACAGCTCACAGCAATGCCAGATCTTTTAACCCATTGAGCGAGGACAGTGATTGAACCCATGTCCTCATGGATACAAGCTGGGCTACCAGACTTCCTACATTTTTTGATATATATGTTTATATGTACGCACAAAAGTATATATACATATAAAATACATATGTGTGTGTCTATAATTCAGGGTTACATAGTTACACAGGGCAGATCCAGAACTTGAGACCAGGATTTGTAACTGAGTTCACTAAATGGTTTCATATATATATATATATAATCAAATATATAGAGAAGATGACAAAAAAGTCCATGAATCAATACTTTTGATTATTATAGTCTCTATTTCAAATTCCAGTACTGAATAGCAAATATCTAGGAAACTATCTTAAGTTTAGACACAAGGCATTAAATATTGGGATTTTTTTGTAATTACCTTTGCTACTTCTTCCATTTTTTACTTTTAGTATTAATTATTTCTTTATCAGATTGACTCAAGAGATTTATCATAATCATTCTGGCAATTAAGGAGTTATTAGAAAGAGGCATAGATAGATAAATATCATATCTTCTAGATATGATAGAAGACCGAACTCATATCATTTGCCCATTTCCCCCGTGTCCAATAAATGATATCAATGGAAGAACAGCAGAAAAAAATAATCGTACCTTTCAGAACAAAAATTGATGTGGGGCTTGAATCAGAAATCTGCCTATGGGGAATTCCCATTGTGACTCAGCAGGTTACAAAGCTGGCAAGTATCCATAAGGACGTGGGTTTGGTTCCTGGCCTTGCTCAGTGGGTTAAGGATCTGGTGTTGCTGTGAGCTGTGGTGCAGGTCGCAGATGTGACTTGGATCCTATGTTGCTTGGGCTGTGGTGTAGGACAGCAGTTGTAGCTCTGATTCAACCCCTAGCCTAGGAACTTCTATATACTGCAGGTGTGGCCCTAAAAAGCAAAAAAAAACAACCAAAAACAAAAAACAAAGAAATGAAAGAAAGAGAAAGAAGAAAGAAAGAAAGGAAGAGAAAGAAGAAAGAAAGAAAGAAAAGAAAGAAAGGAAGAAAGAAAGAAAGGGAGAGAAAGAGAGAAAGAAAGGAAACAAGACAAAAAAAAAAGGAAATCTGACTAGAAAAGCAACAAGAAGAGTGGGCTGAGCTAGGTGGGTATAACGATCTTCGAACCATGATGATGACACCAGAATCTGTGTCAGGGCCTGGGGCAGACAGCTGCCTCCCATGATCACTGCCAAGTAAGGGTCCAGGAGAGAGTAGAAGATCCAAATGTGTTGTTCATAAAGAAACAAACTAACATTCAAATAAATTCAGAGAGGAATTAGCTAGTTAGTGAAAAATGCTAAAACGCCAGAACCACCTGGTGAAGGAAAAACTACCCTAAAAGGGACTGTCAACATTACAAACAGCAAAAGAACGGCTAGTCTTCCTAGGGTGGGGCGAGGGGAGACGTTTTACTGTGGCCTGAAGAGGTGAGCAATATGGAAGGATTGTTTCCAGCCAGCTGCTGCCCATTAGATGAAGGTGGTGAGAGACTCCACTGAGAGCCTTTCAGACAACGTTATGTGAGAGTATGCACACACCAGAAATGCGATTGAAGATGTTAGATTGATCATGCTCCAAATTCTATTGTGGCTAGAATGTTTTCTGGGCAAAGGGAAAATGGCCAGGCTTGGATTGTCCATATATCTTAAACACTTAATGAAAAATTATATTACATGCCTCTATCTCCTCTGTTATTTGTCCAAGAGACTAAATCTGATTCAGATTGTCTTCATAGGACTCTACTGATTGAAAGAGACATTTATTGGCTTTCTTTTTCTCTTTCAATTCCCTAATTTTTCTTTTTTTTTGAATTTCACCCTTAAACTTATCAAAGGTAGAACCAACATTTATTGATAGTTTACTGTTTCCCAGACCTTTTCTCAATGCTGTATCTCTTGCAATCTTCCATACGACCTTGTAAAGGAAATACTTGTAAAAATCACATTTAACAAAAGAGGAAACTGCTTTGCTTAAGGATACAGTAAACAGCAGAACCAGAAGATTTATTGTATTTCTCAATGCAAAGGTCATGCTGTTTCTCCTTGAGGTAAGGATCTGGGTTTGAGCTTGACTGATTTTTCTGCTCTTTCTCTTATAGTAACATAGCAGCTTCTCCTTTGCTCTACTATACTCTTGGAGGCACCACGGGACCCCTGGTCACAATGTTTCTTAAAATCTTGGTAAGTAGTTTCACTTTGTCTAATGGTAAAATGATGGGAGTGGACCAGAGGAAACCACAGATCTCAGACATTTTTGGCAGATCTCCAGCCCCAGGACCAAGATGTGCCCTCCTTTCAGCCACACTCCTCACTGAGATATCTATGAAGAATCTAAGAGCATTTTTCATTGCCAGGTGGTGGCTCCCTTCACCCCTGCCCTCCCTGTAGTGAACTCTTTTCTAAAAGGTAAAAGTAGGCAAGTTCCCTATTTGGCACACATGCTTAGAAACCTGATGTGATGGTGAACATCGGTTTCCCTCTCATCAAGAGAAAAAGAATGTATATATGTATGACTGGGTCACTATGCTATACAGCAGAAATTGGCACAACAGTGTAAACTAAAGACACTTTAACTTTTAAAAATTTAAAAAAAATTAGGAGTTCCCATTGTGGCTCAGTGGTTAACGAACCCCACTAGTAACCATGAGGTTGTGGGTTCGATCCCTGGCCTTGATCAGTGGGTTAAGGATCTGTTGTTGCAGTGAGCTGTGGTGTAAGTCAGAGACGTGGCTCGGATCCTTCATTGCTCTGGTTGTGGTGTAGGCCAGCGGCTACAGCTCCAATTAGACCCGTAGACTGGGAATCTCCATACACCGTGGGTGTGGACCTAAAAAGACAAAAGTAAAAAAAAAATAAATAAATAACTCTATTAAAAACTTTAAAAAAAATTTAAAAAAGTGAGTTCCAGCCATACCATCGGTCATTTCACCCATCTCAATCATTGGGAAAATACCTAAGTCACACTTGGAAGACGCATCCATTTTTCCAGAAAATAGAATATGTTTGCCTCCTTTCTAGACTGGCAGCTGACTAAAAGTGCTTATTACTCAAAAGATGATTGGAGAGATGATATGTAACCATTACTGGAAACCAGGATGTTGATGGAAATTTACATGTCTCCTTACCCCTGGAGGCTCAGTCAGTGTTTTTATGATACTTGCATCACCCCAGGAGCAAATTATGGGAAAGCATGGCAATTTCATTTACCCACTTCATTGAAGCAATTCTCAAAAACAAGAAAAAACAGGAACAGATCTCTTTCTCAGTTGCGCTTATGAACTTTTTTTGGCAGATACAGGATATCTTTTCTTTTGTATGAAATCCCTTTAAGCTTCATGTGAAGAGATCTATTTGCCCAGCCATTTATTCAATACAATTAAATACCTGTTTAAACTAACTAAGGGGCAGGTTACTCCTTCAATGAAACATTTCCTTATGTATAAAGTGACTCAAAATAATACTTCAAGTTTTTACTTGAAGTAGTTAAGAAAATGCATGAGGATTTTCTGTTGTGACTCAGATGATTAAGGACCCAATGTCTCTGTAAGGATGTGGGTTCAATTCCTATCCTGGCTTAGTGGGTTAAGGATCCAGTGATGCCACAAGCTGTGGCATAGGTTGCAGATCTGGCTTGGATCTGGTGCTGCTGCAGTTGGGGCATAGGCTTCAGGTGCAGCTCCAGTTTGACTGCCTGGCCTGGAAACTTCCATATGTGGCAGGTGTGGCTGTAAAAAGAAAAAAAAATGCATGAAAGCACCTCCCTTCTCTGTCTGTATAAGGTACTTGTCAGTCACTGTGCAGAATAAAAAAATATAGTTTCATAAGGAAATTGACCAAGTCCTCAAGAAATTGTAGTCTGGTAAGAAAAATACATTCCTAAATCACCCAAAGTTAGAGAAAGTGTACGTATGGAAGAGAAATATGGGTAAAATACCACAGGAGTTTGGAGAAAAAAGGGTACATCCAGGATGATAAGACATAATATTTTGTACAAGGATTTGAACTTGGCTTTTAAGGATGGATTAAATTTGGACATACACAAATGGAGGAGAGAGAATAGAGTTACTTCCTGAAGATACGGTGTGAGAATAGAACTGAGAAATAGATGTCATAGGAGAATAGTCAGTGGTTTGGTTTGGCTGGGCTACATGGTAGATGAAGGGGAGAATGGAAGTATGACTAGACTGAAGATGGTTTTGCATGCTTTTATTCTGAAGACCAGGATTTAGGGTAACAGCGGGAACAGAGAGGCTATGAGGTGGAGTAGATGTGTAATGGAAGAGCACAGAAAGTTCAATGAAGGACTTATTGGACTTGAGATGTACCAAGAGCCATCTTGTTGGGTTGCAAGGGAATGCTGAGAACTGGTGACCCTGAGGAAGAGGTACCTGGCACAGTGTAGTTCCCTTGGCTGTACCATTATAACAGGTGACTTCCAATATAATTCAGTAGAATAGATGAGCCTCTTAAGACTTCTGTAAACACAGAGACCAAGCAATTCCATTACGTATCTCAATCCCTGGCCACTGGAGGCAGTAGAGGTCATATACAAAGTAAGAGTGAATGGAAAACTTAAGATAAAATTTGAAATAAATCTACTGAAGATGTTAATAAAGAGGACCAAAAAGAGCTATATTGTGTACATTTTGGATTCAATTTATAGTGTATTCACGATGGTCTAGGGTGAAGGAAACAGTGGAGTGAAATAAGTTATTGATAAGGACAAGAAAAATAGAGAAAATAACATACCTCAACTACACAAGGCAGAGAGTTAATTACAAGACAAAAAAAAAAATGACTGATATGTGAAAGGCAGGAAAATCCAAAGGAAAAATAAGGTGCTAACAAGTTGCTAGTTTTTATATTTTAATGTGGTAAGTTGCCTTCACATCAAATTTCTGATTCGAGAAACAAAAGGAATTTCTGGCAGCAGAAATTATTGAAATAGAAAATTCAAGGGAAGCAGTGAACCTCCATTACCATGTCAGGGAGTTTATTTTCTGCAGCTTGATTTTGTTGAGGGAGATTTGTTATAACATAAAGATAAGAGATGTTGATAGGCAAAAAAGGTAACTTGAAAACAGCATATGACATAGCCAGCATGGTGGAAAAATAACCTAACACCCTGTAACTCTGAAAATATCAAATAAAAGACTCCCTGGCAGAAAACCTTGGGAGGATAACTCTGTGCAGCAGCATAAGGAGAATATTACTGGAAGGACCAGTTTTCTTCATGGGCTTTGGGCACATTTAGCAATACAAATCAGAAAATGGCCATATGTGGGCATATAAGTCAAGCCAAGCTAAAGAAAACCAAGGAGAGATTTGCTGGGGTCTGGCAGGAGGAAATTTTATTTCTTCTTGGAACTACCAAATTGATGCATGTATACATCTCTTGGATGGGGCCCTGTGAGAATGTGAGAGCTGGAACTGCTGCAGCCATTTTGTTGTTATTAGAGCAGCATGAAAGAGAAGAGAGGGGAAGGAAAAGTCTTTGATGACATTCACTGCTTGTTGTGTGAGCCCATTAATTGATTCTTGTCTGGAGCCAGTCTTACTTTGGACTTTTCAGTTATATAGCTCCCACATGTTTTCTTTAAAAGATTATATGTTACTTTTTGTTTATGTTGCTTCTAATACCAAAAAATTCTCATAGAGTAGATGTTAAATACTGTTTTGAAAGAGAGTGTGCAGTTTGTTTTATATAAAATAGGTCAATAACCCTAATTATATTAAAAGCTGTTAAAAACAGTTAGAAAAGCCAACAACCTGACAGAAAAGCAAGCAGAGCATCACTGAGAAAGAAATGCAGGAACTATAACAAATAAGTAACATTCGTGTCTGAGAAATAAAATGGGCCTAAAAAGTAATTAATGACTAAAAATTCCTCAAATTTGGCAAAAAGACATAAGCATACCTACTCAAGAAACTGAGAAAACCCCGTACAGGATGAACCCAAAGAAATCCATTCCAAAACAAATCGTAATCAGACTTCTGAGAACTAAATGCAAAGAAAATTTTTGAAAGAAGTCGGAGAAAAATGACACCTTACTTGTGGGAGAAAAACAACTCAAATAAGATTTCTCTCTCTCTCTTTTTTTTTTTGGTCTTTTTGCTTTATCTAGGGCCGCATTCGCGGCATATGGAGGTTCCCAGGCTAGGGGTCTAACAGCTGTAGCTGCTGACCTTCACCACAGCCACAGCAACGCGGGACCCGAGCCCCATCTGCAGCCTACACCACAGCTCACGGCAATGCTGGATCCTTAACCCACTGAGCAAGGCCAGGGATCGAACCCACAACCTCATGGTTCCTAGTCAGATCCATTAACCGCTGAGCCATGACGGGAACTCCTCAAATAAGATTTCTTATCAGAAACATGAATTAGAAGGAAGTGGCACAGTATTTTTCAAGTGATGAAAGAAAATAACTGTCAACCCAGAATTGTATAGCCAGTGAATACAACCATGAGGAATAAAGGGGAAATAAGGACACTCTCAGGTGAAGGAAAACTCAAGGAATTTTTTTGCCAGCTGATCTATTCTCCATGATTTAAGGAAGTTCTGTAATCAGGAAGGAGATGGAAGAAGTTCCCACTGTGGCTCAGTGGTAACGAGCCCGACTAGTATCCATGTGGATGTGAGGTTGATCCCTGGCCTTGCTCAGTGGGTTAAGGATCCAGTGTTGCTGTGAGCTGTGGTGTAGGATGCAGACATGTTTCAGATCCCACATTGCTGTGGCTGTGGTGTAAGCCAGCAGCTGTAGATTCGACCCCTAGCCTGGGAACTTCCATATGTGGCAGGTGGGGCCCTAAAAAGAAAAAAGAAAGAAAGGCGATGGAAAAAGAAACGTTGGAACATCAGGAAGGAAAAAAGAATAAGAGAGTAAAACTATGGGTTAATGTAATTTGCTTTCCTTTTCCTCTTTAGTCTTTGGAATTGTGTTTCATGATTGAGGCGAAAATTAGAACAGTTTCTGATATGGTTATCAATGGATACAGAGGAGACTTTTTGGACAATTATAAGTGGGAGAGGGTAAGGGGAGGTAAGGTTTCATTCACACTGGCAAAATGTTAGCAGTGGACTGTGATAGGGTGTATGTAGAATGGAATACCTAGAGTATTTACTAAAAAGGTTATACAATGGAATATACTTAAAAACACTGTAGGTAAATCAAAATGGAAATAAAAAGTGTTCAAGTAACCTGCATGAATACTGGAACAAAATTAATTGAAACTGAAACAGAAAGATGAAACAGAAAATAAAAAACAAAATGACACAGTCTCTTAACCTATCAGTGATATTTCAAAGGCATTTTGCTGAGTGAAAAAAAAGGCCCTTTTTGAAAGATCATATACTGTATAATTCCATTCATATAACATTTTCTAAATGAAAAATTATACCAAGGGAATAGAAATCAGGATTGTGGGGGTGGGTGTGTGACTGCAAATATGTAACATGAAGGAGGCCATTGTGGTGATAGAATATTATATAACTTGGCTGTGTGGTGGTTTCATGAGTCTACAGATGACAGAAAACAGCATAGAGCTGTACATGTACTTTGCACTGACGTCAGTTTCCTACACTGCTATTTTACTGTAGTCTTGTAAGGTATAAACATTGGGGGAAACTGGATGAAGGGTACATGCGACTCCTCTGCCCTATCCTTTACAAATTCCAGTGAATGTACAATTACATCCAAATTAAATATTCAAAAATAGTTAAAAAACCATATCTCGAAAATTATAAGGTAAATCTGCATCCAGTGCCGTGGTAGTGCAGAAACACAAGGGCCTAATTCAATAGAAATAAATGAGAGCAACCTGACAGAAAAGGCAACATTTGCACTGAAACTGTCTTGGTCAGCTTTGTGCTTTGCCTGACAAACATTTGTCCTTCAAGTTTCAGTGCAAGCTGACCAAGATTATGGAATTGTATGTGTCCCAAAGAAGAAAATGGGAAGGAAAAGCACATTTGGAAAAGGGGGCATAGTTCTTCATGAACAGGTTATGTGGTCCTGTGGGAGAATGGCAGGTCTGATGAAAGAACACTGCCGTGTCCACAGACATGCTTGGAAACAAGTTTATCCACCCATGGACATGCTGACTTAGTCTTTCCCCCCAAATACAAATTGTATCACTATAATATCGTGATACAATATTGAGAAGCAAGAAACATCTTTCTTTTTTTATACTTCATATCATCGAACTTCAATGGATTATTCTTTTTTTATCATACACACATTCTCAAAATTTTAATAGAAGGAGAGGGCATGTAGATATTGAGAAGAGGTGGAAGTAGATTTTAAACATTTATTAAATAATGGGTAAAATCACCATTTAAAAAAATGAAAACAACTACCAAACCCACTGATTCTGTGGGTTTGGATTTACAGTGCCCATCAGGGTCTAGAGAAACACAAATACAGGACCATGGTTTTGCAAGGTTTCCATTCATGGAAAAAATGTGCTATGGTAATTTCCCAGATACTGAGTGTGCTACCATCAGAAAATCCATACAAATGCCAAAGTTTTCTTCTAGTTCCAAGATATATTCAAATGGAAGGATTGACTTGCATCTGTAGGAGAAGAATGAGGCTATTGTTTTGTCAGTATGGGTCAAATATTTCATTAATTCCTTCCCCCTTTCATGTATCAAAAATTTATTGAGTATTTATTCTTTCAAACATAGGGACTTTCAAAGCTTAGAAGCAAAGGAAGAAATTTGCCACATAAGAGTCTCAAAACTTTTGCATGATTTTGTTTTTAAAAGGAACATAATTATGATAGTCAACAAACTGAGGAAGATGTTGGTCCAGCATGAGAAAGACAAACGGTTACTATCCTTAAAATATCAAGTGCTCATATAATTCTGCAGTTGAAAAATTGGAGTTCCCATTGTGGCTCAGCAGGTTAAGAATCTTACTAGTATCCATGAGTATGTGGGTTCAATCCCTGGCCTCATGCAGTGGGTTAAGGATCTGGTGTTTCAGTGAGCTGTGGTGTAGGTTGGCAGCTGCAGCTCCAATTTGACCTGTAGCCTGGGAACTTCCATATGCTACAGTTGTGGCCATTAAAAAAAAAAAAATGTGGGGATACAACCACTGAAATCTCTAAGAATTCCAATTCACCACTTGAAAAGAGGGGATAAGGTTGTTCCATTAAAACAAAACCTTTGTTATTTAAAAAAGAAAAGAAAAGAAAAAAAATTGGTGTACAACTAAAATAGATACTTCAGAGAAGATATATAAATAGTGAATATATGGAGTGATGTTTGTTCTCACCCTTAACCAAAGAAACACAAATTTAAACAAAATACTTTCCACTAATAACAGGAGATAAAATATACACTGTTGCCAAGGGTGAATAAGGATATGCACAAAGGAGTTCAAATTTTTGAAAAGTCTTCTTTAAATATGAGATCTATAGATGTGCATTAAGATATGATAATAAATAATTGTAAATTTATTTTTTTGCTTTTTTTTTTTTTTTTTGCTTTTTAGGACTGCCCCCACAGCATATGGAGGTTCCCAGGCTAGGGGTCGAATCAGAGCTGTAGAGCTGGCCTATAAGGCACCCACAGCAACGTCAGATCTGAGCTGCATCTGAGCTATGCAGATCTCCACCACAGCTCATGGCAGCTCTGGATCCCCAGCCCACTGAGCGAGGCCAGGGATCAAATCTGTGTCCTCTTCCTCTGAGCCACAACAGGAACTCCTTTTTTTTTGAACTTTTTAAAAAGGTTTTATTGAAGTATAGTTGATTTGAATCTTGTGATAATTTGTGCTGTACAACAAAGTGATTCAGTTATACATATATACACATCCATTCTTTTTCAGATTCTTTTCCCATATAGGTTATTTCAGAATATTGGGTAGAGTTTCTGTGTTATACATCAGGTCCCTTTGGCCAACCATTCTATATACCACAGTGCGCATATGCCAACCCCAAACACCCAATCCATCCCTCTCCCTCACCTGTCCTCTTTGGTAACCATAGGTTTGTCTTCAAAGTCTATGAGTCTGTTTCTGTTCTACAAATAAATGCATTTGTGGCCTTTTTAAAAGATTCCACATATAAGTGATGTCATATGATGTTTGTCTTTGTCTGATTTACTTCACTTAGTATGATAATCTCTAGGTCCATTCATATTGCTGCAAATTGCATTATTTCATTCTATTTTTTTTTTTTTTCGGCCATGCCTGTGGCATGCAGAAGTTCCTGGGTCAGGCATCAAACCCGTGTCACAAGCAGCGATTAGAGCCACAGCAGTGATAACGTCACATCCTTAACCTGCTGAGCCACCATGGAACTCCTAGTTCATTCCTTTTTATGGATGAGTAATATTTCATTGTACATATGTTCCACATCTTTATCTATTCCTTTGCCTCAAATTCTAATGAGTCAGTGATAAAATAAATACCACTAAATTCACAAATTGTACTGTTATGTAGAAACTGAAATAGTATTTCAAACACTGACATGGTAAAATACATAACGTACAAATATCAAATAAAAAAGTCAGTATACATATGTGTATGATTTTCATGAAATACTATAAGGTACATTTTTATTTTCCTTTTTATAATTTTTTTTGTATTTTCTAAATCTTCTATAATACATATTTTACTTTTGTAATTGGTAAACCAGTTGCAGTTTTAATATAATTATATGAGTCCATTAAGGAATTATGTATCTAAATTTATTTTTCTAACAATGTGTTTTAGAAACAGCATAAAGTTTCTTCATAGAAAATTATTCATCATAATTATTGTGTATTTTTTTGTGTATTATCTCTTTTCCTCAGTAGACTATCAGCTTCTACCTCTGTATTTGCAATACAGCTCTATGTAACTGAAGGAAATTTTCTTTATCTGTACTGTCCAATATTGTAGCCACCTGACATACGTAGTGATCGAATACTTGAAATGTGGCCGATGCAACTGAAAAACTGAATTTTTTATTTTATTTTATTTAACTTAATTTAAATACAAACTTATATAGCCAAACACCATATTGAACAATGTAATTCTAGAGCCCAGAATAGTGCTAGGTGAAGAATAGATACTAAATGAACACTTGAGTAGTATTTGGATAGATAAGAGAAATTCTTTGATGATTTGGCATCATTTGATGATTTTGGGATAGGAACAGAGATAAAATTTGGTATTATCCAACATATAATATTAATATTAAAAATGGACCAGTTTGGAAGTTGTAAACCCTATTATCAAAATGAAATGGGAGGAAGTTTCCTTGTGGCCCAGGGGGTTAAAGATCTGATGTTGTTGCCTCTGTGGTGCAGGTTACAGCTGCAGCGCAAGTTCAGTCCCTGGGCCAAGAACTTCCACATGTCACAGGTGTGGCCAAAAAAAAAAAAAAGAAAGAAAGAAAAGAAATAGGAAATGGTGACTCTAATGATATTAGTAAATGCTTAATTGCTTAACAGCACTATAAATATGAAATCATTTAATCCTTCCAGTCTCAAGAAGTAATTTCTGGAGTTCCCATCATGGCTCAGTGGTTAACAAATCCGACTAGGAACCATGAGGTTGTGGGTTCGATCCCTGGCCTTGCTCAGTGGGTTAAGGATCCGGTGTTGCCATGAGCTATGGTGTGAGTTGCAGATGCGGCTCGGATCCCGCGTTGCTGTGGCTGTGGCGAAGGCCGGTGGCTACAGCTCCTGTTAGACCCCTAGCCTGGGAACCTCCATATGCCACAGATGTGGCCCTAGATAAGGCAAAAAAAAAAAAAAGAAGTAATTTCCTCTCATTTTATACTTAAGGAAACTGAAGCACAGAGAGACAAGGTAACTTACTCAAGGACACACAGCTAGTGGAGCCAGTGTTCAAATATAGATAGTCTGGGTTCATCTGTGTTCTTATCCTCTATAGTATAATGTCTAGATGAGCAAATACCCTTTCTAATGACTGGGGTGGTATTTGGTGTCAAAGATACATAGGTCTAACTTTACAGTGGAATGAAATGGATTTAGGTGGATTTTCTAGGTTGGGCCTCCTGTATCCAAGCACAGTGAACATAATCACAGTGTCTTTGTTTTGGTTTTCAGTACATCTACGCAAACTCCAGAAATTCATCCAACAAACATGCACTGTGTAAAATCAAGTGCCAGATATTGTGTTAGGCTTTGGAGCTACAAATATAAAGCTGTGTTACCTTCCCTCCAGGAGTTCTCTATGCTAGTAGAGAAAAATTCATAAAAAGATATTACAAACTATGATAAGTACAAAAATGAAAAATAAAAATAGAATTCTGGGCCAGATGGAGAGAGAGAGAATTCATTTGGAAAGAACTGGTACTGAGGGGTGGGGGTCCCTATTTCCACTCCACTTTCTGCTCTGTAAATTCACCTTGACGCTCATTCATGCTGGAAGACACCCATGGTCATGTTCAGAGCTTGTTGATTTGAGTTTGACCCATATTTACTAGCTAGTGACTTCGGGACAAGTTGGTTTTGCTTTCCATAATGGGTTCCAACATCCCTATCTTGTAGATCTTAAGGATTTTTTGACAATGAAAGTCAGAATGAGATCTTGCCTGTTACAGTCCTATGCAAAATGTAAAGCACTATGTCAGTGTCAGGAATGCCTCTGATTTGGTCAATCTATGCCATCTAAAGGGGGTGGAAAAGCAAGACTTTTATCCTAAAAACTCTTGGTTGACTAGATGACAGACCCCTTCTTGAATAATGAATGGATAGGCTTCCTGGAAAGTGTCTAGACTTCAGGGGAATATCTGATCTAGCATCCCAAAGGATCGCATTCTCAAAATGTCCTGTCAGTGACTGAGTTGGCACAAGTGGGGTTGCATTACAGAAGTCTGTTTGGAAGATGGAAGATAAAGGACAACAAATGGAGCGTGCAAGATGGTGCCTGGAGGGCACTGTAGGTATTGGTAGATCTGCATTTCATATAAGGGGATCACAAGAGGGAGAAGAGAGGGTCCAGGAATATTTGAAAAAAAAAATAGAAATCTGCGAGCCATGACTTGAAGCTCATCAATTTGGCATAAAAGAAAATCACATTTGTGAAACACCATGCAGCTTTAAAATATACTCTCAAAATGATTTTCCCTTTATCTTAAAAAAAGAATAAAACATTGAATAATTGGCATTAAGCACTATCACCCCCATTTGTAAGTAAAGAAGGAAAGAACCTAGAAAGCTTAAGTTATTTGTTCAGAGCGTCATGATAAAATCAATAAATAAGAAAGGACTTTGATCTGAAGTCCAGTTATTCCCAGCACACTGTAGAAAATAGGCATATGAAGCTGGCCAAGCTGGTTAATGACTGATTTCACTGGAGGAATTTAACAGGAGAGTCGGACCTGGGTAAACCACGTGGCCAGCACTATGGACCATCTTAGACTTCTTTGTGATTAGTTTCATTGGAATTAATATTCAACATTTTACTTAAGATTTTCAGTGATTTACAAGGTAAATAAACAGGGGAGTAAAGCTTTACCTTGTCAACCTTCAACCAGATTCAAGGATGTCGGCAAAGAAGTTATTGCTTGGCCTTTCCCCAGGCAAACTCACTTTCCTGGAGGCCTGTCTGCAATGGCCAGAGGCTGTCTTCTTTGTCAGCTGTGCTCTGAGAGTTTGGCTTAAAATAGAAGTTCCCCAGGCTGCCCAAGGGGAACCTGGCTTCTCTTGAAATTCTCTTGTGAAAGATAACTTTTGCCTAAAGCTCTAACTCTCTCATAAAAGGCAAGAGAAGATAGTGGCAATTATCCAAGGGATTCCACGAAGAAAAATGAATTTGGCCTTCATTACCTAACTTTTCAGCAAAAATCTCTTAGAGCAGGGCTTCTCAATTTCCATTGTGCCGAGATCTTGTCAAAATACAGATTTTAACAAGGGATCTTGTTAAAATGCAAATTCTAATTCAGTAGGTTTGGGGTTTGGGGATGGAGACTGCATTTCTAACAGGCTCCCAGATGATGCTGACGCTGGTCTGTGGACCACACCTTCCACAGCAAGGTTTTAGGACATCTGCTTATCAATGGAATTTGCTCCAATTCTCTACTTGCTAGCTTTGGAGCAGAAGGTCTTAGGATTTAGGTCACATTAGAATTACCGAAGGATCTGGGAAAAAATGCAAAGTTTGATTTGGTAGACCTGGGTAAGGTCTGAAAGTTTGCTTTTCCAACAAGTATCTCAGCCGTCCCATTTTTCTAAGAAATGTTGCTTTATTGAAAGTACGATGGTGACCCAAAGCACACAGAGATGCGCCAGAAATGCTCAGCAGGGCCAGTACACACAGCTTTTGGGACCAGGAAGTCTTAGCTAGTGACAGCTTTCTGAAGAATAAGATAAAACGCAATTAAAGAAATTCAGCCTATAAATTCAGCAAAATAAAATAAGGTTAATGCGGGTGGGGAGGAATCACATGGGCTTTTGCATTGCCAGGCAGAGAAAAGGAGTCTTGGGTCTCTTCAGATTAGAACCCTGGTAGTTTCATGCTGAAGGACCTGCAATGTGAAGAACCAGCGGAGGGTGACAATAACTAGCATTGAGACCCTGGAAGAGAGCAAGTTCAACAATCCCTAAGGTCGAAACATCCCCGTAAAGAGTAAGAGGACACACGTAGCCCTACTGCCAAAACTGAGTCTTATTTTTTGTTTTCAGAAACTGTTTCTAAGGAAACTCACTAGCGAGATCTCTTGGTCTCTACAAGCAGAGGTTGTTTTTAAGAAATGTATGTTTTTTGGTGACTCATTGACTGTAAAGGAGCAATATAAAGGGAGTAAAATTGATCCATGGGAGTTCCCGTCATGGTTCAGCAGTTAACGAACCTGTCTAGTATCCATGAGGACATAGGTTCGATCCCTGGCCTTGCTCAGTGGGTTAAGGATCTGGCGTTGCTGTGAGCTGTGGTTTAGGTCACAGACCTGGCTTGGATTCCGCGTTGCTGTGACTGTGGCGTATGCTGGCAGCTGCAGCACCGACTGGACCCCTAGCCTGAGAACCTCCGTATGCCGAGGTTACAGCCCTAAAAAGACAAAAGCCAAAAAAAAAAAAAAAATTGACCCATGATGCAAACAGAGTTGTGTTCCACTATAATCTCTTCCTTAGATAACCCGTTGGGTAGGAGAGGGTGTCATGGTTTCAGCTGCCCATCCTGAACTACAAGAGGACACAAGGTGAGGGAGAAAAGCAAGGTGGGACTGAAAGCGCAGTGAATTAGGATCCAAAAGATTAGTTGTTGCAGCCCTGGCTCAAGCACTAAATGTCTGTGACATCTTGTACCATCATTGGACCTCATTCGGTCTTGTGTCCTTCATCACATAATGAGAATGGTATTAAGCTAGATTTAAAATTTAGTCCCATCTAGCTTGGGAATTCCGTGTTTTCAGGACTGCATCCACTGTTTTTCTCACTAGGGCAATGATGAGCTGAGAAGAACTGGGGGAGAAGTCTTATGCACACTCACTAACAAATGCATTACATCCTTTTACATATGAAGGGTATGCATGTGACTTAATAATCTGCTTTTCTAATTTCATGAAGGCAAACTTCTATGGTGTGACATGCCTTACACTCAAGAACTTTGCCTTTTGTTTTATATTGTTTCTGATCAAGTCATTGCCACAGATCACACACCCAATTCACTAAACCGTTGGAGTCTCAGATATAAAATAAATGGATGAAGCATGGCTTGGATTTACAAGGACGTCTCCATTAATATGCTGTAGACTTTTTTGGTTTTTATTTGGAATATTCTGATAATTAAAAAACCTTTTATTAGCAGAATCATAATTTCTGATATCTTTCAATTCTGGACCTTCAGGGTTAGACTACAGAATAGATTTTGACCACTTTGGTCCAAATCAAAGTGTAAACCTCACCTCCTTTGTGTGATTCCCTTAAATTATAACTAACTATTCCTTCTTCTTTGATCTTATAAATTATTGCTCTTTTCTCATCTATCCTTTACCATATCTCTAGGTATGAGTGAACAAACTTAGGTAATATATAATCTCAATTTACACCAAACACTGAAATGATTGGGTAGATGAAAATATGTACTAAAACCATGCAGAGAACTTGGTAATCATCTCTGTGTTGGACTAAATGAAAAATGAATGTCTTAGTCTGAAAAACGCAAAGTCCCAGAGGAAAGATCTAGATAAAGAGAAAGGAGAAATATTTTTCACGCTGCAGCCCTGGGTTGCCTGTATGAATGCAGGAGTGCAGGTCCAGCTCTGCATCACCAGCTCTGTGAATTTAAGGGAGCTTATTAACCTCCCGATTTCTAGTTTCCTCAACTATCAAATGGCAGTTATAACACTAAGCTCTTAGGGTAGATATGATAATTAAATAACACATAAAATTCAACAGAGTCTGGTTCTAGATACTCAATTAGTATAAGCTAACCAGAATGACAATGATGTTGGGGGAAATACGAGTTGAGAGTGAGTAGCAGTTGATCTCCTGGCAGAGGAGACAAAGCAGGGATAAAACCTGATTCAAGCAAGAATAAAGCCTGATTTGGGGATTAAGGGTCCTGCGGCATTTTCTGAAGTTAGCTGATTTCAAATACTTTCAATCCTCCACTCTTTGGTGTTTCATTTGTCTGAAAGCCATGAGGTTTAGGGGCAACTGCCTATTAGGCTTTATAACACTCCACAGAGGAGGTGAAACTCCATGAAAGGGAGTAAATTAACTTATTGTTTTTCTCCAAGGTATCAACGGCTTATTTTGAGACACAATTATTAAAATGATAATTGACTACTGGCAAACAGAAAATTGGAAGGAAAGAAATGAATTATAAAAGAATGAAAACTCTGTGGATCATTTTTATTCTTCCGACTAGTTTGTGCTACTTAGCAGCCTTCAGAGAAACAAATCAATAACTATTATTTAGAGCTTCCCTCCAGCTTCCAGTGCTTTGGGAGCCTTTGCTCTATCGGTGATCCCTGTAATTTCATCAGTATGGTATCATTAGCACTCCACAGTTAGCAATTAACCTTTATCCAACAAGCTTAGTTATAGCTTTAGGAAAAAACTGTCAGTCACAGGGAGTATGCTCAGATTTCAACGGCAGAGCTGGCCTATTGCAGAAAGATGAAACAGCTGTTGAAGTTAGAGTTAGAACTTGAGTAAGAATTGATTTGTAAGAACCAATTTCCTGTTTTCAAGGCAGCGGGAGGAACCAGGGGAATATCCGTATCAATCATTTTTAATTTTGGTAATAAGTAAAGTGCACCCTCGCCCCCAATAGGGGGCGCCTTAGCGTTCTGGTTTCTTACAGGGCTCATTAAAGACAGCTCCATTTTAGATACGTATTAGTCTTCCAGTAATTACACCACTGTGTTTGTAGCACGCTTTCCCACAATTATTTCAAATGATCCTGACAACAACACTGGGGATTAGTGATAACTTTGTCTTTTATTCTGATTGGAAAGTGAAGCTCGCAAAGGTCAAGTAAGCTGCCCTTCCTCCCACAGCTGTTACGTAGCACCAAACCCTGGTCATTTTTACTCATTTTCATGAGTACTTTTGAGTAAACACATATTCCTGGATCCTTGCCCCAGATCTACCAGTAAATTTCTGAGTGACCTTGAAAGTTCCTATCTGGTCCTCAGTGTCCTCAGCTGTAATAACAAGGGGGTTGGTTCAGTGGACGTTCAGCTCATTGCTAGATATGAAATCTATGATTCCAGGCATCTCCAAATTAATTTTGTATCTCTGCAAGAGTACTTTATTATTAATTATTGATGAAATGATATCATAATGTCCCAGTCATTGTCCTAAAATCTATTTTGTAAGAGTAATGCTGTTTTTAGTATAATATGAGCACCCTCCGCAGCATTTGACTTTTACATCTTTGCAAACAGTGTTTTGTTGACTCTTTTCAAAATAGTGTCCAAGATTTACAGATTTACTTGTAGTAATATTAACTATTAATTTCCCCACTAGATCTAAAAAATTGCTTCCAACATGTATTATATGTAACCAGAATGATTTAAGTAGTCCAAACAAAATAATTAAGAGACAGATGAAGTAGGGATTCATGCATGCTGTTTACATTAATGTGAATTGGCTGGCATATAAAATATCATTAGCGAAGGAGAAAAAGATTCCAGAGACAGGTCTACAAATGATCTATGTATTCAATGAAAATATTCAAAATAGAGAATGAAATGCTTCACTTTATCATAGACTAAATTAAATATAGAAAGAAATATTAGTTTTTGTTAAGAAGATTAACTTTTTGTTTAATATGTAGGGACAGTTGGTCTCAAAGATTAAAATTGAATACAATCCAGTAGAGAAACAGTGATTTTTTTTAAATCCAGAAAAGCCTTTGCAGAGAGAAAAAGGAGCAAACAACCTATGAAATAAATTAAAAACTCTGGAGAATGTTCCTTGGTTTGTCTAAGCTTTTGAAGAAGAATTCTGTAGACTTTGCTCCTGTATCTCACTAGAGGTGAACTTTAAAGGGGGTTAAAGTCTCTTCAGTTCTATGTTCTACTCATAGTCATGAGGTCTGCAAAGGATTTAATGGGAATGAATGAGGTTTGGAACACACTGATTGCTGTAACCGGGACATTTTATTTTATTTATTTTTTGTCAACAGAAATTCAACATGTTTTTAATATACTTATATTACTAATTACTTTTTTATTTTATGTTTTTTCTATTATAGTTGATTTACAGTGTTCTGTCAATTTCTACTGTATAGCAGCATGATCCAGTATTATATATATATTTATATATACACACACACACACACATATGTATATATTCTTTTTCTCACATTTTCCTCCATCATGTTCCATCATAGGTGACTAGATATAGTTCCCAGTGCTATGTAGCAGGATCTCATTGCTTACCCATTCCAAAGGCAATAGTTTGCATCTATTAACCCCAGATCCCCAGTCCATCCAACTCCCTCCCCCTCCCCCTTGGCAACCACAAGTCTGTTCTCCAAATCCATGAATTTCTTTTCTGTGGAAAGGTTCATTTGTGCCATATACTAGATTCCACATGTAAGTGATATCATATGATATTTGTCTTTCTCTTTCTGACTTACTTCACTTAGTTTGTGAGTCTCTAGTTCCATCCATGTTGCTGCAAATGGCATTATTTTGTTCCTTTTTATGGCTAAGTAGTATTCCATTGTGTATATATACCACATCTTCTTAATCCATTCATCTGTCTATGGACATTTAGGTTGTTTCCATGTCTTGGCTATTGTGAATAGTGCTGCAATGAACACAGGGGTGCATGTATCTTTTTCAATGAAAGTTTTATCCAGAAATATGCCCAAGAATGGAATTGCTGGGTCATATGGTAGTTCTATATTTAATTTTCTGCGGTACCTCCATGCTGTTTTCCATAGTGGTTTTACCAATTTGCATTCCCACCAACAGCGTAGGAGGGTATCCTTTGCTCTACACCCTTTCCAGCATTTGTTATTTGTTGACTTGTTAATGATGGCCATTCTGACAGGTGAGAGGTATTACCTCATAGTAGTTTTGATTTGTATTTCTTTAATAATCATTGATCTTGAGCATTTTTTCATGTGCCATTTGGCCATCTGTATCTCTTCTTTGGAGAAATGTCTATTCAGGTCTTTTGCCCATTTTTCAATTGGGTTGTGTTTTTTTTTTCATTTGTTTGTTTGTTTGTTTGCTGTTGAGTTGTATAAGTTGTTTGCATATTTTAGAGATTAAGCCCTTGTCAGTTGCATTGTTTGAAACTATTTTCTCCCATTTCATAGGTTCTCTTTGGGACATTTTATTTTAAATGAAGGAAAATACTCTGATGATGACTTTCCATGAGTCATTTATTCAAAATTCTGTATCACTTCTGTCACATGTTTTAACAACGATTTGTACATTTGGTTCATAATTCCTTTTTTTTCCTACAACTGACACCAACATTGTTTTTCCTTGTCTTTCACATCAAGTATTATATTATACCACTATCATCATCAAAGTTCTTATTAGGAGGATTTAAAGTCCTTCTAAAAGCAAATGCAAACAAGCTTCATAATTTCAACAATAAATGTAGAGAAAAAATAACCATCATAGAATTTAAGAAATGTAACAGTCAGTATATGTATATATGTATATATACATGCATGTTTATGTACATGCAATTCTTTTAATATGAATCTCTCTATGACCTCAGTGCATACCTCAGTTAAAAGTAGAACCACTGTGTTCAAATTTGGAGTAAAGAATATAGAAGCCTTATCTTCCCTCATTCCCACTGGAGGTCACTGAGACACTACCAAAGTTTGAAAACCAATAATGCAATCCATGTCCTTTCCACTTTCTACGCATTAGAAAACAGAGGCCCAAACATGTTAAAATTCTTGACCCCAGTCACAGTCATGCACTAACCACCCAGACTGGGCCCCCTCCCCAGGTTCAGTGATAAGATGATGGCAAAACTCTTTCTCTCTGAAGATCCAGAGTCCCAGTCACCACTGTCTACTGATTTGACCTTGAACACATCCGTTGACCTCATTGAGTTGATGCGTTCTTGTCCTAGTATAGGAAAGATACTAGGAAATATTAAAACAGGCAAAGGAAGAGCAGATCGTCTACAGGACACTTTTATTTCTACACAATGACTCCAGGTGAAATCCTCCAGAAAGCACCAAAGCCTTCAAATACAGAAAATCAATTAGAACAAAAGCACTAATAAGAACTACAAAGAAAGCAAATAGTAAGAGAGATCCACTGTTACATGGGCATCTACAGTGGCATATTTCTTAAATACAAGAGGGAACATTTACAGTGGAACAACGTGTGTTTTACCACTGCAGTTCTTTTCAAAAATTTCCGTGAAAGTGCCTCTAACAGGAGAAAAAAATGGAACTGTATTACCAAAGCTAGTAAAGGGAAAGAAATGCAATAACTAGAGCAGAAATAAATGAAACAGAAAATAGAAGAACAATAGGAAAATGAAATGAATCTGTTTTTTAAAAAGTAAGAAAAATTGACAGATCCTTATTTTAGGCTAAAAAAAGACTCAAATAAACAAAATCAGTAATGAAAAAAGAGACATTACAATTGGTGACACAAAAATAAGGATAAGAGACTACTGTGAACAACTGTATATCAATGAACTGGATAACCTAGAGAAAAATTAAGTGAATTCTTAGAAACATACAACCTACCAAGACAAAATCATGAAGAAATAGAAAGACTGAACGTACTTAAAACTATTATGGAGACTGAACCAGTAATCAAAAACCTCCCAACAATGAAAAGCCCAGGACCAGATGGTTTCATTGGTGAATTATACCAAATACTTAAAGAAGACCTAACACTAATCCTTCTCAAATTCATCCAAAAGAATGAGTATGAGCACATCTAGACTCATTTTATGAGGCTAGCATAACCACAAACCAGACAGACAGCATAAGGAAAAAAAAAAAAAGCTACAGAGCAGTATCCTTAATGAATATAGATGCAAAAATCCTTAACAAAATACCAGAAAACTGAATTTAACAGCACATTAAAAAGATCATGCACCATGACCAAGTGGGATTTATCCCTGGGATGCAAGAAGGTTTCAACCTATGAAAGTCAATTAATATTATATGCCACCTTAACAGAATAAAGGATGCAAATCACATGATTGCATCAATAGATGCAGGAAACATATTTGGCAAAATTCAACACGCTTTCATGATAAAATTGTTCAACAAACAAGAAAGAAATTATTCAACATAAAGACCATACATGAAAAGCCTGCAGCTAACATTACACTCCATAATAAAAGACAGAAAGCTGTTTTTTGGTTGCTGTTGTTTATTTTTTTCCTTTTTTGGCCACACCCACAGCGTGAAGTAGTTCACAGGGCTGGGATAGAACATGAGCCACAGCAGTGACTTGAGGCATAGCAGTGACAATGCCAGATCCTTAACTGGCTGAACCATCAGGGAACTCCAGAAAATTTTTTCTCTAAGATCACGAAGGCAAGGATGTCCAGTGTTAACCAGTTCTATTTAACATAGTACTAGAAGTCCTAGCCAGAGCAATTAGGGGGGAAAAAACAACAGGAAAGGAAGAAAAAGGAAAAAAAAATAAGAAAAGGCATCCAAATAGGAAAGGAAGAAGTAAAATTGTTCCTGTTTGTTGAGAGCATGATCTTATAGATGAATAGTAAACCTTAAAGACTGCGTAAAACATACTATTAGAAGTATATAGTGTTCAGTGGAATTCCAGGACCTGAAAAGAATGCACAAGTATCATTCGTATTTCTTTCTTTCTTTTTTAATTTTTTTAATTTTGTATTTATTATTTTATTTTATTTTATTTTATTTTATTGTCTTTTATCATTTTAGGGCTGCACCCACAGCATGTGGAGGTTCCCAGGCTAGGGGCCTACGCCACAGCCACAGCAACGCGGGTTCCGAGCCACGTCTGCAACCTACACCACAGCTCAGGGCAATGCCGGATCCTTAACCCACTGAGCGAGGCCAGGGAACGAACCCTCAACCTCATGGTTCCTAGTCAGATTCGTTAACCACTGAGCCATGACAGGAACTCCTCTTTTTAAAATATGGAACGCTTCACAAACTTGTGTGTCATCCTTGCACAGGGGCCATGCTAATCTGCTCTGTACTGTGCCAATTTTAGTATATGTGCTGCCGAAGCTTGCACTCAGTCTTACTTCTGTACACTAACAACCAACTATCTAAAAGGAATTTGGGAAAACAATCCCATTTATAATAGTGGTACCTCATATTATACTTCACGTTTTTTGCTTTGATTTTTTGGGTTTTTTCAGTGGTTGTTCTAGGATTTCCAACATATATCTTTAAGTTATCAGAGGCTGCTTTCAAATATTTTACAACTTAACATACCGCGTAACAACTTGTAATAGTATGCTTTCCTCCCTGGAATCTTTGTGCTATTTTTGTTATACACTTTACTTCTATATAGGTTATAAATTCCACAATACATAATACATTGTTACTACTTTTGCTTTAGACAATTATCTTTTAAAGTGGTTAAAAATAAGAAAACGTGTCCTTTACATTTATCTTCATTTTTACCATGTCTGAATAGCTTTACTTCTTTGTGTAGATCTAGATTTCTGGTGTCATACTCCTTCAAACTACAAAGCTTCCTTAAACATTGCTTGCAGTGCAAGTCTTCCGCAATGAGTTATTTTAGCTTTTGTTTGTCTGAATAAATTCTTATTTTATTTTATTTGTCTCTTTAAGGCCACACTTGGGGCATATGGATGTTCCCAGGCTAGGGTCAAATCGGAACTGCAGCTGCCAGCCTATGCCTGAAGAGGAGAATATAAAGTTGTATGTGTATAAATTGCATATAATTTCTTTTTTTGCAAACTTATACATAAGAAAATGTCTGGAAGGGTATATATTACAAAATTATGTACAGAGGTCATACTATAGTTTTTATTTTTCTCAGTTTGTATTCTAAGCAATTTTTTATATTAAACAAGCAATATTATTATACTAAAATAATAATATTATATATAGTATTAAGTACTAAAGCAGTTGCATAGTATCTATTACTTGGCTTGGTTTATGTTTTCCAAACATAACTGTGTGAGTGAGTTTATGTGAGTTCTCGTTGTTCTTCCTGAGGAACAGAGAATTATATTCAAACATTCCCTTCCTGGATATAATTTTAATTTGTGAGCCCTGCCATCTGTGTGAGGCTTGTTGCATCACTCCTCACTAGAGGTTATTGTTCAGTCTTTCAGCTTTGGAATAATTACCACAGAACTAACCTTGAAGTTATCACCTCTGATAACAAAAGAAGGCAAGGTCCTGGGAACCTGGATATTTTCTAAACCTGCATGGGGAAAACCAGAGAATCTAAAGAAATTGGGTGAAAAGATTTATCAAGCTAAAACCTCAGTTCAAAAAGTCAAAAGCCCACATGAATTCATTAGGTTTTAACTAACTCACTAGGGCCTTACCCATTATCATGGTCTGGTTCGGGGAGAACATTAAATGAAATGGCGACTTCAGTTAATAGGGCATGTCCCCTGTCTTAAGAGAGACAGAGAGAGAGAGAGAGAGAGAGAGAGAGAGAGAGAGAGAGAGAGAGAGGTAACACAGTCACAGAAGAAAACCACCAGGAGCCATAGACACTGACAAAAGGGTTCTGGGCAAGTAGTTTATGGAGATTTCATTTTTAATCTCCAAAACTCAATCTAGGAGTTCCCGTGGTGGCTTAGCAGGTTACAAACTTGACTAGTATCCATGAGGATGAGAATTTGACCCGTGGCCTTGCTCAGTGGGTTAAGGATCTGGTGTTGCCATGAACTGTAGTGTATGTCATAGACATGGCTCAGATCCTGCATTGCTGTGGCTGTGGTGTAGGCTGGAGGCTGTAGCTCCAGTTGGACCCCTAGCCTGGGAACTTCCATATGCTGCAGATGCAGCCCTAAAAAACAAACAAACAAACAAAAAATCAAGACCCAATCCAAATTCTGGTCTTCCTAAAATTCTCTCTAATCCCTGCACATCTATCATCATTCTCATACTCTTGTCTTCTTAATATCAGGGCTGGCTTTGTATTTGATATTATCTCAATGTTACTTTGAATTGATGTCTTCAATATTCTACTTTGGGTTGTTACTTTTGTTTTCAATTTTATTACAAAATCATTCATATTAAAATTTATATAAGCAACATTCACATATATATTCATCAAAATGCAAAATAATAAAAATTCACATTGTTGAGTGCTTACTATATGTCAGGCATTTAAAAAAACTTTACAGGTTACTTTTTTAATGCTTACAACAACTCTATGAGGTAGCTAATGTTATTATCTGCATTTTGCTTGAGGAAATCAGGGTACACAGAGGTTAACTAACTTGCCCGGAATGTCTCCAGAGCTAGAACTCTTAACCTCTATTTCTCATTAATAAAATAATATGGAATAAAAATATGAAACTCTATGGGAATGGTACCTACACAATTATATTGAGGCAGTCCTACCTCTGTTACCCTTTGGTCATTTGTCTTTCTAGAACTTTATCTATCCATTTTCAGGTTCATTTACATGCGTAAGTACTGGATGTGAATCTCACTTCATAAACTATACAGCTTTGTCTGCAACTGAACCTAGTTGCTCTTAATTTTTCTTATGACAGAATGTGTGTGTGTGTGTGTGTGTGTGTGTAATACTTTTTATGGCCCAATCTGTGGGATGTGGAACTTCCTGGGCCAGACATTGAATCCAAAGTACAGCTTCGACCTACACAGCAGCTGCTGCAACACTGGATCCTTTAACCCACTGCAGTGGGTGGGGATTGAACCCATGTCTCTGCAGTGACCTGAGCCGCTACAGTCAAATTTTTAACCCACTGCACCACAATGGGAACTCCTTTCTTAATTCCTTGAGATTCTTTCTTGAGTTGTGTGCAGATTCTACAGAGTGCTACATCATGGGAACCATGTGGGGACTCTATCCTGAGAAACAGGGTAGCATTTTGTAAATTAATGCTGTAGAGACAGGTTTACCTGATCTCATGGTAGTGGAGAGGAAGGTCTCAGGACCCTGGAAGCATCTTGTAAATCTTCACTGGTTTCTGCTTAGGACTGCCTGTTTTGAAGTCTGCAACCCATGCATGCAGAGTGTCTGTCTTCCTGATTTCCTCATGGCTTGTTCTTCCTCAGACAATTCGGCTCCACCTCCATTCGGGATGGCATTCATCAATATTCCTGAGATCTTCTGAAATCCCTAAGAGATCCCGAGTCTGGATTGTCTACCCTGCAAACCACAATGGTTATGCTCCTTCTGTCCACCACTCCAACCTGCCCATCAAGATTCCCAACCCGCATTGTCAGTGAGTCAGTGCATCCATTGGCTTCATGGTTTCACAGGATTGGAGGGTAATTCAAGTCTTGTAACTTTGATACTCTCTCTGTAACTGCTTAAATTCTAATGTGAGCAAGCAATATGGTCATGAGGTTACCTTTTGAGAAATTTTCTCATCACAGTTGACCCACTCCTATCACCACCACACATATGTTTCCAAATTCAGTGTGGAGCAATGTTTTACTCTTCAACTGAACTAACATTCTGGGATTTGAGAATCCTGCTAAAGAAGCCACAACATATTTCTCTGAAGCTTGTTTTCCCCCTCTCTTTGATCTACTCCAGCTTCTCCACATGGGCATGGCAAAGATGGGCATTCCATTCCATTTCTCTTCTTAACTGATACTTACTTTACATGATAGTTCAATTCCTTTCTGCCCTGGCATTTACCTTGTCACTATGCTTTCTGAGATTATGAAGTACCAGGGAAGAAACCAAGAGATATAAAAGTATTATCTCTCTTAGAGTGAGATGAAAGTTTTTCATGGGCTTATTGAATGACATCCTATTTCTAGGAATTACCTGTTAATATTCCTTTTTTATGATTATGGTTTTTTTTTCTTAATTATAATTGTTCCATGTAGATTTATTTTCATTCATTTACTCAACAAATACATACTGATGCTAATACTTTCCAAAACGTGTGCTCGGTGAAAAAAAAAAAGCAGAGTTTATATTTTTTGCCCACCCCCCCTTTTTTTTGCACCTGGCATGTGGCATGCGGCAGTTTCTGGGCCAAGGACCCAACCTGTGCCACAGCAGTGACTTGAGTGGTTTCAGTGACAATAGTGGATCCCACTGTGCCACAGAATAAGTCCAGAGTTTATGTGCTAATGAAACATATTATCATAGAAGAGGAGAAATTAACTTAAAAAATGGAATAATCACACTAATTAAGGTATTATTCCAGAGTGATATACAAGTTCTGAATAATGGGAATAATAATGGAGAAGGAGTAATGAAGAAATATAACAAAGACAGGGATATAAAGGAAGCCTTCTCTGAGGAAATTATATTTAAACTAAATTGTTGTAACTATTTCTCCCGGTCTCTTCCTTGTTAAATATGCATGGCATTTCATGTCAAAATTATATATAGTCAGATAACATCCCTACATTTGCTTTAGAAAATTCAAAATACTGAAAAAAAAACTAACAACATACACTATTTACAAAAGGCTTTGATAAAATTGGTATAAGACTTGAATTTTTCTCATTTAGATTATTCTTCAGTAGTTTTGGCTTGTTTGCTTTGTTTTATTTGCTTTTTGTGTATTTTTATATTTTTCTCTTCCTATTGTATATGGGAGCTTTTAAATTACATTTTCTAAATGTATAGGAAAGTTACTGCTATATATATCTTGCCTTTGGTGCTGTTTCATAACTGATTTATGAGCAACATCTTTTTTGGTTAATGCTTTTGGATTTTCTTCATAAACAGTCAGTCTATTATATCTTTATCTTGTCATATTGCATTGCTTTAGGCTTCAAGTACACTGATGAATTAATAGTGATAATAGTAGAAATGTTACCTTTATTACTTAATGTAGTTGGAAAGAATTATAAGGTTTCACCATTATATGTGAGGATTGTGATAGGATTCTTTCATATAATCTTTACCACGAAGGCATCTATGGATGCATCCTTTTTCTATCTATTGGGATATCTATTATTATCAAGAATGGGAGTTGGCTTTTATCAAATGCTTTTTAAGCACCTGTTGAGGTAACCATATATTTTTCCCTTTGTATCTTATAAAGTAGTAAATCATCTTAATAGATAAGCATATATTTGATAGCCTGCATATCTGAGGAAAGGTCTCCTTTGTCATGAATTATCAGCTTTTTAATATACTAGTGGCTTACTGAAAGAGTCATCGAGATTTTGAAAACCTGTGATTGAGTTTGAGCTTCTTGTAGGTACCTAACTCTGATCAAGTCCCTTAATTTTCATTAGCTTTAGTTCCCTCAAGTGCAGTATAAGTAAATTCTACCCTACTCACAAAGTGGCTGTTAGGATTAGATGAAATTATAAAATTCTTATATAATAAAAAAATTTATAGATATCTTTTATAACTTAAGGTATTCAAGAGAACTGAGTGTTTATTCTTTTATCCCCCAGATGGTAAGCATGAGCCACTTAGTGTACCATTAATGAGGATAAACTAGTGCATGTAATTTTCATTTTATGCATCTCTCCCTTTTTCCAGTGGCATTGGCTCCATCCATTGCAGAGATGAGGAGCCCAAGACACACAGGATAAATTAATTTTCCCTAAAACTACATCAATGTTAGAAATGCTGTCATGACTTTGAGGGTTCAGGGATACTAACCAAGAATTCTAGATTAGTAGTCCCTGCTACTTCTTCAAGAATAAAGGCTGTGTTTTGATGGGTAGAAAGAAAATGGCCCTTGGGATATTTTGAAGGTTGTCCACTAGATGGCATTATGAGCCTATCGAAATTGTTTTAACCAGGCATTTATTCACCAGTTAAATACTAATTAAAGAAAGATATTAGTACGAGGAAGTTAGTGATAATAGCACTATCTTTGAGAAAGCTGTTTGTGTCCTTTGTTTGAATGTCAGCTAAAGGTAGCAATAATACACAGCTATCTAGAAACAATGTTGTTTAGCCTTCACCTCAAAGTAACCACCACCTCTATAAAGAAAATAATTACACTATAGCAAGTGGAACAGATACACTCCCAGAACAACAAAAAGTCAGTGAGAAATTCTACCCAAAAACCTAAACATATTTTTTGTTCTCAACTGAATTGCCTAAACTCTTTGTGAGATAGATGAATTCCGAGAGAGTTTAGATAAGTATATCAATGACAGGATTAAACTCGGTTTTGAAAGGAAGCTGGGTAGGATGACAATGCGGAAATAATTTCAGGTTTAACTCAGAGAGGGCTGCTTATTCTGTCATCTCTTTGTGGTTGCATTTGGCAAGAGAATACTTGGATGGAATTCAGGTAGTAATAACAACAAATATTATAATGATGATTGATTCTCACGTTAATTCATATCAACTGTTATGACAGGAAGTAACTGAACTTAAAGCTAGGACTTCTTTGTTGGGGACACTGATCATAGCATTTACTCACCCTAAACTAACACTGGTTTTCTGGTTTACTCTACCCCTCTCCTATAATCTCGTGTACCCCCTCCACACATCTTCACTTCCTCCAGTACACCTTTGCATATTTCCCTAGTATCCAGAAGTAGAGCATTCCTATGGAAACTTCTGCAAGCCACAGTGGTGTAAAGCAAAGAGGCAATTACCTTAGGACACATCTTGCTAATGGAGGCACAAGCTGTATGGTGATAAACCATATGCGCACACAAACACTTCAAAGCTACGATGGCTTGTTGCTGAGCATGGTTCTGGGAAAGGAGTTTGGCTGGGCCACTTCCCCTGCTCCCAGTGTCCACTGCCTCTACCAAGTCTCAATGCAAAACAAATGCCGGACACTGTTTTTTTTTTTTTTTTTATTTTAGCATAAAAGCCAAAATTCTCTCTGTATTTCTATCAGAGAAAAGAGATACTAATACAAGTATTTCATAAAAGCAAAGTGCAATAATGTGAACTTTCAAAAAGAGGCGGACGCCTGCCCACACTCTCATACTATTTTAAAGAATGAAACATTTCTACTTCTCTTAAATCGCTTGAGAAAGAAAAAACACTCCCAAGTTAGCAGCTCACACTGCTCGGAGTGAAATACAGGGGTCTGTGGGTTCCATTTGGAATCAGGGGTAGAAATATTGTTCCCAGTATACACACATATCCCATCAGCTGTAAGTACAGCCTGTGACTTGTCCTCGGACCTACTTTGAAAGTCCTTGGCATCCTATATTTGAGATGATAGGCCGTAGGGATCCCTTTACAACTATGAAATGGTAGACCTTTCATCAGCAATGATTTCATAAGTCATAAATATGGACATGCCTGGTAAGGGAGAGACCAATTTCTAATGGCTAGGGAGTCTTAGGAAAGAAGAAACAGAAGAACTACTCCAAAGTCATAGTGAATGGCAATCCATTATCTAGAGCTGAGATCTGATAGAAAAGTTCATAGATGTCAAGGATACTAGGAAAATATGTTTAAACCATTTCCCTGGGTCAAAATTTTGGTTTCAAACTTTATTTCACAGCTCTGAGGAATTCTATCTTCACAGTCAATCAGTAAATAGTCAACAGTTAAGGCATGCCACTCTTCTGACATCAACCCAAGTTCAGGTAGAACAGTCTTAGTCAAGTGTTGGGTCATGCTGACTAAGGGGCAGTGATTCAGGGGGATGGGAGAGAGGATTGGTTTCCTCACAGAAGTCATGTGAATAACAATGGCTTCATTCTAGGACTGGAGAGCTCTCTAGGTTCCTAACCAATAGCAGAGACAGAAGCTGGAACTGCCCCCCTTTAATTCAGTGGGAGAAAAATGTCTGGAATGTTATTTGCACAGCTCTGACCTCAATTCAATAGGACATGCCCGGGCAGGTAAGGCAGAACCCACGATTCTGTAGGTAGAAGTCTCAAGGGTATTCTTTTAACATTTCAGTTACAGGCATTCTTATCATGGGATAATGTTCTCATCTACACAAGGTGAGACTATAAGGTAATGTGATTCTTGTAACAAAAACAGCAAACGTTAACAGAACTCATGCATTCAGATAAATGTGGGCTCTTGTCTCTGGAGAAGTGATTTGAATTTTGGAAAGAGCCAAAATGTAGGTAGCTTTGAGGCAAGTACAGGAGAAAATCTCTTAAAAAGCTGAATAATTGCAAAGATTGAAACTGCAGTGCTCAATCTTTTTTTTTTTTTTTTTTCAAATAGGAGCTTCTTTTGGTTTTCACAAAGGAGTACTTAGGTGAAGGTAGCTTAAGATTGTGAGTTGTTATTTGCGATATGATCATGTGTGTCTCTCTCCAAAATTGGACATTCCACAAGAAAGAATGTACAATTTAGATAATCAGTTTGATAGACCTTGAAGAGACTCTGTGCATGACAATTAGATATGCTAGTTGAGGATGTCTATATGTAAGGTATTGAGATTTTGAGTCACATTCCATTATAAGAAATTCCAAGGATCCTCTGAATTTATCCTCTTTATTCTGGAATTTCATTGTTTAAAAAAGATAAAATCCAATGCTCGAGATATATGTTTCGAGATTATTTTTTTATTAATGTGAACTTTGCCTTAGTCCTCCCATTTAGGATAACTGGATTTGACTTATAGGACACATGAGAAAAGAAAATTGATAAGCAATCTTTGTTAGATTAAGATCTTCTACAGAGAATTAACTTAGTTTGGTCTCCATCTTTTCCAGTGACAAAATCACATGATTGGGATTAACAGTGCAAAATGAGTGATTTGAATTAGACAAAGAAAAGTTTCTAGACAAAACTCTGAGCCTCTGCCCTGATGACCTGTGAGTAGGAAATGTGATATGTAGCAGCCTACTCAGAGAGCTTCAAATTCTATATTGCCCATTTTCAGGAGGAATGTTGACTTTTCCACTGGAGTGTCACTGTGATCGGTGTTTATAAATTTCAAGCAAAGCACATTGCTTATAGAGGCTGAGGACTTGGCAGTCTCAATCAAAAATATAGTCTGAGGATATCTGGGAAATCAAGGAAAGCCTTTCTTGCAAATTTTAGCAAGTCTTGATGTAGCTTTGAGCTATACGTTACCTATATCATCTATTGTAATTAGCTATATATATGACCTGTAATGTCTATATGACATAAATGTACACATGACCTATATGCATTGTAAAATATATGTTAACTATGTGAAAGAGTATTTGGAAAATTTTCTTTTCAAGAAAGTATTTCTATAGATATGCACATGCTTTTCCTGCTCCACAATTCTGTATTTCTCTTCTTATTCAAAATACTCTTCTGTGTAAGAAAGGGACTAAAATGTGATTTTCTTCCACTTCAAAGGAAATTAGACCATCTAGACTGTAAGTGTTGCTCTCATTTCATCCCAAGACAAAGAACCTCCAGGAGCAGGAGTGAAGAGGTGCCTGGAAAGAGGTTTACTGGAAAGAATCCTGAATGTGGGGTCTGGTTCCACCTTTGCCTCTGAGCAGCTGTGTGCCTTTGGGCAAATCCCTTGACCTCTTAGGGCTTCAGTTTCTCGTTCTTCAGAATGTGGAGTTGACACAGAGATTTCTAAGGTGGTGGGTTTCTAACCAGTGTGCACTGTAGAATCACCTAGTCTTTGAGGGAGGTGAGTTCCTTGAAATAGATGGTGGTGTTTTGTTTTTTGGCCATGTGCTTGTGGCACACAGAAGTTTCCAGGCCAGGGATGGAACCTTTACCACAGCAGTGACAATGCTGAATCCTTAACCCACTAGGCCACCAGGGAACTCAGTGATGGTGTTTTAAACCCAGAGTTAATGACAGAACATGGCACATGTTAAGGTTGCCAGATTTGGCAAGTAAAAATATAGGATGTTTGGTTAAATCTGGATTTTAAATGAACAGTGAATACATTTTGAACATGCGTATGTCCCAAATATCTATCTGACGATCCTACATGTAATAGGAAGTCAAAGTTTATTTGTGGAATGAATGTATATCATAAGCCTCTCCTGGTGGGAATTTTAAATAAAGAATGTTAAATGTTAGGGAGTTTGTGTTTTGGCAGTTTTTCAGTCATACTACCTGGGGAGCCTCTTGCTCTTTTTTTCAAGCGTTATCAGCTTTGATTGGAGTACTTTTTCATCCTTTGACAAGAAGGGTAGAATGCTTTAGGCTGTGAGTGAAGTATAGTTCCATAAAATAGCTCAAGCGATAAGGAAATTTATGGATTTAGTTGAAAGAGGTCTGGAGCTAAAACGATGTCATTAAGAACCCACGTATTCTCATCATTTTTCTGCTGGAACATCCTGGGTGTGTTGACTTTCACCTTTGTTTTGTCCCTGTGGTTGTAAAGTTCTGGTGCATCTCCATATACCGTGCCCTTATAGAAATACATTTAGCGGAAAAAATGGAAACACAGTTCTGAATTACACATGCCTCTTTAACTAAAGGAGAAGAAAAATCTTTCCTAGGGACCCCCAGAGTGCTTCCTCTTCAAACTCACTGGCCAGAATCGGGTCACATGTCCATGCCCTCACCCACAAGGAGATTTGGAATGCAAATTTCAAATGTTTCACTTTTCCAGGGAGGCTGGTTCTCTAAGGAAGGAAAAGTGGTTGGGAATAAATATTGTCGAGGCAACTATATCATCCTTAACTATCATATCTAAGACAGGTTTTTTCTTTTAAATGACACTAACACATGGATGGATTCTTGGTTGGTGGACCAGTCTGAAGGAGTGGTGAACACGTTTTAGGTGTCATGCTTTTGAAGGTTTATGTTTTAAACTCTGACCAAAAAAAAAAAAAAAAAAAGACATATCTGTGTTGATCCCAACATGGCCTTTTCAATGTGTTATCCTTCACTCAAAAGACTAGAACTTCAAAAGTTCACAATCACTTTCTTTTTGCCCAGAAAAAATTTTTTTAACTTGAAGAATGCTTTTTCTTTCCCCCATTATTCACCTCAATCTTTCATCCTAAGCATATGGCACAATATCCCATTGAGTATATGCACAAAAATCCTAGGAGTCCCCATTGTGGCTCAGTAGAAACGAGTCCGATTAGTATCCATAAGGACAAAGGTTCAAGCCCTGGCCTTGCTCAATGGGTTAAGGATCTGGCGTTGCCATGAGCTGTAAGTGTAGGTAACAGATTCGGCTTGGATCTGGTGTGGTTATGACTGTGGCATATAGGCTGGCAGCTGTGGCTCCAATTCAACCGCTAGCCTGGGAACCTCCATATGCCACAGGTGCAGCCCTAAAAAGACCAAAAAAAAAAAATCATAGAAGAGCTGGTAGAATCCTCATTTCAGAGGGTTTTCTTTTTTGTTGTTGGAACTGATCCAAATATATGTTCATTCTTAAATATGCTATTAGAAGGAAGATAATACAGATGATAATTTTCTTTCAATTGCCCAGGAGTGCCCAAGATTCTTAAAGCACTCTTCACACTGGTTTTAACCTCCCATCACTTTGGTCAGGTGAAGAAGGCCAATGTGTATGTTTTAGTGTGGGAATGCTTAACTAGTCTCAAGACCTGCAAAAGAGGTTTGGCCCTGATTTTTACACAATGTTATATGCTTTTGTTCACCATGTAAATGGGGTGTGTAACTGGGGTAAATTCTTTTACAGTGTTCCTAAAGCACAGATATTAAAGTGTATTTTCCCAAAGCTTACATAAAATTCCAAGTGTTGTACAACATAAGTTTTAAATGCTACATATGGAGAAAAAAAGAAAGGAAACTAGTATTTAATAAGTAGCTTTGCTCTTCCAGACGTGAGGCAAATGTCTGACATCTTTAATTTATATAATCTTGAAAACAGCTTTTTGAATTATTTTACAGGCTATTGATTCATCCAAGGTTATATAATCTAATGAACATCAGAGACAGAATGAGGATTATTGCCAAAGACTACCTCTGCAAAGGAAACGCTGTGGACTTTTTTTTTTATGAATACACACTAGATAAGGTAGTTTTTTTCTTAGTCTATCTTTTGCCTGTCTATTAAAATAGAATTTCCGCTTAGGGTTGAACTGTAGAGGAGGCTTTAAATCCAAAACAGTACTCTCATGATGGTTAGCAAGATTTCCACTCAGAGATATTTTCTTCAGAAAGATTTGCACATTTTCTCCTGTCCACCAGTAAGGATAGGCATAACTGGAATTTACTGCATTACACATTTCAAGCATAGCAAATCAATCATTAATTATTCTCAGAAAGAGTGTTCAGAGTTCTCTCCCTTTTTTGGGTGATAGGCTAGAATAGCGAAAAACAAAACAAAACAAAAATGCTGGGTACTTAGTATCTGATTCAGTATCCCATTTGTTACAGATCCTTGAATTTCTACACTGCTTCACCCCTTCCCAAGGTTAAAGAAGGGGAAGGCTATAGATTTGGGTACCGAGGGAACAGGTTACCATTCAACTTTCCTGACCTAAGTAAATCTGAATTGCAGCACAAAATAGCACAGTCTTAAAATCTCGAGCTGTATGCTAGTTTTTCAAAAAGGCTTTGAGGTATGTGTAAGAGTTTATAGTGACTACTTGAGACAACTGGGGTACATTTATTTCCTCCTGGGCCTGGCAGGCTGGGAGCAGAATACAAAGGCTCTGAGTCATGTGGACCTGTTATGGCCTGGAGTTGCGTTGCCTGGGTGGTAAAGGAATGAGTGTGTCAGGGTGTGTAGGGACTGAAGTGATCCTTCCAGAAGTCAGAAGGGCCCTTGGGGGCATGGAAGGAACACAACTGTTGGGAATGGCACAGGTACAGGACAGTGGATGTGCGATGGGTGTGCGGAGCTGAGGTGACCCTTGCAGGGCATGCTGAAGCATGTTGGGCCCTGGTATTGACTGAAAGGCTGGATGCCAAGGGCTGGGAGAATGGAAAGGCCTGTGGGTCCACAAGACCCGTGAAGAAGTGACTGCAAACAGGATCAGCCCTGTGAGAGATGGAAGAGTCCAAGGTAACTCCTACATTGAGACGATGAGAGTGGCAGGTACAGGGCTCCCATTCAGGAATACAGGGTCAGCTGCAGCCACATCTGGATGTTACCCTGGATTTATCCAGGGCCATCTTTGTCAAGCGATTTGAAGGCATGGGACACGGCATCCAGTCTGACCAGGCAGCTGATGAAGTTGTCAAAATCCACGTTCTCTCCATCTGAGCAGCATCAGAGGATCATGCTGTGGAGATGCTCATTTAGGCGCAACCCTACTGTCTCGAAGGCCCAGGTTGTTCACCGCTGCCCACCGTTCCTGAACAGTCAAGGTCAAACTGTTTGCATATAGCCTGCCATTTTTTGATGTTATTCCACAAGTACTAGAGTTCCTCGAAGCCCAGCTTGCTGAGGATGTCATTATCCATCACGGCCGCTGTGCTGTCACATGTGCCGGTGTCCAAACTATCAGTCTCCAGATCAGGATGGCGGGTCACGACTTTTTGTGCATTTCTGTGGATCTGACCTCCCTGCGGTCTTGAGCCAGCTGGGCAAAGAGGCTCGGGAACTGTCAGACCTCCTCACTCTCTTTGGCCAGCAGGTTGGAGTAATCAGTGAGAGGGGGCGGGACTCTGGGCTGCACTGCGCAGCCGCGGCGCTGGGGGCGCTAAGGGCGCTCAGCACCCCGCCAGCGCGCGCCGAGGTTTCCTCTCGCTGCGTCCCTCCTTCCAGAACAAGTTAACCAGGAACCCGGCTGTGACTCAAGATTGTGCCTCCCTTGCAGGTCTGCTGGTCCTCTCGTTTATGTAGCTTCACAAGCGTTGGGTTTTGGAGGAAGGCTGTTTGAGAATCGCTAAAGAAAATTAAACGACTCAGTTATCTCCGGACAAAAGAAGTAAGAATTTAAAGGTAAAAAAAATGGAGTTCCCGTCATGGCGCGGTAGTTAACGAATCCGACTAGGAACCGTGAGGTTGCGGGTTCGATCCCTGGCCTTGCTCAGTGGGTTAAGGATCCGGCGTTGCCGTGAGCTGTGGTGTAGGTCGCAGACGCGGCTCGGATCCTGCGTTGCTGTGGCTGTGGCGTAGGCCAGTGGCTACAGCTCCGATTAGATCCATAGCCTGGGAGCCTCCACATGCTGTGGGTGCGGCCCTAAAATGACAAAAGGCAAAAAAAAAAAAAAGGTTAAAAAAAATTAATCCAGGAAAAAACTTATTGCCCAGAGATTCTCTTACAAGTCATGTGGGTTTTCATCTTTCTCTTTCCCAGTAACCTAGACGTAGTATTTAATTTGCTGCTTTATGGTAGAAAATTCATTGATTCAACAGAGATGTGCTCGACAATAATTTCTTTAACAACTTTTTAGTTAAAACCAGGCATGGATATAAGGGGCAGAAGTAGAACTGTAAACGGGGATAAAAGACAGAAGGTGTTACCGCGAAAAAGAGCCAGGTACCAAAATTTGGGAAAAAAGAAAAGAATAAATTCTAAGCGATTTATTATTTAGTGTGACTCATGAATGCCAGATCATCCTCATACTGTCTGTCCTTTGTACTTATTATATAAATCGAACAGTAGGGCCCAAGGCCCTTGAACACTCTTCTCACTTAAAAAAAGTGTCTGCATTTTTTGCACATTTAACAATGTGCAAAGAACCCGTGAGAAACGTGTTTTTGAATAGAGCTAATAATAAGAGGGAGTATTAAAAAGTGGGATATTGGTCCTTTGAAATGGTTTTAAGCCGGAGTCATCTGCTAGCATATGGATTTCAGTTTTGCTACCCTAAAGAGATGGCTTCAGATGACGTTATCTAAAACTTTTAGTTTACTCTCTGAACTCTAATTTAATATTAACTTTCGCTTAGAGGAATGTCTTTTGAAATCCAGCCTGAGCCAAAGAAAAACTTCCGTTGACAGTTCCCTTGCCGAGGGACCATTCTTTGCCACTCCCAGTGTTCCTGGCTTGACGCTTCTTGTGCCTAATATTGATTTGCTTCTGAACTCAGAGCAGGTCAGGGTATGATCTATTCTTGCTCTAAAACCCCAGCATCGCCTAGAATTGTAGGCCAGACAGGTGTACAGCAGACCTGCCCATACTTTTATTGGTGTCAGGCCAACTCAGACCAGAGAAATCCTCTGATTGGGGACAGATAATCATTAAAATCGTGTTAAAACTAGGTTCATATCCTGGTTCATTAAGAGGTCACATTGGTTTATAAAACTAAAAGGAGAGATTTCCTAATGTCTCATGAAACCAGGAAGAAGCCTGACCCCGACAATGCTAAACATATGGATTACAACTGAACACTCTGTCATCCCAATATTCAGAAGACTGATGAAAGATTTTGTTTTCATCCCAGTGTTGGTCTTCTGAAGACACAGAGAGTCTCAAATAGTACAGGTCTCACGCCTGAATTTTTTTACGTGAACTTTCAGCCAAACAGCTGGTAAACAGGTTTCCTTGTCTTTTCAAAAATTCCCTTTGATCGTTTATTTCTCAGCTAGTCTAACCTCTTAGCACTTATTTCTTCAGTGGGTATAAGGATTATTCTCCTTGCTCCTATGATATTCTGCAAATCTTAATACCCCTAAAATGAAAACTGTAGTGCTAGTCTTGCTATTATAATAAAGACCTTTGAGTTGTCATAAAAAGACTAATTTAGTCTCTCTCTCTAAATTAAAACAGGACACTAATAATACATTTGAAGGATTCTAGAAAAGAGGCATTGCCATTTTCACTCATTTTCCCTAGCCAGGCTTCAAGTCTTGCATCTGTTTTCTTTTTTTCCCTTTTATTTTTTTTTTGAAGTTGTTCTTATTGAGCATTACTCCATGTTTTCTTAACCAAGGTATATCCTACTAAATCTGGGAAGCAACCAGGTTAAGACTTTGATTCGTGTTTTTCTCTTTTCCTTTTCAGTGTATTTCTCTGATTGTCCCTATTCATTTCCCAGAGCGTTTAATACCCGTAAAATGCAAAGAGCTCAACCATGTTCCCTGATGGGTTCCTACATGTACATATGGTACATATCTTAAAACAGTTTTTAATTTCATATAGCTGTGCAGTCAGCTGCTGGTTTCCACTGCTTCTAGAAACCTTGCCAGACCATCTGCAGACCTCTAATTATACTTCTGACCAGAGGGCAACTGGCAGGAAAGAAATATGTTATGATCATATTCAACAAAATTTCTTAATTCCAACACCCTCACGTAGAAGCAATACCAACTGGCCTTCAGAAAAGAGACAGAGGTTAGTAAGACCCCTACTTAAGTTGCAGTGACGCTTCTCTGAGTCAGCAAATACTGTTGACACTTAAGTGTACCCAACTCAGACCCTACACAGATACCAGTCATCGGCTGGTTACAGTGATAGAGCTGGGTACGTGAACAATACAGAAAGGTTTTCTAGATGCTGGGCAAACATTCTCGGAATCAGATCCGATTATTGTGACTGGCTTTGGGAACACAGCAAATTAAAAGATCAGGCTAAGTAATTGCAGTTTTATTAATTCCCACCAGAAGAAAAATACTTACTGGACTTAAGGAAACAAGCTAGTTTAGCTGACCTTCTGGGTTCAGCTGACGAACAGGAGGGTGTGCAGACACCCGTGAAGCCTTTTAGACCAGTGTTGGTTCACCTTATGTAAAAATGGTTGTCCCCTTCCTGTTCGATAATCCACTCCAAAGTGGCATGATTTGCCTATAATCACAGATGAACAATTAGCTTCCACGATTCTTTATTCCTACCCTTGTAAGCATTTAGTTATGTGTAACATCACTTGCCTCCTTACATAGCCCTCCACCCCATAAAGGGATGTGCTTGGGGAAAGGACGTACATACACCATACACACATGCTGTTGTTTTTGTTGTTTCAGGAGAACCTAAAGCTATTGCATTAGTTTACAGGGAACTTCACACTTTTATTGTGTGAGTAGGATGGTAGATAGAGTGAAATGTGGGGGTGTGCAGGACAGGAAGGAGAGGAAAATTTACAGCGGATGGGTCCCTCATTACCTGAGACTGGAAAGGGGACTGATGTTGTTGAGAAAGTTTGAGTTCAAATTCCAGAGGTTAGTAGTTATATGTAAAGATGTGGGTGTGTGTAGAGACAGTATTGGGCTTGCCTTCCTTTTTTTTTTTGAAAATCAGTTTTACTGCAATATCACTTATGTACAATGTACTGCATCCATTTAAAGTTCAGAACTCAATGTGTGTATGTGTGTGTGTGTATATATATATATATACACACACACTTGTGGAACCTCTGCTACAATCAAAACAGAATATTTCTGTCATTTCCAAAGTATTTTCTTGCTTCTTTTCTGTCCATCCCTTCTTCCACCCTTAGCCACAATCAAAACAAAGCTGCTTTTTTTTGCATTTTTTCTAGACTTTTATACAAATGGAATGATACTTTTATGTCTGGTGTCTTACTCTCAACATGATGATGTTGCATTCATTCATTTTGTTGTGTATATTAACAGTTTCTTTTTATTGTTGAATAATATTCCATTGTATGGATACAGCACTTTCTGTTTCTCCGTAACTTGCTGATGAACATCTGGATTTGTTTCAGTTTCTGACTATTGTGCATAAAACTGCTATGGATGATTTGGGGTTACTGTGTGCAAAACTGCTGTAAATACTCGTGTACAAGTCTTTGTGTGGACACATGTTTTTATTGCTTTTGTGTATGAATTTGGGAGTGGAACATCTGGGCCATATGTTTAACTTTTTAAGAAATTACCAAAAAGTTTCTGAGTGATTGAGCCAGATAACATTCCCATAAGGGATGTATGAGAAATCCAGTTGCTCAACATCCTCACCTATATTTGCTAGTGCCCATCATTTTAATTATAGCCATTCTGATGGATGCGTAGCGGAATCTCACTGTGGTTTTAATTTCCATTTCCCTGGTGGTTAATGTGGTTTACAGCTCCTCACCCAATTTATATACTGTCATTAGTGAAGTGTCCATTCAGTTCTTTCACTCATTTTTTTATTGCATTGTTAGTCTTCTTATTATTACATTATAAGGGTTCTTTAGTCTGGATAGAAGTCCTTTGTTGAATATATGCTTTGCAAACATTTCTTACGTTCTCTTGGTTGTCTTCATTTCCTTGACAGTGAAGGTATATAGTTAGCTAGAGTGTACTGTATACTTAGCTAAAGCCTGTTAGCTAAAGCCTGCAGTTTTAGCCTTCCTCTTTAATTGCTGTTGCTGATGGAGTCTGTCCCATTGAACTCCTTTTGAGATGGTTGGAAGAAAGCCGTGAGTGGACCTATATCAGCTGTGGCCGGAAAACTCTGTGGGCTTTAGAACAACTAGTGAATTTCAAGTGAGGAGGCCAGTGTCAGCCATAGGCAAATATGCCCTTCCCTTTCCAGTTTCCCCTTCTCTGCATTTCCACCCAAACTGGAGAAGCAGTCTCTGTCTCCTTGTTTCAGTTTCTGGACCCTTCTTTCTTCTCCAGCAGTATCAGTCTCACCTCCCAGAGGCCTTCCCTTCTTCCCCTATTAAAAGCTCTCAAGAAAGATCTGAACCTCCTTCTGTGATTAAATGTTGCTCTGTCCTCACACCTTGCCCATTGTTATGTTTTGACAAGGTGTATCTGAAGATGTTTTAAGTCCCAAACAAATGAAAACACAAACACAACAGCAAAACATATAAAGGGAAGTATGTACTATTTTTTTAACATCTTACTGTATGATGCCCAGGGGTGGTTATTTAATCATAAAAAGATCTAAAATATGATTTATATCTTCATTAAAGATTAAAGGACTGGGGTCTAAGAGGTTAAGCCTTTTGTTCAAGGTCATATAAAAACTGAAGCATGAATTTGAACATCAGTCTGAGTTTAAGTATGGGCCTTTTCCATTGCACTCTGCTGACTCTTCAGTATTACTTGAACACTTTTGTTGTGCAATATATTTGCTGATTTATCACTGACTCTGTAATACTAGATTGTACATGTCTTGTTTGCAGGAGTGCATTTACCATTATATACCCAACCTCCAGCACAGGGCATGAGAGATAGTTATTCATTGCCAGCTTGTTGAATTGATTTAAATGCCAACAAAACTATGTGTCTCTTTGCTTTATTTATTCATTTATTAAGCAAATACTTTTTTGTAGTTAGGCACGTAGATCTAGAGTGGAAGTCCCATAAGCAAATAAGTTGTTAATTCCACATAGTAAAACAAGCTACAAGGGATGGATAAAATAATCGAGGAAACACAAAAAGGAGTTATGCAAACTGGCCTTGGGATGTCAGCAGAGGTTCCATGAAGGAGGGATATTTTGATTTTAATGTCAGGAATGATGCTGTGGGAAAGAAGGAAGATATTCCAGACAGAGAAGACAGTCTTGGATGGAGGGATGGAAGTGAGGGAGAGCGTGACACGTGCAAGAAATGTAAATAGCTCAGGGTGGTGGGACATAGAATGTGAGACATGGAAAGATGAGAGAATGAAACGGGTGTCACCTATGAGAAGTTTGCTATGTTCTGTTAAGACTTTATCCCAAGGCAGCCACCAAAGGAATATAATCAGCGGATGGTAGAATTAGATTTCCTGCTTGGAAAGAACAGGAAATGGCTTCTTTCCTGGCTTCTTTATGGAAAGTGATGGAAGCCGGGGCAAGACACTGTTTGGTAAAGAATCGCTGAATTCTAGGCGAAAGGTGATTGTGGTCAGAAATTAAGGTAAAGAGTATGAAGCTGGGGGGAGTGGGTAGATTTGAGAGGTAATAAAGTAAGATGAATAGAATTTGCAGGCTGATTGATTTTGGAGGTAATGGGGGAAGGCTTGGTGAGGCTTTGGGGTTTGGGAAGATGGTGGACAGCTGGGCCATTTATGAGCTCTTGAACCCGGGTGAAGTATTTGAACCCAGGTGAAGTAAATAGCATCCCAAACAGTGTGCTAAGACCTTAAATTCATCATGATTGTTTCACTAAATTATTTGCCTCCTCCTCCCTGACTATCCCACACCTCTCTATAATAGCACCATTTCTTGAGTCACCAGGGCTGCAAACCTCTTGGTCACCCTTGGTTCCTTCTCTCCTCCTTACACTTTCAGTGAGTCACCCAGGCCTGGTCCTCATCCTCACCAGTGTCCCTGAGGCTGTCCGGTCCTTTCATTCCCACTGCCATCACTCTAGTCTGAAGCTTTCAGTCCTGTTTGGAAATTAGTGTGTTTCCTCTCTGGAAACCACAAAAATTAACTCCTGTGCATTTCTGGCCACAAGAAGCTTTCTTTTTGTTCTTCCCTCTTCTCAGCAGAACATCTCTTCACCCTATATTTACACAGGGAGGGACCATGAATCACCCAGGTGACCCTACACTGAGGAGCAGTGATTCTGTCCAAGATAACCTATGGCTACAACCTTACACCAAGGAGAGGCTTATTTCATTTTTTTTGGTGCTCAAAATTACTTTGCTTCCCCTTCACCCCCAAATTCCTTTTCCTGCTCTGTGGCTCAGGAGGCTGTCTCCTGCTGACAGCAGTACCATGGCACCCTTTCCCTGTGCACCCCGCAGGTCTGGACTGGAATAGGGCACCTGCAGAAGACTGCAGGTGGGGGAGAGAAGGGAGCGTGTGTTCATTTCCTCTTCTGTTCCTGCTTTATTGCTGTCATAGCAACAACTCCATCATCTCTGGCAAAGGGACTCCCCTGGCTCAGACTCTCCAGGCTCTGATAATGCCTCTTTCCATGTGTCCTTTCAGACTCAAAGGTGGCAACAGGTCTCTGCTGTTGCCCCTCCTACAGCACGTCAACATCCCTTGATGGTTCCCTTAACCCAGTTTCTTCATTAAACTCTTTACCTAAACAGTTTTTAATGCGCCATCTGTCTGCCTCATGGACCCTAATTGATACAGCGCCCTCTCAGAGAGCACCTCAGATTAATCTTTGCCTTTCTGGGGGTGCATCTGGGTACATTTCTGTCTCCCATGGCACCAAGCACAGTGACTGACCACTAGAAAATCACTTGTTATCCTGGATGAAGAAAGATGATTAATGAGCGAGACTCAGTTCTCTGTGTGAATCTGGGTTGACAGACCAAAGCACCAGGCGTGACCCCTGTTAATGCTGTTATTCTGATGATCTCCAGGTGGGCTGGACCCTACACCCCATGGGGTTCCCAACTAATAGCGAAAGATCAAGACTACATAACCTTATTTACTGACAGGGGTGCCCACTGAACAGACTCAACAGCCTGGCTTGTCTGATACACAGTGTCTCTGCTATCTTCCAACTGTAAATTCTAAGGCATTGTGACTGATAACTCTCTTTAAGAAGCTGGCTAGTATGTCACTGTTCTTTAGGATGGCTTTGACAGGAGCTAATCTTCAGGGTAATCTGGCCATGGCATAGTCACAGCCCTCTTTCTGTTTAGCAAGGGTGACATTCATTCTCAGAAGTGGAAGAGCCACTGGCCATGGGCTACCATCAGAGAGGATCTCTAAGCAGATGCCGTGGCAGAGTTTCCTGCTCTGCTGCTTCCTGGAGGCCTCAGCCATGCTTGTTTGAATTATTTTTTCTCCATACATCATGCTTTTGAAATTCCCATTTCCAAGTTATTTTAGCTGGGTATTTTCCTCAAGATGGGTGTTCCTCCTCTCTGCTGCTTCTTGTTTTTTCTTTTGTCTTTTTAGGGCACACCCGAGGCATATGGAGGTTCCTAGGCTAGGGGTCAAATCAGAGCTGTAGCTGTAGCTGCTGTCCTACGCCACAGCCACAGCAAGGCGGGATCAGAGCCACGTCTGTGACCCACCCCACAGTTCATGGCAACGCCAGATCCTTCACCCACTGAGCAAGGCCAGGGATCAAAACCTGTATCCTCATAGGTGCTAGTCAGATTTGTTTCCGCCAAGCCACCACGGGAACTCCTTTCGGCTTCTTAATGATTCTTCCCAATGGAAAATAAGGAGAGAAAGGATCTCAAGATCTTTTCCTGCAGGAGGTAGTGTCACTCATTCCTGGGGAAGGATTTTTTTTCATTCAGAAGTCAAGTCCAGGGTCCGGAAGGGCAAACACGTGCAAATTTAAAACAAAAGTTTCCAGAGCATCATTCCTGTCACACATGCGTAAAAGAAATTATCCAATGGGAGCAGTACATAAATCATAAATCACTTCATAGAGAGTGCCAGAAAATTCCACTGCGTTCCTTCCAGAATCGAAAACCCAAACATGTTAGCGTTCCAAGCCCTTACCTAAAAAATTCTGAAGGGAAAATGAACTGTGCATAGCTATGGTGAAAGTATAAACAATTCATCCACCTGATGGGACCACCTGCTAATCAACGTTCCCACAGTATTTTGTATCAGGCTATGAATCAAAAACTCTTGAGCTAAGTTTATGGCTTAAAAAGCCAAAGACGCCTGTCATCATCATCACTGTTATTTACAGGGATGGAACCAGAATCTGCATGAGTTGTGATGCTTCTTAAAGGATATTGGTCTACGTGGGTTATGTCTGACTTGGGGGAGGAGCATGGCCTGGTTCCAGATGCTGAGGTTAATGGACTGTGCAGTAAATCACAGTCATAGAAAAGAAAGACCTTGAGTGGGTGGATGGGGGCTTTAGTTTCTTAACCAGCTAAGCACCCACAGAAGAGAGAACCTTACATGTGTTAGAAATGTTTAAGAAAAGGTACTTGTACGAATTTTTTAAAAAGTAAAATGTTTTTTTACATGACAGTGTTTCGTGCAAAATATTTTGAAAGCCATGTATTGAGGTGGACAAGAAAAAAATTCTTATAGCAAAATGTCTGCCTTCCTACATGCAGAAAGTAAGTTGAGCCAAACAAGAGGAGCCCCTAAAAGACTGGAAAAAGAGAAATAGGTTCAGTTATAAAACCAGTGCCCTGAAATAGACTAGGGGGCACCTAATGACAATGCCTGACTAAATATATTTGTGTATTAAGTTGTCGGGGCTGCTGTAACAAACACCGCAAACTGGGTGACTCAAAACAACAGCCATGTCTTGTCAACTGGTTCTGGAAGCCAGAGGTATGAAATCAAGATGACAGCAGGGCCATGCTATCTCTGAAGTGTCAGAGCATCTTCCTTGGCGCTTCCTGGCTTCTGGTCTTTACCCACAATGGCCACTGTTGGGTGGTTTGCAGCTGCATCCCTCTGTTTCTGCCTCCGTTGTTGTATGGCGCTCTCCTCGCGTCTCTCTCTTCACAGGGCTGTCTTCTTATAAGGATGCCAGTCATTTTGGATTAGTAGGTCACCCTGCTTCAGTGTGACCTTATCTTAACTGTAGCAGCAGCTCTGTTTGGAACTAAGGTCACATTCTGAGGTACTGGCAGTAGGACACAAACATCTTTTTTGAAATTGAAATAAGATAGGGATAAGATTTAAAAGTTAGGAGCTTTCCTTTCTCTTTTTACCTTTTCCCCTCCTTCTCTCCCTCCCTGTCTCTGTCGCTTTCTCTTCTTCCTTCCTTCCTCTTTCCTTTTCTTTCTTCCCTCCCTCTCTTTCTTTCTTTCTTTCTTTCTTTCTTTCTTTCTTTCTTTCTTTCTTTCTTTCTTTCTCTCTCTCTCTCTCTCTCTCTCTCTCTTTCTCTCTCTCTCTCTTTCCCTCCTTCCCTCCCCTTCTCCCCCTCTCCCTCCCTCCTCTCCTCTCTCCCTTTCTTTCTTTTTCTCCTCTTTCTTTCCTTGTGTCCCTAGCCATGGCATCTTGGTGAGGAGTAAAGAACAGAACTAGGAGACACTAAGTTGAAGTATGTGGAAAAGGCATGGTGATACCCAGAGAAATACGGTTCACAGTGAGAAAGGCAGTCTGCTTGTGTGATGAGGAAATCCCTGAGGATGGAAGCTAGCTGAATGGTATTTAGAAGAAGGAGAAAGATTTAGGAGTATAACAAGAGTGTGACAGCGAAAGATGGTTTTCAGAAATTGGCTGTGTGGCCAAGGAGTAGCCCTCTCTTACTACCAGGGAGAGCATCCTGAGACGGTAGCTTTGTCACACTTCATGGCTATGGAGTCACGACTGTATTCCATGCAGATGTGTCACCATGAGGCTCTATAGAGGGAGAAAACTGGAACAGCTCTGTTCATGCTAGTAAAGTGCTGATCTTATGAAGGTTCTTCAGCAACAGAGGCCCAATAACAAAAGACAGAGAGAAGCAAATAGTGGCAGTGTTCATTCAAGCAGAGCCCAAAGGACAGAGAAGCTCAGCCAGTGGATGTTACTACGATGGCTCCTTTGTAACAGACAACTATGTCTTATGCTTTCTTAGCTTGAATTAGTCCTTCATATCACCCAAGGAGGCCCCCTAATCTGCTCCTATGCTCATTAAGCAAACTTCCCACTTTAATTTACTCCTTCAAGGAGAGAATGTATTAGTTGTATCGACAAAAAATATTCACATCCAGACTTTGGCAAACCTTTTTATAAAGGGCAGGGTTGCAAATATTTTAGGTTTTGCAGGCTGTAACAGCCCTATAGCAATGACACAGCTGTATCACTTGGAGGGAAAGCAGCCCCAGACAATATGTAAACCCAGGGTCTGATGGTACTCCAGTGCAATTTGATTTACAAACAGGCATCAGACTGAGCTGGCTCACAGATCATAGATTGCTGGTCCTGTTCTAAACCGTGGAACAATAAAGGCTTTTGCATTTTTAGTAAAAATTTGCATTTCTTTTTTATATATAAATCTCACTTAGTTTGGTTAATGCTCACTGCCATTGAAAGACATCATCAATATGCTGACGCATTCAAGACTGAGTGTGTAAGACCTGGGGTCAGAGCTTCAGGCACCGTTAATTCACATGCTTGTTGTTACCTCCTAAAGCGTCAGGGCAACGGCGTGCTGGTTTCTCCCAAAACAAGGATAGGATCTCATGATACAATTTCAGATCAGGGTTTTTCTGTTTTCGTTTTTCGTATGCTCACTGTGGCCTCAGAGTTCATTGAGATGAACTAGTTTTGCAAAGGAGCACATGAGCCTTAGAAATGCGAACTGACTTAGAAATTAAAACTTGGAAGCGAGGTTGAGTATCCAGGATTCTTGACCTTAGGTTTGGTTTATTCCCAGCTTTAAACTTGGCTGCTAAAAATTATCACAAAAGCTGGAGACCTGGGACTCTAGTGATAAGGCAGCAGTTACATAGTGTTGATGATGAAGATGATGGTGATAATGAGTAAGTCAATGGCCAAGAGCACTCCCAGGCTCTTAAGACTCCCTATGGTTTGTGTCATGTCTTTTATAAATTTTAAATGCCACTCTACATTTATTATCCATGTATTTGTCTAAGCCTGTCTTGAGCCTGTCTGTGTTTTGACTTTACAGCTAGTTCAGGTAACAGATTCCATGTGTTTACTTCTCTTTTAGACAAGAAGCCCTTCTTGTTGACTTAAAGTCTATTTTTATTAAAACTGATGGTGACATAACGGGGGACGCCTAAGGTGGATTAACCCAGGAAGCTCTTAGGGGGAGAACATTCCAAGGGTGTCCTTTGCAGAGCATGTCACTCCAAAGTAATAAGCTTCCATGGCCATTTTCTGATATTTTTAGCCATCAAAACTTGTTAAAAAATTTGCATGGGATCTCAGATAAAATTGGTAATGTACACACTGGTTTAACTGTACAGCATGTGATTTTTCCTTATGGAATTCAACCTCATATCACATACTAGTCTTTTTTTCTTTTAATTTGGTTCCCCCAACTAGAACATCAGTTCTGAGAAGGCAAAACTTTTGTCTCTTTATCCCAGTCACTCAAAAATTTGCATGTAATTAGCCAATATCCAATAAATAATTTTTTCTTGCTTTTTTTTTTTTTAAGGGCCACTCCTGCAGCATATGGAAGTTCCCAGGCTAGGGCTCGAATCGGAGCTGTAGTTGCCGGCCTACACCACAGCCACCACAGCAACACTGGATTCTAGCTGCATCTGCAACCTATACCACAGCTCACTGCAATGCCAGATCCTTAACCCACTGAGTGAGGCCAGAGATCGAACCCGCATCCTCATGGGTCCTAGTTGGGATTGTTAACCACTGAGCAATGAAGGGAACTCCGCAATAAGTAAATTGAATAAATGAAGCAACATGTGGTCCTGAAGCCACACCTGAGCCCGAGGCTTCCGCCATGATTTCCTTACTCTCATCTGGTGCCCACCTTGGGCATCCTCTGTGAAGTCCTTCTTGGGATGTGAGGTGGGTTTTGATGGGCATGGAGTCTTGCTGTGAAGCTCACACACATTTTATCTTATTGGGGCCTCTCAACCACCCTGATAAGGCATATGTTATTACAGCTCCCAATTTGCAGTGAGAAAACAGACTCTAAGACGATGTTAATGGACTGAGAGTCGTGCTGATGGAAAATGGTAAAGCCGTAGAGCTGAGATAGCTCCAAATGTGCTATATCAGAATTCAAGTTACTATGAGACTTATAGGAAGGAATTTCAAATTATGACCCAGAAAATACACACACACACACACTTATACATGTAAAACAAAGGTTTTGTAAAAGAATGCCTTTACTAATGATATTTTTATTTTAATGAAAAAATATTCTAATTGCAGCCACAGACTGAAAAAACAGCATTGCCTAGCATATTTTCTTGTGTAATCTCCCCTTTCATATCATCCTTTCTCTCCCTTTTAAAAATGAAAGAATAATTGCTTTCTTCTCACTCCAGACTGCCCAGTCTCTGCCTGAAGTTAGCCAGTCTGGGCAGTGGGCCGGTTCCTCTGCTCTGGAGTCAGGGAACACGGAACAGCCCGGACACTGCCTGAGAGGAAATGGAAAGCTTTCATGGGGGCAAAGGTGGAGAGAAAATCAAATCTGAAAGCCTGGACATTTTGGGCAGGAAACAGTTAAGAGACCACTTGATGCTTTGAGCTGCCAAGACCACCACAATGTTCCTCCAAAGATTAGACAGAGAACAGATGTGAAGTAACTGGAGTCCTTCAGAATAAGATAGCGACGACATAAATTAGCCTTGTCTAGGGCCTGACAGAGGGACCACGCGCTTTTTGAAGTCTTCGGAGGGAAGCCATTTTTTATGGGCTCTCCAAGGTTATATACCTTCATCCAACAGAACAAGTTTAATTAGAACTGCTTGCTTACAGGGAAGGGAAGCGAGCCCAGTGGGGGCTATCAGGGTGACTGCCCAGAAAAGAAACGAGGGAGCCTGCAGAACAGCTGAGGTTTCCTTGAGTTCTCTTCAGCTGATAAGATTCCTTTCACCCCTCGAGATTACTCTGGTCTGTTTTCCTGAGAAGGGAGAAACAAAGAGGTGAAAACATTCCAGGCTCCTGATCCTCCAGTTTGGAAGGATTTTAGTCAGAATCTCCTCCGAAGCTGCCCTTCCTGCTGGCTGGGAAGGTGACAGCACAGCCAGCTGCTGGAGGATAGGCCTCCAGGGCCACTTGTCCACACACCACAGGAGCCAGCACCTAGGGTGCCGGCCAGCCTTATCAGTGGATATTTAACCCAAGGCTTTGAGAAGGGCCTGGCTCGCCAGCTCCCCAGAGATAAATTCTCTACTCAGGGGAAGCCCAGCTGGGGTGGGATCTGAGCCAGAGCTGGCTTTGCTGGGGCTGGGTCCCAGCAGAAGAAAGGGGATCTGGCTCACTACTGATAAGTGCCTGGGGATGGGAGGCCCACTAGGAAGTCCTGATGGGATTCCTAGATGCATCTGAGAAAGGGCAGGGGCAGCGCCCCTTGGCAGCTGCGGGGATGCCAGAGCCTGGACCAGCTTCCCCTAAATATCTACCACATGCTTGGTTTCCTGGGGAAGGGACAAGGGGGTTGAGCGAGGTTGGGGAGCAGGTGGAGGAGGAGAGAAGCTGCTCTGACTGAGGCCACCAGGCTTACCTGAGCCCCTGACTGTATCTCCTGGGTTCCAGTGGTTGGGAACTGGTCAGGGTGGACCCGGGTCCAGAGCCAGGCTTGCTTGGCTGTGGGCAGCTCCCTCCCACTGCTCCCTCCAGGCAGCCTGGGACTTACCATAAACTGGTGGGTCCAAGAGAGAGAACAGCAGAGGCTGTCTCCTCTCTCAGGTGGGAGAGCCCTTCTTTTTGTTCCCACGGCCAAGTTGATCCATAGGTGGGGAACCGTGTTCTGGTTGTGGAATCTAAGGGCCACTGAAACAAGTCCCTGCCCTAAAGCATCCCTTCCAAACTGCCAGAAATGCCACCTATAATTTGAGTTCAGTGGTGCTGTTAAAAAAAAAAAAAATTAGTCCTAGGGAGAGTTAAGAGAATTGTATTCAGTCACATCTTACTACTCACTTGACTCATCTTCCTCTTAATATCAGGCTGAGGTCTTCATCGTGGAAAGGATGGAAGACTTTTGAGGGAAGGGACCTAGTTTTGAGTGAGAGGCATAGCTGGAAAGGACCATCCAGGGTAAAGTCAGTCATGGGGTCTTTGGTGAGTGTGTGTTTTGCGGGGGGTGGGATGTGTGTGGTCAGCGTGGTCAGAAGTGGATTCGAGAAGGCAAAATGTCTAGGAGGACGCAGTGGAAGGGGTGAGGAAGGGCCAACAGAGCTGTTCTGTGCTGCCTCAGACACTGTCCCTAAGGCTTACCTTGCTCTTGTTTCTGCAGTTCCTAAATCCCATGGGGCTCAAGTTTCTCTCTGTGTGAGGTGATTACGCAGGAACAGAGCCTTTTCTGCTTCCTGCCCTCCAGCCTGAGTCTAGGTGAGACCCTCACTCGAAGTTCTGAGGAGACGTTATAGTGGTCCCTTCTGTGCAGGGACCACTTCTGATTCCTATTTGCATCACCCCCACCCAGCTTAGGTACATAAAAGGCTCATCATAACATTTGTGGGAAGACTGATTTACTTAGTGGATGGGGTGTGCGCTATTCACATCTGTGTGTGGTCCAGGGTCGGGGTTCTTGCTGTTCCTTCCTCTTGCCATGAGACCCCTTCCCGTACTGTTAAGAGGCGCTGCCTGGTCATCCCTCAAGACTCAAATGCCCTGTCCTCTTTGTAGCATTTTCTTTCTGCCTTCACATAATTCCTCTTGTGTAAAACCTCCTAATACACGTGTCACTGTGCATGGGCATTGCTGACTTCATTCTCAATCTTACCCGCTTGACTTTGGTTCTTAAAGTGAGTTGTGTCTTATTTCCAGCACATAGCACAGTACTTGGCACCCAGCAGGCTTTTGATAACCTCTCAGTGAATTGATTGGACTTTGTATAAAATTACCTCCAAGGGAGCTCGCTAACATCCCCAGTGGTTTTTTGGACTATGTATGGCCAGATAAGTGCCCAGCAGCAGAAGAAAAAAAAAAAAAAGAAAAACTTCCTGGGTTGGAATGAGTCAGTCTGTCTTAGCATTTCAGTTTTCCACAATGAACTAAATCCTCTTCTTTATCAAGTCAAGTTCCCTCACCTTTCCTTCTAAACCCTTTCTGAACTTGGCATCTGAAATGGCAGGTTATTAATTTGGCACGTGAGGAGTTGACATGCATTTCTGAGACTGCTGAGTAGTGAAGGATTTTCAAGAAAGGAAAGCGCCTATACAATGATTGCAAATAGAATCCAGAAAATAAGACCCCATCTGGTTGTTGGTGATGAAGCTCTGCAGCTGGGAGGCAGATGTGCTGGGTTGGCCTTTCTCGTGGCGCAGAGAGGACGGACAGAGGGCGGAACGTGTGGGGCAGTTTGGCTCTAAGTCTGATTTTTGACCTTTGGATAGATCCAGACCCGCGTCATCAACCTCTCAAGAGGGGTCACTTCTTCCCAAGAGCTGAGGCAGGTGGTGGCACAGTTTCTGTGAAAGTGAAAGAGCCACGTTAAAGGTGGGGTCAGAACGTGGGTCCTGGTTTACGTAGATTTGTAAACTCAGAGTATTGAGGGTTCAGTCCTTTGCTGTGGTCACTGCATCCTTCGTTTAGTGGGGAACCACCAGTGTTTTCAGCAAGACTTGAGGAAGTTCTTCCTTCCTTCTTTCCTTCCTCCCTTCCTCCCTTCCTTCCTTCCTTCCTTTTCTCTTTCTTTTAGCTTTTTCTTTCATTCTTTCTTTCTCTCTTTATTCTTTCTTTTTTTTCTTTCCCTTTTACTTCTTTCCCTCTCTCTTCTTCTCTCTTCCTTCATTCCTCCCCCTCTCTCTTCCTCCATTCTTTTCTTCTTTCCTTCCCTCTGTCTCTCCCCGGTCTTCTATCTTATTCACTTTAGTTACAGCATTTTAAAATATACATAAATTAGTGAAAATGCTGTAATAAACCCCCCCTGTTCCTATCACCCAGATTCAGTAATTTTCAGCATTTTGTTCTGTTCATGTATGACCTTCAGATCACAGAGCTGAGGATATCTGAGGTCCCTTCCAGCTTTAATACGTAGGAGTTTTTCTTCTTCTCCCTTGTTCCTGCACTGAGTGTTGTTTCTCCACTGTAAAAAGTATGGAAGGGAGCACATACGTATTCAAACTGCAGGGGCTGATCTAAAGGGTAAGTTGTATGTATATGAGGGGTGCATTCGTCCCCCAGTTTTTAATCAGTGCCCTACGGCCAAATAAAGATATAATTTACAGTAAAAGTAATGTGCTTGCTATGCAAATGCAGCTCCAGGACAAGCGCCTAGCTGCTGCTTCCAGCAGAATGGTTGCATCTAAGTCACTTCTATTCAGAAATTCTGGTGTTGCCACCAATAGTGGGACAGATTAATGTCCAGCTTCCAGAAGCCAGATAGCACAGTCACTTCAGCTTTAAGAGCTGATCTCTTTCCTTTATTTTTCATTCTCAGAAGATGTCTCTTTAATTGCCTTGGTGCGCAACAAGAGCTACTTAATTTTTCAAAAAACTTTTTTCTTTTCTTTCGCTGTCTTTTTGTCCTGTTCCCCTCCTTCTCTCTTCTTATGGTCAGAGCAGCTATTATTGATCATTTACAACTTCTAAAATTATCCCAAGTGATTATTCTCTAAGGTATTAGTGCAAAATGACTTTGTGACCTTTGATCTTTCCAGATATTTGCATAAAATGTAAAAAGACCTCTACCTAAGCACCTCCGGGTTTTTTTCTTATATCATCTTGGTAGTTCATAGTTTTTGTAAATCATCTCAGTGTTTGTGTGGCTTTTTTTTTTTGTCTTTTTAGGGCCACACCCATGACATATGGATGTTCCCAGGGTACGGTTCGAATCAAAGCTGTAGGCGCTGGCCTACTCCACAACCATAGCAACGTGAGATCTGAGCTGCATTTGCGACCTACACCACTGCTCATGCCAATGCAGGATCCTTAACCCACTGAGTGAGGCCAGGGTTTGAACCTGCGTACTCATGTATGCCAGTCAGGTTTTTTTCTGATGAGCCACAAAGGGAACTCCCTCATCTCAGTGTTTCTTGGCGGATGAGCTACAAGAAAGGTGGGTGGGTGGGGAGCCTGGGCCACTTCAGCTTTATTCCATTTGTAACTGTTGACTAGTTCCTGGAAAAACTTTATATTGAAATATTACTGTGTGGCTCTTATATCTCTGAAATGCTTTCGAGTCACTCATTAACTCTCAGACTAAAAACCAAGTTGTAGAAGAAGAAAAAAAAAGGCCTCACTAGCCTTGCAATTTAGTTAACTATTGAGTTTAAAATCACAGAGAATAAAGGCAGGATACAGTATATATGTGATATATGTATATGTGAGTGTAAATCCAAATTCTGTGTCACAGAATGAACTAATACCTGCAGTAGCGAAAGTTCCTCCATTAAATGAATTGCACGTTTCTGTTTCAGACTTAATGGTTTGAGTTTGAGGTGTCACTTTTAATATGTTGATGAGTAATTGAAAGTGTGTATACATTTCTTTAATGCATATTCTACTTTGTCTTGGCTCTGGATTTATAGAACTTGGGAGGAGTGAGGTAACCTCTCTGGAATCTTATTCTCATGTGTTTTTAAAAAAAGAGGACAAAAATATTTCCATCGTGTCTTTTCGTTGACATGCTGTACTTTCAAACCAAGACATTAGGCTGAGTCAGTATTGCCAGGTGCCGATAGATAGCTCCTGACAAGGACATATGCATTAAAATCAAATTAATTAAGTTGCCTGGAAGCTAGAACTGTAAACATAACTGTAAATAAAAGATTGGCTTGTTTATCTTTACGGCTGTGGCTGTTAGCTTCCCCTCTAGGTATGAGGTGTCACATGCATGCATTCTGGATGTGTACGTGTGGCGAGAATTTGGCCTACCATATGTAATAAAGCAAAAGTACTTGGTAATTCAGCTCTAAAAATTGTTGGAAGATTTTTTCCTTTCTTCTCAAATGAGCATTGCTTGGGGAGGTGTATGACGTGCCAGTTAATATATAGACTTTGTCAACGGTTTTGACTTTCCTTCCCCCTCAGAGCTTTGAGCCAAAATGTCAGGTTCTCTGCGGCCAGTCACTTTCCCTAATTTTCCTGTTTACTCCAACGAGGGTCCTAAACCGTGTTCTCATGGCAGGTGCAGAGCAGCGTACCATATGGCAGCCTCCTGTGTCAGCCCTGTCACCAGGCCCTCCAGGAAAGGAGGCACAATATTGTTCTCAGGACACAGCCAGGCCCACTTTCAGAAACCCTCGCTCCTTCCCAAACTGCTGGCTGCCAGACATCGAAGAATTTCACCAAAAAATTCATAGTGGTATAATAATCTACAGGGGAAAAGAATCTGAGAGAGAATGGGTGTATGTATATATATAACTGGGTCACTTTGTTGTACAGCAGAGAAGATCACAGCCTTGTAAATGAACAATACTTCAATAAAACTTAAAAAAAATTAATAGTGGAGAGGATTGGAGGATATGCCTGAGCCTCACATTAGGTACATGGGCCATGGTTCTTTAATTTATTTCATAATCTTAACTGAGCCCTTTCTTTGTGCCAGGAACTGCTCTAGGTGAAGGGGGTATAAAAGTTGAAAAAGACACAAATTGCAAAAGAGAAAATAAGGCATTCCTATTGTGGCTCAGCGGGTTAAGAATCCAGCTAGCATTCATGAGAATATGGGTTCGATCCCTGACTTGCTCAGTGGGTTAAGGATCCGGCATTGTGGTGAGCTGTGATGTAGGTCCCAAATGTGGCTCAGATCTGGCTTTGCTGCGGCTGTGGCGTAGGCTGGCAGCTGCAGCTCCTACTCGATCCCTAACCTGGGAACTTCCATGTGCCACGAGTATGACCCTAAAAAGACGAAAAAAAAAAAAAAAGAGAGAGAGAGAGAATAAGCAAGAAATGATTGAGATCGCGATATTTTTGACGGAGCTAGACAAACTGAAGTTAGGGGACGTGGTAAGAGGCTGAATGGCTGCTGTGAAGAGTGGGATGCCTCTGAGGATGTGGTGTGAAGGCTGCGGACTGAATGTGGGGAAGGACCCGGACCTGCAGAGATCAGGGAGTAGAGAATGCAAGCGCAGGCACGGGGCTCAGCAAGGGTGAAGGTCCTGCGACAGAAGGTGCATGATGTGTTTGAGGACAGCAGGGAGGTGGTGTGTTTGGAAGGAGAGAGCGAGAGGGAGAGTGCGAGTCTGAAGGCAGATCGTGGACAGCTTCCTGAAGCCAACATGAGACATTTGGATTTTGTTCTCAGGATAATTAGAATGACTGGAAGATGGGAACTGAATCATTGTGCTACAAAAAATAAATACATGAAAGGAACTGGAGTAGCCTGGGTATCTAGAATGAAATGTCAGGTTTGGAAGTTCTAAATTCATGTGTTTTTTAAATTCTTTTATTTTTATTTTTTGGCTGTGCCCATGGCATGTGCAAGTTTCTGGGCCAGGAATCGAACCTGCACTGTGGCAGCAACCCAAGCCACTGAAGTGACAACACTGGATCCTTAATGCAGTGTGCCACATAGGAACTCTTCATAGATTTTGAACAGATACTAAGATCACAACAATCTCTGGTAGTTCTCACTGTGGCACAACAGGATCAGTGGTGATTTTGCAGTCTGGGATGCAGGTTCAATCGCTGGCCTGGCACAGTGGGTTAAAGATCCGGCGTTGCTGCAGCTGTGGTGTAGGTAAAGACTGCAACTTGGATCTGATCCCTGGTCCAGGAATTCCATATGCCATTAGGTGGCCAATAAGTTAAAAAAAAAAAAAAATATATATATATATATATATATATATATATATATATCTGGAGAAAAAAATGAGACTTGGAAATGGGATTGGAAATGGCTAATTTTGCAGCAGGGACCAAATCCCTGTCTTCCACTCTGACAGCAGAAGGAGAAGTAAACACTCAGAAGTCCATTACTGAAATGAGAAAGAACACTGTGCTGAAGCTCCTTTTTGACCTAGAGGTTAAGGATCTCTGGCATTGTCATTGCTATGGCTCAAGACACTGCTGTGGCACTGGTTCTTCAGTTGCAGGCAGAAAAAAAGAAAGCTCCACTTTCCACTAGACACTGACCTGTAAGGAAGAGGTCTCTGCCCTAGAGAACTTGCAGTGTCAGGCAGTATGGGGAAGGAGTGGACTGACATGCCTACAATATGATCAACAGTAATAAAAGTTGGCCAGAAGCAGCCCAGAATCTGAACCCTGTAGCAAATACGCAGTTCTCATCTTTCCCTTCCCTGTTCTTTTTACGGTTTAATAGTTGGCAAGAGAAAGGTCACTCCACAATGTTTATTAGCTCAGTAGCTCTAAGTATCTTTGCTGCCATGGGAGATATTTTTTTGTAACAATTCTTTTCTGCAGGCTATGCTGCAGGTGTCTCTCCATTGTGGAAATGAAACGGTGAGCACTAGCTCTTTCCTGGCACCCAAGATCTATAACTTACTATTGCCTTTTCTCCAGCCGGTTAAAAGAAACGTGCTCAGGCTGAGTCTGGCTTGGCTGGCTTTAGGCCGAACTAGCGTTGCCTGCATCATTTGGGGATGGCGCGCTAGGGCTGTCTTGTTTCCGCTGTTCAGACCTCTGTTCCCAAGAAAAGGGAAAGGAGACAGAATTAACATGCACTAAGTGCCAGATACTATATGGGGAACCTCACATGTATACTATTTAATGTCATTCTCCCGACAGCTTTATCAAATGGGAAAGGAATTTTTGCCACTAATAAGCCAGATGAGGAAACTGAGTCCCAAAAAGGTTGTTTGCTCAGTCGCACAGCTGCTAAAAATGTGGTTAAGCTGGGATTTAAAGCTAAGTCCACGATTTTTCCAACAAATCCTATTCTATGTTTAAAAGAAATAGTATACCGCCCTCAAACACTGCACAGATTTGCATCTGCTTTCCAGTAGAACCTGAGCTACGTTGTAGACGATTCCGTGGCAGCCATAGAATAAAATCTTTGGATTTCCAATGCAGAAAATTTTTATCTTCTGGGAGTTCCCGTCTTGGCTCCATGGTTAACAAACTGGACTAGTATCCATGAGGACGTGGGTTCGATCCCTGGCCTTGCTTGGTGGGTTGGGGATCTGGCGTTGTCGTGAGCTGTGGTGTAGGTCGCAGACATGGCTGATCGATCCCACGTTGCTGTGGCTGTGGCGTAGGCCGTGAGCTATAGCTCCGATTTGACCCCTGGCCTGAGAACCTCCATGTGCCTTGGGTGCGGCTCTAAAAAGACAAAAAAATTTTTTTTATCTTAAAATTAGGGGCATTGTTTCCTTAAATAAACCAAAATATGTTTTTTTCTAATTGTTTTCAGATATAAATACAGTTGCAGTTTAGTTCTTATTTATGTTTTATTCTTTTTTTTTTTTTTTTTTTTTTGGTGGAGGAGGGCTATATAAGCCCATGACCTCTGACTGGTAGGGAATACGATAGCTATTGACCAAAATACCAAAAAAAAAATCCATTCATCCATTTATTTCCAGCATTTGCACAGGCTCTTCCTTTGCCCCCTCATCTCAAGTAACAGTTTTCCTGAAAAAGTTCCCTTCCCTCTTACAGCACCAAATATAATTTTCACTGTTTTATACAACTCACTCTGGGTTTTTTCTTTTAATTGGCTTATTGGTCCAACTGCTGTGTGTTTATTCTATGAGGGCAGGGGTTTTGCTCTCTCATGTCTGTGTTCTTGGTGCCTAATGGCTGCTGTTTTACTGAGTTCTTGAGTTGTCAAATGAATGAATGAATGAACAAATGAGTCATGAGCTAATACGATGAGATAGTAATTTATTAGGCACCTGCAGCCTGTAACATTTCACATCAAATCTAATACTGGTCGCCACTGATGTGATATTTGAATCCAAAACCCATGGCACAATGACAGCAATGGAACACTAGAGGACAGACCTATCAAAGACCAAATCAATTTATCCCCCCCCCACACACACCCCTTTTCTCAGATTGGGGCAGCAAGAAAGCATCCCCATTGCTTCTCTACATGATGCAGAACTTTCGAGGCTGATTTCTCTAGGTCTCATTTGGAGTGGACACTGTCTCTCTATGACATCCCTAACTAGGGCCCTGGTGGGCTTAAAAAAAAAACGCTTTGTCTTCTGGGGGAGAGATTTGCCAGCCTTTGAGAATTGTCTCTTAAGACCTGGAACTGAGAGCTAATAGTCTTGTGAGTTGAGCAGATTGGCGGGAGAGTATGATTAACCATGACAGGCCAATTGGGTAAACTTTTCATCTTTTTTGAGCTTCACGGTTAATGCCTATTTCAAATGAATTTAGCCATCTTAGAAGGTGAGAATACAGTAGATTTAAATAGAATCAGCACAGAATGTTACAGTCTTTCCAGGGTTTTGAAATAACTTGATTTTATATGGTAATTAATTAAATTCCCCTGTTACCCTGTTCCCTTTGAGTGGAAGGCTTTGGGAATCACCTTTTTTTTTGGGGGGGGGGTCTTTTTATGGCCACACCCACAGCATATGGAGGTTCCCAGGCTAGGGTTGGAATCAGAGCTGTAGCCATCAGCCTATGCCACAGCAACGCCAGATCCAAGCCACATCTGGGACCTACACTACAGTTCACAGCAATGCTGGATCCTTTAACCCATTGAGGGAGGTCAAGGGATTGAACCCATGTCTTCAAGGATACTAGTTGGGTATGTTACAGCTGAGCCACAGTGGAAACTGCACTTTTTTTTTTTTAATGAAAGCATTAGGATTATTTATCTGCCTTTTCTCTACTAATGGGGGACTCAGAAAAACATGATTCTGCTTTGCTTTATCCTGTCTTTATGATCAAAGAGGCTCCAATGAGTCCAGCTGAACAGAAGAAAAAATGACCCGTGATTCAGAATCAGCCTTGAGATTGGTGGGGATGGTAGTAAAGAAGAGATGAAATGGGGTGCTGATAATATTAGGGAGACTGGCTTTTCAGGAGAAAGCATTTATTTTACAGGTTTCGGGAGAATTTATGAGATAATTAATATTGGCAGTCATGCACGTTTTGTGCAGGGAGTGCTTTAAACAGCAACTGACTAGATGCCAACAGATGTGAAGGAATAGTCCTTTAGATTTAAAATGCTGTCTGCCTTTACACAAGGTGGAATCAAAAGGGTTTTTCTTGTTCAGTGGATGTTGAGGACCAGCAGCTACAGTTTTATAAATCACCAGTCATTCTTTTTTCCTTCAGAGCGTTCCTTCAGTTACCTTTTAGAGTTGTTCTTCCTGTCTGAAGCAGCGTGCCCTGTTGCCAGACCAACCATATGTCCCAGAATTTTGAGAGCCGTTCTGATTTAAAATAATCTAGCTTGTCTCCCCCCACCACGTGTTAGGGTGTGTGACCAATTTGGGGTTCAGAAAGCGTGGTCATCATAGGCTCAGCCATTCCAGATGAGCAGTTGCATTCCATCAGCTCTCAGACGATTCCATCATCCAGGGCTTGCATCAGCACCCCCTCCGGCTTGGACCCCACGCGCTGTTATTGTTCCCAAGCAAGAGAAGTGAGGAGAAAAACAGGGCATAGCTCGCTTACAATATCACAGGAGTACTATTCCATACAACTTTTCAAGTGCAGACAAAAGTCATTTTTTTTAAAGTTACACAATGCAAATTGTAGAAAAGTGAAAAAAATAGAATCAGGCCAATAAAAGGAAAACATCCTGATCCTACCAACCAGACGTAATTACTCATGGTTTGATGCATGTCTATATAAACATATTTTTGATATCTTTTTTCTTCACAAAAAGTGTGGTCCCAGTGTCCACGTACAGGTTTGTCACCGTATTTCTCATTTAGCAATGTATCGAGACCACCTTTCTTTATCATTAAATGAATAATTCTGTCATCCTTTTAATTACCACCTACTACTCTATAGTAAAAATATGCAGTAAGTTACATAAAACCCTTCAGATGTTATTTTGAGGGTAGTAGATACAATGCTGAGACAAGGCATGATTTTCTTCACAGAAAGTATTTGGGTGGTGATGTGGGACTTTGTCCAGGTGTTCCTGAAGCTGCCAGAAGGATAGCTTGCTGTAACGTATGACAGTCTGGTCATTATATGCCCCAACACGTCAATGACACACTAATGAATTCCACTTTAATCTTTATTATCACTTGCCATTGGCTTCCCTCATGTTTCTCAGGGATTCTCTGGTGTCCAGACCAAGTTTGTTGATCATCTCATTGCCATTATTTTCTTGGCTGATGGGGCCAGCCTCGCTCTGAGGTCAGTCTATGGTTGAGTCTGTCTGGATCACATTTTCGGGTGGTGCATCACACACCACGTCTGCTCCCTGGCTCCAACCAACACGACTTTAAAGAGATTTAAAGAAAGGCTCAGAAAGTTTCTTGGATATCAAACAGCTCTTATAAAAATAACATTTTTATGACTTAAAATGTAAATGAATCAGAAACATATGGATTAAATTTCCTTTGAAATACCCAAGGGTTTAAACACTGAAGGGAAGAGCACTTGCAAAATGAGTTAAATCGAGTTGTGCCAAAAATAAAACACTTGAAAAATTGCTGGGGATGTTTTGCTGATCCCCGGGTGCTCATGGGTTCTCCATTCTCTGTTTGAAAAGTGCTTCAATTTTTAAAATTTGGGTCGCTCAATAAAATGCACTCAGGACTAGTCAGTAGGCATTTGGCTCTCTCATTAAAGATTTGATATCAGAAGGTCAATTTTTGATCAGCTGCCCTTGAAAGATGCCTTCCTTCTTCAGTATCTGGTGGGATCCTTCTCCAGCTGTGAGCCTGTGTCTGGGGTGAAGGATGCTTCAGGAGGATCCAGACTGTTGGGAAAAGATGGAGAGGGCCTAGCAAGTACAGGTTCATACTTTTTCTTTCCATTGCTCCAGTATTTCCCTGCTCCCCTCTTTGAGGTCAGTAAGTAGAGAAATCCAGAGTCTAAGACGGGGGTTCTTGTGTAAGTGATTTATGGAGGAAGCACTCTCCGGAGACTTCTGTAAGGAAGTGAGGGAAGCAGATAAGGCTTGGGGGGAGCCTCAGCAGAGCTGTGGTTTCTGAGGACATCCAGCCTCAGCCTGATTCTCCGGGAGCTGTGAAGCACGAATGGCCGCTTGGGGTTGTCCTACCTTGAGTCCCTTATCGGTCAGTCAATAGCTGTGGGCTGCCCCTGGAGGGAAATGCAGCATCCCCGGAGTTGGGGGTGGGGCAGCTGCAGCCTCTCTGCTGTGGACAGCCCTTGAAGGCTTCTCTCCAGACAGGAGTGACACTATGAGTGCGAAGGGGCAATGCCCACGGCATCTGGGAAGTAGAGGCAATTGCACATGAAGGGACTCTGGGCAGGACTGACTAACAGTGTCCACTGTATCCCTCTTCACAAAGCTTCCATGATGCCTTTAAATCCACTCTCTCCTGCTTTCCCCATATACCATCAAATTCTTTCCTTTTTTCCCCTGCAGTTTTTCTTTTTTTTTTTAATTGATGAATTGAGCTATATTAAAATGAAAAACTTCTGCTTTGTGAAAGACACTAAGAGAATGAAAAACTATAGACTGGGGGAATATATTTTCAAGTCACCTATTCAACAAAGGACTTTTATCTAGAAAAACTCTCAAAACTCAATAGTAGGAAAACAAGCAATCCAATTTAAAAAAATGAGAACATCTTGTTGTAGTTTAGTTCTTACAATTCTTAAAACAGAGGTACCTATCTTGATAGGAAACAATGTCCAATGCCTTTTGTTTGTTTCTTTCAATGCCTTTTTAAGATATAGTGTTTTCTAGGTAATTGACATTACTGTAGATGAAAACATAATTGGGCTCTAAAATTAATTCTGTTTAGTACTATAGGAAATGTATGAGCTAAACATTTTATTCACTTCAGTTTGATTTAAGTAATCAGCTCTTCCAGAAGCTCTCCTTGACCCTTAAGTAAGAATTCAGTGTTCCTCTGCCGTGCTTTGCCAGGATGTTTATCACAGCACCTCCCTTATCTTGCAGTATTAATTGTCTCATAAGGGTAGCTTTCACTTTATTCCTAAGCCCTAGTATAGTAGGTAGTAACCACAGAGTGTGTTTATTTTTTTAAATGATTTTTATTTTTTCCATTATAGCTGATTTACAGTGTTCTTTCAGTTTTCTACAGCATAGCAAAGAGACCCAGTCACATATACATATATGCCTTCATGTTCTCACATTATCCTCCATCATGCTCCATCAGAGTATGTTTATTGAACCATTAAAGACTTGTAAAGAGGGAGTCCTTTGTATCCCTCTTGGCAAAGCTTCCATGTCATTAAATCCACTCTCTCCTGATTCCCCCGTGTACCATCAGATTCTTTCCCTCTTTTTTTTTTCCTGCAGTTTTTCTTGCCTTTACTTTCTTTGCATGTTTCCTGCTGCATTCATGCTAGTTGAGGCATCATCACCCCGTACCTAGGTTACCCTCCCCATTTTCCATCTGAATGCGCGCCTTAGAAGATCCACTGATCCAGTTTATCCCACACATGTCTGTCTTGTTCTGCTCCAAATACTAATTTCAAATGCTTAAGATAGTCCTTAAATGTCTATGAGCACATTTCTACATCTGAACCTGGCCTTCTAACCTGAGAGAGTGATGTTGAGATAGCCGCACCTTGTGGGTCAGGGTGGTGGGCTTGGCTTGGATCGGGTGCCTTGAAGCTCATGGTGTATCAGTGTCTCAATCTATAATCTTGTCCTGTGTCCTGCAAATGTCAGGGGCCAGGCTGTTTGCCTCCTGGCCTCAGACAAAAAGGTCTAATACCTTTAGTTGTTGTTGTTGTTTTTTCCTCTCCACACTTGTCACAGGCTAAGAGGAGGAGCTTTATGTGGTCTGGTAGCAACTCAGTCTAACAGTGCTATGGATCAAATATTTGTTGAATCCCTATTTCCCCGTGATGGTGTTTGGAGGTGGGATCTTTGGGACGTAATTAGGTCATGAGGGTGAAGCTCTCAGGAATGGGATTACTGCCCTTATAAGCAGCAATGTGAGCATACAGCAAGAAGGTGCAAACCAGGAAATGGACCCTCACCAAACCCTGAATTGGTCGGCAACTTAATCTTGTACTTCCCAGTCTCCAGAAATGCGGGAAATAAATGTTTCCATCCACTTCGTGGTGTTCTCCCTTAGCAGCCTAAACTGACCAAGACAAGTGGAGATACAGCTTAGGAAAAAAATAAAACCATGAAGCATGTTCAAAATTTGGAAGCTGGCGGGAATTCCCACCATGGCTCAGCAGAAACGAATCTGACTAGTATCTGTGAGGATGCAGGTTCCATCCCTGGCCTTGCTCAGTGGGTTAAGGATCCAGCATTGCTGTGAGCTGTGGTGTAGGTCACAGACACAGTTCAGATCTGGTGTTGCTGTGGCTCTGGCATAGGCCAGTGACTACAGCTCCTATTCGACCCCTAGCCTGGGAACCTCCATATGCTACAGGTGCAGCCCTAAAAAGACCAAAAAAAAAAAAAAAAAGAGGGGGAAATATTTGGAAACTGTCATTGTACGTACTGGCCTGTAGCTGAGTACCAGCCATCAGAAGGCCCCTGATGGTGTCCCAATCAGAGCTGGGAGGAGGGTCGGATGTGCCCCATGGAGGCAGCATTTCTTATAAACACCTGCATCCTCGCTTGAGGTTTGGGTTGCAACCCTTTTCTTAGCCTCTGTGGTTCTGCCCGGGTGGAGAGAGTTGAGAATTAGAAAATATCCACCTAATCTCCTAGTGTTATTTTAAGAAGACCAAGAAGACAAATTAGGAAGTTTTAGGCCAATAAGTCAAGGGAAGTACAGTGTCCTTTAAATTATTCTAACGGATGTGTTCCTACAGAGTAGTTATGAATTCATTTAGATTACTGAGGAAAAATGATCCAACAAATGGGATTCCAGGTGGAGTAGGAAGGTTCACAGTTTGGTCAGTGCTCTGCTGGACGCTTAAGATATGTGAAATATTGTCTTATTTCATGTCTCTTTGACAACTAAGCATATTCAACATCTTATGTTTATTTACTGACCATGTGTATTTCACTTTGGAAACGGTCCATAGTTTTGCCTATTGATATATTGGGGGAGTTTAGAGTGCTTCTTATCTAGTTGAATATATGTTTTGTAGTCTGTTTTTATCTATTATATAATTCTTTAACATACAGAGATTTTATATTTAATCAATGTATAATATAAATTTAGATGATTGTGATTTATCTTGTACAAAGTCTGCACATTTATTAGGACAAAAATATTCCTTAGCAATATTTAGTCTTTTATCTAGGCATGAGCTATGTAGCTACATTTATTTATTTTTTTAACATATATATATTTTTTAATTTTGAGAGAATTATAAATGCACATTGAGTTGTAAGAAATAATACAGAGCAATTATATGTGCGATGTATCCAGTTTTTACAGATTGGTAACATGTTGCAAAACTTATAAAACTGTAGTACAGCATCACAAACACGGTATTGACATTGGTATAGTCAAGATGCAGAACATTTCTGTCAACAGAAAGAGCCCTCTGGTTGCTTTTTTATATCCACAACCCTTCTCTCATCCCCAACAACCACTAATGTATTGGTCATTTCTACCATTTTGTCATTTCAAGGATGTAATATCAATGGAATTACATAGTATATACCTTTTTGGGATTAGCTTTTTTTTTTCGTGTAATATAGTTTTTTCAAGATTTATTCAAATTGTTCTGTGTATTAATAGTTTATTCTTTCTCAGTTTTCTGTGTAGACAAACATGCACTTTCCTTTCTTATCTCTGTGTCATTATTTCCCTTTCTTGCCCCAGCGCATTGGATGAAACTTCCAGCACTGTATTGAATGAGAGTGGTGAGAGCTGATACCTGCCTTTTTCCAGAGCTCAGGAGGGAAGACTTCATTCCTTCACCATTGAGGATAATGCTAGCTGTTAAGTTTTCTGTAGGTGTTCTTTATTGAGTAGAGGACATTTGCTTCTACTCCTGTTTTTTTGCGAGTTTTTCTCATGAGCGAGTGTTCAATATTGAAAAATAGTTTTTCTGCAGTGATTGAAGCGATCAGGTGATATTCCTCCTTTAGGCGTTAATATTGCAGATTACAGTGATTCATTTTTTGAGTGTTGCATCCTTGGATAAGTCTCACTCGGACATGATGTGTAACTCTTCTTATATATTGCTGAATTCTATATGCAAATATGTCATTAAAGATTTTTTTATATCTATAGTCATGAAAGATATTGGTCTCTAGTTTTTTAGTGTACTTGTTATATATCCCAATTATTTTTATAATTTTTATTTTTCTTTTACTTTATTTTTTAATATATAGAGGTTTACATTTTATTAATATATAATATAAATTTTGGTATCAGTGTAATATTAGCTTCATAAAATTAGTTGAAAAGTTTTTTTCCTATGTTTTTTCTGAGAGATTATATAGAATTGATATTAAATCTTCTTTACATATTTGGTAGAATTCTCTGGAAAACTGTTTGGACTTGGAGATTTCCTTTTTAGGAATTTTAAAGTAATTCAGTTTTTAAAATTACTTATAAGGCTTTTATTCAAATTATGTTTTCATATTGGGTGAATGAAAATAATTTGTGGATTTTTTGTCTAAGTTGTCAAATTCACGTGTGTAGAGTTATTCTTTATTATCCTTTTGATGTTGCAGTATTAGTAGTATTAGGTGTATTTCATTTATGGTGTTGGTAAGCTGTGTCTTTCCTTTTTTTCTTTGACCGTCTTTTTTGAGGTTTGTCAATTTACTGATTTTTCAAAGAAGCAACTGTTTGTCTCATTCTCTGTTGTTTTTTCTGTTTTCAGTTTCATTGATTTCTGCTCCTGCCGTTACTTATATTCTTGCTTTGGTTTTATTTCCCCCTTTTTGGTGCTTGAAGTAGGAGTTTACATTATTGATGAGACCTTCCTCTTTTTGTGTGTATGCACTTAGTGCTATAATTCTCCTGTTGGTTCTGCTTTAGACGTCTCCTTCAAATTTTGATGCATTTTATTTTCACTTTCATTCAGTTTCCTTGTGTTTTTTATATTTGTTTTGAGACTTCCTCTTTTTATAAATACCTGTAGTTCAGTTTTCAAGTGTTTGTAGACGCTTCTCTTAGTGTTATTGATTTTTAGTTTGATTCTTTAGTGGTTGGAGAGTATGTTCTGTAGCATTTCGTTCTTTTAAATTTGTTGAGGTTTGTTTCATAGCTGAGGGTATATTTTGGTGTATATTCTATGTGTACATGGAAAGAATATGTATTCTGCTGTTGTTGGGTAGAATGTACTATCAATATCTGTCAGATCCTATTGTCTCACGTTGTTGAGTTCTTCCACAGCCTTACTGGTTTTTCTGTCCAGTTGTTCTGTCAGTTGTTGAGTAAGGGGTAATGAAGTCTCCACTTACAGTGAGTGGATTTTGGATTTGTCTATGTCTCCTTCCAGATCTATGGTTTTGCTTCACCTTTTGCTATGTCTTCTGGGTGGATTAGCAGTTTTGTCGTTACGTAAGGTCCCTCTCTGTCTCTGGCAGTCACCCTTGTTGTAAAGTTTACTTCAATATTAGTTTAGGCGTTCCTGCTTTCTTTTGATTAATGTCTTCATGATGTATAGTTTTCCTTCCTTTTATTTTCAGCCTGATTATATCATCTTTAATGTGAGTTTCTTGTAAACAGCATCTAGCGTGTCACGTTTTTTAATTTACTCTGCAAGTGTTTGTCATTTAAGTGGTTGCTTTAGTTATTACATTATACATACATGATTTATCTTGGTCTACTTCTGTATCATTTTACCACATATCTCATGTTCCTTTACCCTGTAATATAATTGTGATAAATTTGCTGGTGGGGTCCCTTTACCTCTCTTTGGAAAATGAGAGTTCCCTTAGATATCACTTCTGCAGGGGTATTAGGGTAACTTTGTTGCAAATTCTTGGGATGGAAATCTAGACTTTTCTCTTGGTCTTTAATGACATGGCTGGGGCCACTTTTTGTGTTTGACTGGGGTAGATGATCTAAATATTTTCTCTTTGTAGGCTGTCTCCATCTTCCTGCTTTGGCTATAGATAATAAGTTTTTGTTGAGGATGGATTTTTTTTTTTTTTTGACTGTGTAGTATAACAGTCCCAGACTGCTGGCTTCATTAGCTCGACTAGTGGGGTATTAGAAGAAACAAACAAACCAAAACACCCATTAATGAAACTCACCACTACATCATTCCTCAGGTTCTAAGATCTCTAGCCAGTCTGCCTTCATTCTACTTTTCAGAGTCTCCCTCTATTTGCTTTGTACATAATGTCTAGGATTTCTAGTTATAATTAGAGGGAGGCACAGGAAGAAATACATTTCCTTCATGTTCTCTGAAGTGGAAGTCCTTAAATATTTTAATTCTTTCTGTTGGTTTATAGGTGTTTTATTTTTATTTTCTAGGTGTGGCATGGTTCTTGTTAAGTTAATAAATAGTTGCACGTATCATTACAATTTGTAAGTTGAGTCTCTGTGGGATCCAGAACACTTGTATCCTCCACCAGTTCTCAGTTTCGCTGAAACTACAAGGCAAGTCCCAAGAATCACATGTATGTGTGAAAAATATTCCAGATAGAATCACATTTTATTCTACCTGGGGCTTTGTTTCCACAATGCCATGTAAATTGGTGTTCTGGTGATTTGGGCTTGAATGTATGTGAATCTTTAAAATAGTGGAAGCCTAGTCATGGTTTCATTAAGCACCCTAAGAGCAGTGAGCACACCTAGCACCCAGATTTGGTTTGTAATACTATTCGCCAAAAGACAGAATCAGGGCTCTTTAGAAAAATGGCTGACTCTAAGACTGGGGCAGGAAGTATCCATGACGAGGAACCTGGATCATCTTTTGGGATCAAAAAGTAAAGAAATGAAAAATAAGAGTCCCCATTGTGACATAGCGGAAACAAATCTGACTAGGAACCATGAGGTTGTGGGTTCGATCCCTGGCCTTGCTCAGTGGGTTAAGGATCTGGTGCTGCCACGAGCTGTGATGTAGGTTGCAGACGTGACTCGGATCCTGCGTTGCTGTGGTTGTGGTGTAGGCTGGCAGCTGTAGCTCTAATTTGACCCCTAGCCTGGGAACCTTCATATGCCTCAGGTGCAGCTCCCCCCCCCCAAAAAAAAGAAAAAAAATGAAATTATTTATTTATTTATTAAAAAAAAGTGCAAAATAACAACAAAAACTCTACCAGGATGAGGGTAAATCAAAGAGTCACCAGAGCTATTGTAAAGCTCTCACAATGGCCCAAATTAGAACAATTTCAGCAGCAAAATTAAGTAGCAGATTATAACTCAAATTATAAAATAGAAGAGTTCCCTGGTGGCTCAGTGGTTTCTGAGGATCCAGCATTGTCATTGCTATATATAGCTCAGGTTGCTGATGTGGCATGAGTTCAGTCCCGGCCTGGGAATTTTTGTATCCCTTGGGTGCAGCCAGAAAAATCAGTGAATCAACCAATCAATATCCAAGACTCCATTATTGATATAACAAAATAAATATATTAATAGGGGAACTAGACAAATCTCCTATGCCAAAGAATTCAGAATAGTTTATTTAGATGCTGTGGCCTTGAGTAAGTGGAGCATATCTCTCTGCATCTTAAGGGTGGTCTGTGAATAGTGGCTTCTTTCCAAAAAGGACCATACAGAATTGGGGCGGGGGAGTAACTTTACAGGGGAAAACCTGACATGGCTACTCCGCCAGATGATCAAGGCCATCATCACAGGGACAAGTCATGTAGGGAATACGTGCCCTTGATACAATGTCATGAGAATAACCCTTCACCTCTGTGCTCTTCCTCCCCAAACACATAACTCCAGTCTCATGAAAAGAAAAACATCAGACAAATCTCGATAGAGGAAAATTCTATAAAATGCTTGCTGAGTCCTCTTCAGAACTCTGAAGATCATCAAAAGCATGGAAAGTCTGAAAAACTGTCAAAACCAAGACGGATCTAAGGAGATACTGTAATTAAACTTAATGTAGTATCTCGCATGAGTCCCTGGAACAGAAAAGTGCGGTAAGGTGAAAACTGAGGAAATATCAGTAAAGTGTCGATTGTAGTTACTAATAATGTGTCAGTATTAGCTCCTTAACTGTAACTAATGTATCATTCTAAAGAAAAATGTTAGTAACAGAGTAGAGAGGCTGTGGTATAAGTGGGAACTCCTGCATTATCTTCACAGGTTTTTTTTTTTTTTTCTGTAAATCTAAATCTGTTCTAAAGTAAAAAGTTTACTGAAAAAAAATGCCCCCAGGATCAGTGAGTGAATGGAAAGAACATACGTAAAAGCAAACAGCGACAGAGATTTTAAAAATATTGTGTAACAAGAGAAACTTTGTGGAAATCATGTTTGCTTAGTTTAAAAATATAGGCTAAAATCATTTTATTCTTTTCTTTTCCCTTGCAAAAATAGATGCAAATAGAAGGCACAAAATTTGGACACTGTGTAACTAAGCCAGCATTTGGCCAATAGTGTTGACTTCAGTTAATAGCTTATAATCACAATAATCAGGCCAGGGCTGATGAGCCAAGCTATTGGAACCATTTTTCCAATAGAATAATTGCTTTAATTCAGACCAGGGAACTATCTGGGGGGAGGTGTATGTTTAGAGTTGTACATAGATCCATTGAAATTGTTAATTTGTTTACTCAGCTATGACCAAAAAGCACAGAAATAACTGGCCCAGATGAGGGGAACAAACCTATAAAAAGAGCATATGAGCAATTTTTCACAATTGTGCTTATTTGATTACCAAAATATATATTTTGAATTCATTTTGCTATAGCATCATTATAAAGCAATGCATTTGGCATCTAATTGTTCATTGCTTTTGATAATGTACATAAATGATAATCAACTTTTTACATTTGCAAATATTTCCCAGCATTCTGATGCTGGGGTGCTATTTTTCATTGTTTATTTTTTTAATTTTAAGGTATTTTACATGCTTAATGATTTATTTTTTGCCAATTGAAGTAAAAGGTTTTTTCCTTCATTATAAATACATACATTTATTATCAAAATTTAAAAATATATTGAAAAAGGAAAAAAAAAGCTAACCACAATCCAATCATGTCAACTTTTTAAATGCATTTCCCATTAGGTTTATTTATTTTTGAACTACAGTTGTGACTCTGTGTATTATTCAATTTGTGTCTTAATAGCTTGGCATAAGCATTTTCTCGTGCTATTTAAAAACTTTAATAATCACTATTTTGAGTACTTTAAAATGTTAAATCAGTTGTTACCATATGAATTATTAATTTATTAACCTATTGGATATTTAGGGGTTTTCCCCAGTGACATTATATTTACCTGCATATGTTCCATTTCTAGAAGAAAAGTCTAAGCCCACTAATTTTTTGTGTCTCTGTGTATGTGGTGACTATATAGCAGTCTTATATTTGAAACTCAAGAAAGAAATGAGGGTCCAGACAGCCAAATATGAAAGTTAAATATAAAGATTTTTTTTAAACCGCCACATTCATTTCTAATCCCACATATTTAACATCTCAAAGATGAAGCATATATCTGGTTAGTTATGTAATGAAGTAGCAAATACACTGCTTTCTGGGCCTCACAAAACACTTGCCTGTGAAACTGGACCTCAGACTTCAAATTCGTTTTTTAATCTGCGGACCTACTGGTGATTATTCCCTCAGTCTTAGTTTGTCCAGCATGTTATTTCACCTCCTTTACTGAATGCTCATTTCCTCCTGCATAGAATTCTAGATTGGGGTTAACCCTCGAGGTTCACCTCCACTTACATAGAGTGAGCAGTCACTAATATAACAGGAGAGGCATCAAGAGCTTCTAAAATGAGAGACCGAACCCAGGGGACAGATTCTACTGAATCGGGGTTCCAGGAGCATGTTGTACATTTTATCTCTGTTGGGAGCAAGGAGCTTGTGGGTCAGAGGGAGCAAGGAAGATTGTTTTTCAAAACAAAACAAAACAAAACAAAACAAAACAAAACAAAACAAAACAAAAAAACCTGCAAGATTTTACTTTACAAAAAACACCCATGTATATTCTACAAGAATATACTCTACAAAAAACACCAACCTGTAAAAAAGTGAAAAACAAGGCTTAATTTTCACTAAAATTTGTATGCAAACCAGAGTTTATTATTTTTATTTTTTCTTTTCTTTTTAGTGTGGCACCCATGGTATATGGAAGTTCCCAGGAGGGGTCCAATTGGAGCTGCAGCTGCTGGCCTACACCACAGCCACAGCAACGCCAGATCCAAGCCTCATCTGCGACCTACACTGCAGCTCACAGCAGTGCTGGATCCTTAACCCATTGAGCAGAGCCAGGGACCAAACCTGCATCCTCATGGATACTGGTCAGATTCGTTACAGCTAAGCCACGATGGGAACTCCCTGAAACAGAGTTTTAAATCAGAACAAGAGCCAAATAATGCCAGAGAAGAAACAGAAGTCAGAATGCTAAGTCTTATGGCTGGCTTAGAACAATGAAGTTGCTCAGGATTTTTGACTTTTGTTTTTATTTTGAAAGTGGATGAGTATAAATAGTAACCAATACTTCAGAAGTTTTAAAAAAAGGTCACTGGGAGTAAGGAAGACTTACAGAGAGATAAGCATCCAGTACGATCAAGTTGGATCTTTTAATCCAACAAGAGCAGTCAGTGAATTTACTGGACCGTCTCTGCCTCATACTGCAGTTCAAGGGTTAGAAAGAGGCCAGAGCCACAGCTTTGGAATTATCCCGTATCTTGTCTGGATAGGAATAGGAAAGCCATTAGGGAGTCTGCCAAACATTGTATGGGAATTCAAAGGAGAGCTTAGAAGAAAAGAAAATAGATTGAAACTGTCCAAAGAAGACAGACAAATAAGAGGAATTAAAAAAAAAAAAAGAACTAGTGTAGACCTTAGAGACAGAACATATTAACTTGTCTTCCTTGAGAAGTTAGTCTCTCATCAAATCCTTGAAGACATCACTTGCCCAATTTACAAGGGTTATATTGAAAGAAGACAAAGAAAAGGACCAGTTATAAAAAAGAGTTTGGGAGAGGTTAAGGAAATATGGAACTTCATGTATTCTCCTGTCATTAAATGCTAGAGTTTGGTTGGAATGAAGCAACCTGAATTGTGAACTTGGTTAAATGGAAAGAAATGAATTAAAGTGTAGTTTTCTATTCGGTTGCAAGGTTGCCTGTGTATTTTTGCCAAACCACATGCATGATTCCCAACATAATGCTCTTTTCCCAAATTACTGAAAGAATCTATGGAATTGCCTCATCCAAAAGACAAGAATTTTGTGTACTCCCCAAACATGGCTCAGCGTTATCCGTCTACTCTTTATATTTTAACATATCAAGAAATGTTTTTGTTATATGCTAAGGTTTTTTTTTTTATCCTTTTAGAAGGGGGTAACTCCAGTCATTTTCCCTTAAAATTTGAAGTAAAAATATATAAGGCATGAATAAATAATTTCTTCTGACTTATGTCAACGGATGATTTAACTATGCATCCTGAAGGTGTTAAAGAGTATTTTGGAAAGGTCTCCGCCCACAGAACATTGAAGTGAACAAAATTCTCTTTGATTTCCCCCCAAAGGGGACAGTCTTTTCATGGTGAGCACAAATTGAGAAAGATAGGAATGGTCACCTTGTTCATCAGTATCACATGGATCCAAATAGTTGCTGGGCATGAAGACTGAGGTAGTCACTAGGTCTGAAACAAAAGTTTTTTCTGGATCCTTAGGGCCCCAGTGTGACCTAAATTATACACAGGCGCGCACACACATGATTTCCAATGACATCAGTGAAACTTCCTCTGAGCATTTGGGAAAGAGACTTGGCCCAGAATTCCAAGAAACCCAACCTTAGGTTTTAAACCATAGTCCTTCCCAGTGCTTCGCAACTGATTCAATTTCCATCGAAATCATCGTTGCCCTGGTTCCAATAGTAAACTGAAGAGAGAATTGAATTAGAAAGGAGAAACATTTTGTTGAAAAAAGAAAAAGAACACAACATATTACTCCGTGAGAACATTTCAGAAGGGCCCCAAAGAGACAGACTCCCAAGGATCTCTTCCCCAAATCTATCAGCTTACCTGGAAACAGATGTTTCATGTAACCTAGGTAGTGATTGAAAGTGAGCAGGGGTGAGGAAATTGGGTGAAGAAACCCTAACACCTCCTCTTTTCCTTCAGTCTGATTCCCCGCCCCCCCCCCCAAAACCAAAGCTTAAGTTGCCATTTGGCTCAAGGAACAGAAGAGGACAGAGGAAGTCACAGTGCATTTCCATTTCTTGTCCAGTTTCCAGTCCCCTGTCAGTAGAGCTAAACCTTGGATGGCTTAGCTGCATCCCTGTGGAGGTCTGCTTGGCCGAGAAATGAAGGAGCTCACGCTGGAGGACAGCCGTCTGCCGCGCTCAGCCCTCACGCTGTCTGTCCCCTCCGACCCCTGTCAATACTATGATGGAGAGAACAAGATGAAGAATACTCCCTTTCGCATCAAAAAGACAAGAAGTTTGTGTACAGCAGGCACAGACAGTGCCTCCTTGGCCAGTGTCCAAGCCAGTTATAGGAATTTGTCTGCAGCAGAACAAAATCAGCCCCAGGACTCAAACAGTAGGTGGCTGAAGTCCACCAACAGAGCAGCTTCTCCATAATGGGCAAATGTCACAACTAGCAGAGTTTTGGGCCAAGTAGATGAAGATTTTTTTTAAAAAAAGATAACATGGTTTAGAGTCACCATCACTGACCCATCAGAATCCTTGTCTCTGCTAGACGTTGGATTGCTTTATAATGTGAAATCATTTAATTGCCAACATTTATCTATTTTTTGAAAATAGGGTTCTGAGTCTCAGGCTGCTGAAGAGAATTTTGTCATTAGCTATTTTTAAAAGTAGCCAAGATGAGCATTCAGATCTCCTGCTGGCTAGTCTAGGCTTAATGATTCACCTTTGGTAGACAGAGTGGTTGCCCTGGAGGACACACAGGTTGGCATGCAGTCCAGGAAAGTTTTGAACAGCTTGTCCCTAGGCCACTTATATCCTCAAATATCTTTTGCTAACAAGTAAAAGATGAATTCAAGGGGAGTGAAGTTCCTCAAGATTCGAGAGAAATCTGTGGAAGTACTGAAGCGCGCCACCACATTCCAAACCGCCTTGTGTGAAGGCTCCATTGCTTACTGAAGTAGCCTGAATGTATTATCTGGAGGAACATCTAAGAAAACCTACTATTCTGGAGAATTCTGGGGCTTGGAAAGAATACCCACAGTAGTGTGGAAACTGATTTCAAGCTGAACTCCCACAGGACTCCCTGGAGTTTTGAGCCTTGTTTTAAAATAGCACAAGAGGAACTCCTGTTGTGGCTCAGCCGGTTAAGAACTGGACATAGTGTCTGTGAAGATGCAGGTTCAATCCCTGGCTTCACTCAGTGGATTAAGGATCTGGCACTGCCACAAGTTTCGGCATAGGTCACAGAGTGGCTCAGATCAAGTATTACTGTGACTGTGGCTTAGGCCTCAGCTGCAGCTGTGATTTAACCCCTAGTCTGGGAAATTCCATATGCCACAGGTGTGGCCCTAAAAAGAAAAAAAAAATGTAATAGCACAAGGCAAAGAGAAAAGCATAGACAGTCACTTTTTTTTTAAAGGCTAAGTAATATAAGAAGTAAAAAAGGGAGAAGTTATAAAGGATTTTGAAAATGAAATATGAAATCTCAGTGCAGTGGAACTGCTTAGAAGACTGTAGTTCAAAGGGGCTGCAGTGTAGGAAGTCAGTAAGGCTCAATAAAAAATAAATATGGATGAATGAGATAGTGTCACTTAATGGTTACAACTGCAGATTCTGAAGTCAGGCCACATGACTCTGAATCCCACTTTGGTCATTCATTAAACCTGTAGCCTTAGGAATGTTCCTTAAGACCCTTTCACCCCAGTTTTTCATTTGTTAAAGTAAGAGATGAACAAACTGATCTCATGAATGTTCATGAGGCTTTTCAGTGACACTAAGTATGTATAAACTAAGTATGTAAGTACTCAATAAATGTCAAAGTTATTTTGAAATAAAGTAATTAGAGTCTGAAGGAAAGTGAAGAAAGGGGTCAATTTATTTGGAAGTTCACAGCATATGGAAATTCCCAGGCCAGGGATAGTACCCTCACCACAGCAGTAACAACACTGGATCCTTAACCCATGGAGCCACCAGGGAACTCCAAAGGCCAATTTATTTGGTGGACAGTAGGAGGAAGGAATTTAGATATAAGAAGTATTATGGGAAAATGCTATAAGGTAAGATGGCCATATTATGTGAAAAAAACAAATTAGCACACGTGAGAGTGAGATTGTTGCTATAGGGATTGCCATAGGAAATCCAGAATAAGTCAGCACTGCACAAAAGTGTGAATTATATTTACAAAGGAGAAGCTTTTTCTCTGAAAGCTATGAAAAATTACCATTTTTCTGTAGGCTATATGTTTGAGCCATAGCCACCCAAGTTGCTTAAAATTTCATAAATTAACCTGACTCTTTTTCTTCTCTTTGTTATTTCTAGGTGCACAGATTTTAAGCATTTGACTACTTGTTAACATTCCACCGAAAGTACTTCATGGAGAAGAGGTTACTGGACAAGTCAACTGGTCTGGATTTGCCAGGTAAGTGTAATGGCTACCAAGGAATGGACTAGCCACAACAACTTCCCCGTCGGTTTGATCTTAGAGTCTAATAATCCTTGATCCTTAGAGACTGCCTGCCACCTGGTTCTGCCCCAAGTGCATTTGCCCAAGTTAAGGAAATGAAAACGTTGGGGTATTATAAAGTACAACCGTCCCCCCTTATCCATGGTTTCTCTCTCCTCAGTTCTACCTGCCTGTGGTCAACCATGGTCCAAAAATGTTAAATGAAAAATTCCAGGAGTAAACAATTCATATCTTTTTAGTTGCATGCCATTCTGAGCAGTGTGATGAAATCTGACATCCAAGTCCATCTCAGGATGTGAATCATCCCTTTGTCCAGCATACCTGACCCATTAACCTCTCAGACTTCTCAGTTGTCAGGTTGTGGACTGTAGTATCACAGAGCTGGCGTTCAAGTAGCTCTGATTGTCTTTACTAATGGCCCCAAAGCACAAGAGGAGTGATGCGGGCAATTCGGATATGCCAAAGAGAAGCTGAAAAGTGCTTCTTTTAAGTGAAAAGTTGAAAGTTCTCGATCTCATAAGGAAAGAAAAAAATGGTTGCTGAGGTTGCTAAGATCTGCAAAACGTAACAATACTGCGGTTGGTTTCAGACATCCCCGGGAGTTTTGGAATGTATGCTCCATGGATAAGCAGAGACAAGTACACACAGATTTTGCTTGGAGTGAGAAATGCAAAGAGCATTGAATAGTAGTGAGGAGGTATTCAGCAAATGTGGTGCCAGGGAGAAAATAAACATTAAAAACAATAAAATAATCTCAGATGTAACATTCACATAGAGAGAACTTTGTAGCTTTAGTAGTAAAAAAAAAAATGTCATCACTGAGGAGTAACTTATAGCTGAGACGTAAATGACAGGAAGGAAAGAGCCAGACACTCTAGGATTGAAAGGAATGATGTTCCAGTCAGAAAATACTAAGCCCCTGAGGAGGAACCAGCTTTGTGTGTTTGAAAGACAAAACGAAGTAGGTCCAGCGCATACAGAAATGAATTAAAAGGGAAAAGTTATTTACAGTTAAGGCTGTGTAGGAGTAAATACTAATTAAGCAGAGTGTATTAGTCTGTTAATTTACTGCAGCTTGTCATATACCGATGTTGTATAGATTGGTACTGTATCAGCTCATTAGAACACAGGAACTGTATGATAGTGTTCTTCCTATTCCGTCCTTCAAACCTTTGTGCTCCTGTTGTCATATACTTTCCTACTACACATTTATACATGCCGCAACATTATTTTTTTCTTTAAATGTCAATTTAGTTTCAAACAATTTAGGAAGAGTTAAAAAAAACCCAGTGTATTCTATAGTTACTTAAATATTTACCATTTCCTAAACATTTGACTCTTTTTATGGGTCCAGTTTTCTAACTAATGTAATTCTTCATAAGCCTGAAGAATTTCATTTAGCATTTGTTATAGTGCAGTGGTTTGATAAAAATCCTCAGCCAGGGAGAAATAGATGAGAGTGTCGTCAAACATATGAGCACATCCAAAAAAAATCTAACATGTAACATACATAATGGTGTAAAACTGAAAGCCTCATCTATAGTATGGGGTGCAAGGCATAAATGTTCACTCTTACACTTTCTGTTCAGCATTGAACTGCAGGTTTTAAACAGTGCAGTTAGGAAAAAAAAAAAGACAATCTAGTTGGAAAAGAAAAATTAAAACTATTTTGAATCGCAGACTGCAGGAGCACCTGTGTAGAACACCTAAGGTGTGTAGACTAATCGGTGAGTCTAGCAACTTGAAAGATCCAGTGGGCATATACAGAGTAAAAAATTGAAATTCAAGGAGTTTCCATTATGGTTCAGTGGAAATGAATCCAACTAGGAACCATGAGGTTGCGGTTTCGATCCCTGGCCTTTCTCAGTGGGTTAAGGATCCGGTGTTGCCGTGAGCTGTGGTGTAGGTTGCAGACTCAGCTCCGACCCCGCGTTGCTGTGGCTGTGGTGAAGGCCTGAAGCTACAGCTCCTGTTAGACCCCTATCCTGAGAACCTCCATATGCCGCGGGTGCAGCTCTACATAAAAGGCAAAAAGACAAAAAAAAAATATTAGAAAAGCTATTGTTAGAGAAACTACTATTATAATTTATATATTATAATTTATAATAGCAATAAAAACTAACAATACTTAGGTCTAAGTCTAACAAAATATAAGATCTGTACGCTGAAAGCTGCAAAACATTGATCAGAAAAACTAATGACCCGGATATATAGAGAACTCTATTGGTAATCCTGGATCACAAATCTTAATATTGTTAAGATGGCAGTTGTCCCCAACTCCATCCATAGATTCAGTGTGATGTAAATCAAAGACCAGGATTTTTTTTCTCCTAGAAATTGATGAGATGATTCTAGTTTTCATGAAAATTCGGAGGATCTAGAATAACTGAAATTTTTGGTAAGAACAAACAGAATATTTCCACTTCTGGGAAGATGGAGCAGATACACTTTTTCCTATGTCTCTCATTATGTTGAAGTACGACTTCAACACTCTGCACATTCCATGTAAAACAAGCATAAAATGACTATGAAAAGTGGAGAGAAGACACTGTCTAGGGATTTTGAAACGTGAGGAATTAATGGTAGTGAGTTTTACTGCTTTTCTTTTTGCCTTATATATTCCACACTTGAAGAAACTGGCAACCAGTAATTGAACAGACAAAGGGAGAGTGTGTGTGTTGGGGGGGGCGTGCGGGGTGGGGTGGGGGTGGTGGAGAAACCAATGACAGCAAAAACCAAAGGACCAGAAAAGGGGAAGTTAGCAAGGTGGAAAATTTTAGGATATAACCACTATGTTATAGTCAAACATCACACACACCACCATCACCAACAAAACAAACTCTGGCCTTTTACACAAGTTTTAAAGTTTGATGTACTCTCATCTGTCTTTTTTTGATTGTTTTACTTGTGCCTTTGGTGTCATGTATTAAGAAATCACCGCCAAGACCAATGTCATGAAGCTTTTCCATGGCATGTAGCACTTCCCAGGGCAGGGATCAAACCTGCGCCACAGCAGCAACCTAAGCTGTTGCAATGACAATGCTGGATCCTTAACCCACTGAATCACAAGGGAACTCCTGATGTGTTTTATAGTTTTACATCTATTGTCCAGTTCTTTAATGTATTTGAGTTAATTTTTTCTATATGGTGGGAGGTAAGAATCCATCTTCATTCTTTTGCATGTGGATATCTAGTTTTCCTACCACTATTAGTTGAAGAGAGTCTTTTCCCTGCTGAGTGGTCTTGGCACCCTTGTTGAAACTCATTTGTCAATAATACATGTGGGTACATTTCTTAGCTCTTTATTCTATACCATAGTTCTAGTTGTCTATCTATATGCCAGGACCACACAGTTTTGATTGCTGTAGCTTTGTTATATGTTTTCAAATCAGCAAATGTGAGTCCTCCAACATTGTTCTTTTTCAAAAGTGTTTTGGCTGTTTGGAGTCTTTTAAGATTCAATACTAGTTTTGGATAAATTTATTTCTGCAAAAATTCTATTGAGATTTTGATAGGAATTGCCTTGACTATATAGAATTGCTTTGGGTAGTAAGGACATCCTTAACAATACTGGATTTCCCAGCCCATGAACATGGTATGTATTTCCTGGTATTTGTGTCTTTTGAAATTTCTTTTGGAAATGTTTTATAGTTTTCATTGAGCATATTTATGCTCTTTACAGTTATTTTAAATCTTTGTTAGGAAGGTCGTAGATCCATGTCTCCTCAGGGTCAGTTTTTGGAATTTTATTTTTTCCTTGATTGACCCAGTGTTTCCCTGTTTGTATGCCTTGTAATTTTGCTGGGATTTGGGCATTGGATAAAACTACCACCTCTCCGAGCCTTTGCTTCCTGGTTTCATATAGGGAGAGATCTTCACCATCAGCCCAGCTGGAGGTTCTAGGACCTCTCAAACCTTCCCTGCTGCTTTACTCTGGCATCTCCCTGTAGAACTGCAACTTCAGTGTCTTGCTCATTTCTCTTTTCTGTAGCTCCCAAACTCTAGCCCTGGTCCCTTCAGCACTGTGAGTCAGGCAAGACAAAAATGTCTCTTGGAAAGCCCCAAAAGAAGCCAGAATGTTTGATGGGTGATTCTCTCTTCTCTTCCCAACCTGAAGGAGAAGTCCTTGTATTGAAGGTTTCTTTCCCCTTGCTCCAGGCAACACTGCACAAGGGAGGGGGAACCAATGTCCATGCCAAGCGCCAGAAAGTTTCTTACCCCTTGTGTTGGAATCCATTTTTAGTTGACAATGGCCTGGATGATGTAGCTTCTCAGCTGGTCTCTAGACTCCTCATAGAGGTATTGTGGTTCATATCTTATTGTTAACTTTGTGTCTTTGTGGGCGAAGGAGGACCTGTAGCTTACTAGTCTTCTACTTTGCTGATTTCACTTGCTTAATTAATTTTTGATCAAGATATGAAGGCAATTTAATGGAAAAGGGGTAATTCTTTTTAGCATATGGTGCAGTAACAATTAATCACCCATAAGGAAAAAAGAAGAAAAAATAAACTTTGATTCTTACTTTGTACCATATACAGAGTTATGGTGTAGTTGTAAGCTCTGTATATATATGTTATACATATAAGTTATAGAACAGTTATGTCACCTTGAGAAACAGTGTTTGAATACTCGCATCACCTTGTTATTTAATATAGAAGTACTATAATCAGATAGTATGGTACTGGTTTAAGGATAGGTAAGTAGACCAGAGGAATCTAATAGTAAGTCAAGTAACAGATCAGCACATAGAGGCAAACTTTTTTGACAAAGGTGCTGTTGTTAAGGTGGAAAGAAAAAAACCTTATCATCAGTGTTATTGTTCCAACTGGATATCTTTATAGAAAAAAATGTGAAGCTTGACCTATATTTCACACTATGCAGAAATTTCAACTGAGGATGGATTATAGACTTAAATATAAAAGCTTAAAATATAAAGCTCTTTGCTACCTGGAGATTATCTTTGCTATATTGAAGTAGACAGATTATTTATCATATAAATATCACTAACAGTAAATGAAATACTTGAGAGATAGGGTTTCCTCAAAATTAGAAAAAAAACATTTGTTCATCAAAAGATGTTGTTAAGAAAATGAAAAGGCACAGATGGGGAAAAATATTCAAAATAGACATATGACACAAAGAACTCATATCAAGATGGTATTTAAAAAAAAACTTTTACAAATCAACAACATAGACCAAGCCAACTTGTTACAGATAAGAAAAAAATTAAAATAGACCCTCAAAAAAGGAAGAAGTACAAATGGTCAATGAGTACATAAAACATACTCAACATCTTTAGTCATTATGGAAATGTAAATTAAAACCACAGTAATCACCAGTACATACCCATTAGAATTTCTAAATTTAGAACTGACTGTAAATTTCAGTTGTTGAAGAGGAGGCAAAGCAACTAGGGCTCTCATACAGTATGGGTGGGAATATAACATAGTACAACCCCTTGAGAAAGTTATTAAAGCACTTTATTTTATAGGATTAAATATACATCTATCTTAGGAGCGAGCAATTTCATTTCTAGTGATTTACCCCAAAACAATGAAAACAGGTACTCATCCAAAGACTTGCACAAAAATGTGCATTGCATTTTTATTCAAAATAGCAAAAAAAAGAAAAAATTGGAAACAATCCGAATGTCCATCAACAGGAGAATGAATAAATGAATGGTAGTATATTCACACTGTGGACTGGTCTGCAGCAGTAAAAAGGAACTGATTATGGATACGTGCGACGTTCTTGACAAATCTCAAAAATAACATGCTGAGCAAGAGAAGCCAGGCACAGAAGGGTTCATAATTGTGCTGTTCCACTGTTTAAATGGTATATGTGGCTACTGAAATCCAGACGCTGTGGAGGTGGGGAAGGAGTGGAAAGAGACCTGAAGACAATTTGTAGTGTGATGTCTGTGCTGTATACCTTGGGGTGTTGGTTACAGGGGTGTACACGCTTGTGAAAACTTACACTGTTCACTAAAGACCTGTGTATTTTAAAATTTGCATGTAGGTTTACCTTCATACTTTTTTTTTTTTGTGGTCTTTTTTAGGACCTCACCCACGGCATATGGAAGTTCCTAGTTTAGGGGTTGAATCGGAGTTATAGCCAGCTGCCTGCGCCACAGCCACAGCAATGCCAGATCTGAGCAGCATCTGCAACCTAGACCACAGCTCACAGCAACACCAGGTCCTTAACCCACTGAACAAGGCCAGGGATTGAACCTGCATCCTCATGGATGCTAGTCAGATTCGTTTCTGCTGAGACACAACAGGAACTCCTCCTTCATACAAATTTTTTAAACGGAAAATGAAATTAAAATATTTTTCGTTAAACAAAAACAGCGTCATTCATTACAAGCAGATGGGCACTAATGGGAATACCAAAGGTAGTTTTTCAGGCAGGTATAATAGATGATGAAGATGTGGTTGAAACTCTCAGAAACTGCAGGGGGCAATGTAAATTGGTGCCACTTTTAAAAACTGGCATTCTTGGAGTTCCTGCTGTGGCTCAGTGGATTAAGAACTGGACTGGGATCCATGAGGATACAGGTACAATCCCTGGTCTTTCTCAGTGGGTTAAGGATCAGCATTGATGCAAACTGCGGCATAGGTCGCAGATGCGGCTCGAATCTGGCATTGCTGTGGCTGTAGTTTAGGCCTCTAGCTGCAGCTCTGACTTGACCCTAGCCTGGGAACTTCCTTATGCCATAGGAGTAGCCCTAAAAAGAAACAAGAAAAAACAAAAACCAAAAAACCTTTTGGCCTTCTCTATAAAACCAGTGACCCAACAATGCCACAGCTCCTTACCCAGGACTGTGCATCTGTAACTGGGATTTGGCAGCAGATGATATTCCGTGGCCTCTGCAGTTTTCAAAGAAGATGTGAAATTCAATAGCAAGGTCAGACTATAGAAGAAGAATCTCTGTTTAGACGGTGAGACTGATGGAGATTATCCTGTGATGGAACCTGCGTCCCTGAACAGAGCTGGGAATCCAGGAGGCTGAGCCAAGAGTTGTGTGCATGGAGAACCACAGACCCACAGGAGCACCATGTGACCTGGCAGGCCGGCCCTAACAGCAGCACACCACCCAGTCCACCTCAGCTGCCACACCGCCACGGCTCCAGACCTCCCCGGAAATGACCAACACCTGAAAACCCAAGGCTGTGGAAGCGCCTCCGGGGAGTCTCACTATTTCATTTAATAAAATCTGAATCAGTTCTCTGATAAAAACAAAGGACAGAACACTGATGACAGGTTGCACCTTTTGTCATGCTGTTTTTCTACCCAGATCCTTGTCTTTTATCTCCAGTGCATTCAATCAGAATCTACTGTGTTCCTTCCATTTTCCTGGCACAGCAGGCTCAACAGAGGGTTGAGAGGGAAGGGCGTTTAAAGCAAAGAGAACAGCCAAGTCAAAGGCACCAAGATGAGTGAGGAAACAATATAGTATTTGGGAAATTGAAAGTCATTCAGTATCACTGGGCTGTAGGCCCTAAAGGGAACTAGGGTGGGAGAGGAAGGTGGCCAGTTAGGTCAACCTCAGATGGGAGGAATTTTGCAGATCTGCTTGGATTTTCAGCTTCTTCTCCAGATCTCATGAGTTTTTACCACATCACTCACAGTTCCAAAGATTAAAGACTCCATCACTTTTATTACACTAAGATTTTTTGAAAAGCAAATGCTCTCCAGAAGTTTGAGCACTGTCTCTCTGAAAATGTATTCACATGAGGAATATAAAACTATATTTTGGGAAACAATTTTTTTTTTTAATTTAATCTGCGCTTGACAGAGTAGTAAGAAAGGATCCAGTTTCTCACCGGAACTCACACCAAAAGCACTGACCCAATTCCTACCAAGACTATTCTCCACAGACTTTATTATCTACTTCCTTTGCAGGTTTGTGTTGGAATGTTTTAAAGACTCTATCTAGGGATGCTTTAGGGAAAGGAGGAATTAAGTCTATCTAAAAAGTGAAAGGAAATCACTTAATTCCTCTCCTGACCAGCTCACTCACTCTTTTTACTAGTACACTGACCTCTCCTGTTCTTCCAATCTATGACCTTTTGTTTCTGTTTCTTTTGCAATTTAGATAAGACCTGTGGATCATCAGTTCAGACTCTCTTTTCATGTATCCTTTAGTTTCTTACCTCTGGTTTTTCTGCCCGGTAAAACCACAGTGAACATCTTCAAGTCCAGGGGAAAGAGGGAAAGGAAACAGGAGTAGGGAAAAACAATTAGGTAGGAGCCAGCCTAGAAGTAGGAAGTCCACCATGATAGCCTGCCTACAATCTAAGCAATAAATGGAAGAGACTAAACAAGCAGTGGGACATAAAGCATGAGGATCAAATTCTAGGAACATCAAGGAAGTGGAATTATAAGACTCTTTCTGGCTTTTGCAGCTGAATTGTGGTCAGCTGTTCACTAAGATCAGTGACAGAGTAGACTTTGGTCAAGAGAATAGAATCCACTATAGCTAAGAATTTGAAGTCCTTTTGAGGTCTACAAATAGAGCTTTTCCGGAGTTCAGGAGACAGTTGGGAGATGCATAGGTGACTTGGGAATCATCAATGTGTAAGCAGTAATTGGAGCCAGGGGGTTTAATTAACCTACAAAAGGAAAATGTGTTGAGAGAGAAAAGGAGAAACCCCAGGCCAGAACAGATAAGTCCATTAAGGAAATGTGTCAAGAAACCAAGGGAAAGAAAGCAAATCAAACAAACAAAAACCAACAAAAACAACAAAAAAACAAAAACAAAAATAAAACCCAAAACGTGAATAATGAGCAGAAGCAAAGGCTAAAAGGTTAGGAAAGATAAGGATAGAAAATGAAATGTCTTTTGGATTGAACAATAAAGTGTCAATTATTGACTCAGAGAGGAATATGTAATTACATTTAAGGCTGAAAACCAAGTTTGCAGTAACTTCAGAAGTGACTATAACATGATAAAATGGGGAAAACTTCAAAACTATCATTCAATAAGCTTGGCTAAAAAGGAAGAGAGGAAGACAAGAGGGCAATGCCTAGATAAGGTAGTATTTTAAAAGTGATGACTGAGTATGTTTAGATGCTGATGGAAAACAACTCAAAGATAGGGAGAGATGGATGACTGAGAAGAAGAAGATAGAAGTAGATGGAGTAAGGATGCTGAGAGGTAGGTGGGGATGGGAGCCAGAGCACAGGCAGGGAGATTTTTAAAAAACATTTTTATTGAAATATAGTTGATTTACAATGTTGTTTTAATTTCTTGTGTGCAGCAAAATGGTTCAAAGTGATTCAGTTATACACATATATATATAGTATTTTTAATACTGTTTTCTGTTATGTTTGTCAGAGGATGTTGAATATAGTTCTCTGTGCTATACAGTAGGACCTTGTTGTTTATTCCCTGTGTGTACAATGGCTTCCATCTGCTAACCCCAGTCTCCCACTCCACCCCTCCCCCAGCCCCCTCCCCCTTGGAAACCACAAGTCTGTTCTTCTTGTCCATGAGTCTGTTTCTGTTTCATAGGTAGGTTCATTTGTGTCATATTTTAGATTCCACATACAAGTGATATCATATAGTATTTGTTGTTCTCTTTCTGACTTGATTCACTTAGTATGAGAATCTCTCATTGCATTCATGTTGCTGTGAATGACATTATTTCCTTTTTCATGGCTGAATAATAGTCCATTGTATATATGTGTCACATCTTCTTTATCCATTCGTCTATTGGTGGACATGTAGGTTGTTTCCATGTCTTGGCTATTGTGAATAGTGCTTCAGTGAACAAAGGGGTGCATTATCTTTTTGAGTTATATTTTTGTCTGGTTATATGCTCAGGAGTGGGATTGCTGGATCATATGGTAACTCTTTCCTTAGTTTTCTTAGGAGCCTCCATGCTATTTTCCATAGTGGCTGTATCAGTTAACATTCCCACCAACAGTGCAGAAGGGTTTAGGGAGATTATTTGAGACTGAAAAAGCTTCCCTGTTGCTTTGATTTGAAAGATAATGATTAAGGATGAAAGCAGATGTGGGCAAGTAGACTGATGGGGTCTGGATTTAGAGTAGGGGGTAGCTGGAATTTCTTCCCAAGGGCATCTATTTCTTAAATCAGTTATTTTAGGGAAGTGAAGGGAGAGATTTGAGGTCAAAAGATAAAAGGGACTAGGGCAGAGGGGAAAGAAAATGAAGATGAAGATCCAGCCTAAGACGGCAACTGTAGATGGGTAATTTCAGATGCTCAATTCTACCTTCTAATTGAATTATCTGGGGAACTTAAAAAAAATACTTACTTCCAGTTTCCAACTCTGATTTAATTGTTTTGGGCAGAGCATTTTTTGAAAGCTCCTTAGGTGATTCTAAGGTACAGAGTTCAGAAAGTTCTGCTCTCATTCCTTTGTTTTTGTGATTTTGCACCAACTGGATTTAGGAGGTCAATGTCAGCAAAGGCAGATGGTTGAATTGACCAGATTTGGAGTTTTGCTGGGCAAGTTCAGAGAAAGGACAATGGAAGGACATTGAAGGGCTGGTCCGCAGAGTCTAGGCTGGGACCTAGACAGGAAGTGATTAAAAAGACTGATAGCAATAGAGTAGCCAAGGAGTGGTAAACACATGTAGAAAGAGGAAGAGGGTGATCTGGATGCAGTGAAGAAAGTAGCATTCATTCCCTGTCAACTTTCTAATGCTCTAAATCCACTCCTTCAGTCACATGCCCTTGAAAATAATTTTTAAAACGTTTTAGACCAAAACTATGAGAAGAAATACAGAAGATAGAGTTTAAAAGAATTAGTGATGAGGTTAGGGCTTAAAGTGTGGAGGAGCAGAAAGCAGAAATGCTGGGGAAGAATTCTCCATTGAACAAAGATATGTATAAAATACATATATCTTACTCCTTATGTATCAGTCTAAGTTTACTTGTAACCAAGAACATTTAGCACCTAAAAAAGTAATCGGAATCTTCAGTCTTGGTAGGTATAATGTAGTAGTGGTAGCAGTAGTATGATTTTTAGATAATCCCTCATTTGGAAGTAGTGATATAAAGTTTTTCTCAAAAGAAAGCATGTGATTAACAGGATTTAAGGGTCCTGGCTCTTTTATTATTAAGTTATTGGAATGACCTTAAGTCATCCGCATGTAATAGAAAGTTTTTATAACAGAAGCCCCAGAATAAGATACGTGATAAGACACAAATAGACCTAAAGACAGAACTCATTTGCTCTGGATTTCTGTAAGAGTCTAGGGAAAAACTGTGAAGTATTCTCAACAGATGAAGTGACAATAAGGTGGGGAAAAAAGCAACAGAGGCCTTCACAGCCTCTAGCAGCAAAAAGTGAAGCCTCAGTAATAGCTCAAGAAAAGAGAACATAAAAAGTGTTCTGAGAATGCTCACATTATTCCACAAGGAGTCTTCGAAAAAGACAGAGCGTTATTCACTGGAATTTTTTTCTCCATTGTTCTCTCTCATTAAAACTGGCCCTGTTTTGTCTTCCTCTGAGACTGTTTGAATTGTAGATTTCAGTGTCCTTTGAACTTTGTTCTTTGATAAAAGTTAGGCAGAAAACACATGCCACATACAACTGTGGACCTGAGATTTGAGACTCGTGATAGTCCTGGGGAGAGCTTCCTGCCCTGTGCCAAAAAAAGGAAGACAAGTATTCACACTGACCAGGAGGCAAAATATTTCCGTAGTTAGTCATTAATATCTACTAAGAAGCATCAATGAGCTGCAAGCTTTTTAGATTCAAGGGGTTATTTAAAAAATCCTGTTTACCATCCTCATCAGGCTGACAGGGCAGAAGAAAACATTTCCTAGGATTGGTGTCCAACCACTTCCACCTAAACGATTCCTGGAAAAACATGTTTCTGTTTCTTCCACCTCAAAAGACAGTGCTTTTTTTTTTTTTCCTTTTCTTTCCCCATTCACATCTGTGGCATAGGAAAGTTCCTGGGCCAGGGTTTGAAGGCGAGCTGCAGCTGCAGGCCTACAGCATGGCCGTGGCAACTCTGGATCCTTAACCCATTGGTTGAGGCCAGGGATTGAACCCTCATCCTCACAGAGACTAGTCAGGCTCTTAACCCACTGAACCATAGCAGGAACTCTGATAGTGCCTTTTGAATAGCCTCAGAGTAACCATATGACAAATTCAAGAGATTGTGGTGGAGTTTTGTTTTCGATTGTTTTTTTCTCTCCCTGCCTTTTTTCTTCTCACAGATGAGAGACTGTAAATGTAGGCATTTATGATTTAGGGTTCTCTTTGATTTGAATACTTTTCTAATGGTGATAGTTTAAAATAATTGAGGTCTATATTCCTTTCTTTCCTCCCAACAGGCTGTTTCTCTGTGTCTTAGTAAATTTATGGTGCTGCTCTATTCCAACTGGCTGGGTTGTGTTGCACTCATGTTACCCGAATCACTCTTCCTCATAATTGAAATACTTAAGTGCTATAATATGGCTCAAAGGACTTCAGTGGGATGCCATATATTTGAAGGGAATTTTTGAGCAGAAAATGCAAAGCCTGTCATAGTCTCTTATTGTGACAGAAAAACAGATCCCAGAGCAATATTGCTTCTCACTTCCAACACTGGACAATCAGGGTAGCTGACCCAATGAGCTCCACTTTGTGGGAAGAAGAGGTTGGGATCCGGGCTTTAAGTTTCACTGCATGCCTGACCCAGGAAGTGGAGCAATACTGAGGTGTTACATAGTCCTATGAAGTCAGGGAGTGTCATCTGCACCTTGCCCCATAGGGAATTAGACAGAGCTCTCCCTTCTATACTTCATGTGGTCAGCCATACTGAAAAGAAGGTAGGTTGGACTGATGAAATGTTAATAAATCCAGGAAGCCAGCGGCAAAGTAAGAGGATAGCATGTTTAATTTCCAGAGGGCCGCCAGAAACATTTTTCAGTATAATCACCTCTTGACTCAACACAATGGATTGAGTGATGGTCAAGTTTTCTGGCTTTGCCAGAGGAAAAAAAAAAAGATTTTAAAAATGAACCCAACCAGGCCAGTCCAGAGTTGCTGCATTTTGAAAGTCCACCTCATCCTTGAACTTTTATCTTCATGGGATTTATCAAAGTTGGAAAAATGAGGACATGAACCACATGACTGAGTCTATGTTATTCATAGAGTTACCCATGCTTTTCTCTTGTGGCAGCTGTTTTGCTGGCAAGAACCAAATGCTACTTAATGTTGTTTAAAAGTGGGGACAACGACCCATCTATGAGAGCAGCTAAAATGAAAAATAGTGACAATGGCCAGTGCCAGCAAGGATGTGAAGGAAATTGATCCTGTACATTCTTTTTTTTTTTTTTTTTTACATTATACCCAGCTGTACAGCGTGGTGACAGGGTTACACATCACAAGTTGTTAGACATGGTTCCCAGTGCTATACAGTGGTATCTCCTTGCTTTTCCAGCCCAGAGGCAACAATCTACAGCTATTAACCCCAGACCCCCCTACCATCCCATTCCCTCCCCCACCCTTTTGACAACCACAAGTCTGTTTTCCAAGTCCTTGATTTTCTTTTCTGCATAAAGGTTCATTTGTGCAGTATGTTAGATTCCTGATCCTGTACATTCTTGATGGGAGTGTAAAACTGTACAGTCACTCAGGAAAGTAGTCTGGCATTTTCTTAAAAAATTAAACGTGCGTTAATCCTATGATTCAGCCATCACACTCCTGGCTATTTATCTCAGAGAAATGAAAAACTTGTATTCACACAAAGAGCCACATACAAATCCCCATAGCAGCTTTATTGGTCCTAGACAAAACCTGAAAACAACCCAGATATCCTTCAACAGGTGAATAGTTTAAGCAGACTGTGAGGCACATCTGTACTGTGGAATACTATTCAGCAGTATCAAAGCGTAAATGATGAACACACACCACACCTGGGATAGATCTCAAGGGACCTGTGCTGGGTGAAAACAGCCAATCTCAAAATGTCACATAAAAGGTATGATTCCATTTATATAATATTCTCGAAATGACAAGATTATAGAGATTGAGAACACACCAGTGATTGTCTGGGGTTAGGGATGGATGTGGTGGGGGAGAGTGGATGTGATTTTTTTAAAGGGTGACGCAAGAAATGTCTTTTGTACTGAGGAAACAGGTCTCTTCTTGAATGTGAATCCACACATGTGATAAGATTGCATAGAGCTACACACACGCACGTGCACACACACACATGCATACACTCACATAAAACTGGTGAGATCTGAATAAGGTACGTGAGTCCAAACAGTGTCACTTTTGTAGTTTTGCTGTTATACTGCAGTTGTTGTCATAGGAGAAATTGAGTGAAAAATACCTGGGAACTCCTCTGATATTTTGGTAACTTTCTGTGAACAAAATACAAAATTAAAAGGTTGGGAAAAAAGGAATAGAACATGAAAACAGAGGCACCCTTTGAAACTTTATCTGAAAAATATGACCAACTTTATTTTGTGGAAATAGGAGAGCCAGAGTGACAATTTATGGGTAGATGATGGCTGTAAAAATAGAAATGATTCCCAAACTGATTCTTTTGTATGGCCAGTCTATTTTCATGTTTCTGGAAGTTAAGAAAACCTGATTCAGTGTATTGACTGACACTTCCTTCTGATTGGGACATGTCGACTTTTCGAATGGAAAATGTTCTAGAAGACCAAGCAGCTTCAAGATGCCTTTTTATTACTGGCTTTGAACTCTTGCCACAGCCACTTTCTGAAGACATGCAGCAGTTGATAATAGCCACTGGGGGTCAGACTTCCCCACGGCACCTCCTTAAACACACCTTATACCCAGTGCAACTGCAAAATCCAGACCTACAGATTAATAGGCCTCAAATCTTCGTTTCTTCCTGTAAGAGCTCACCAAAGCAGACAGAGATATTGGTGTTTGTGGTAGTCACCCAGCTCAGAACACAACCGGATCCAGGGATCTTGGAAGAAATACCAGAGCAGTTTTGTATAAATCCTAGTTAAATACATCCTAGTTAATGAGGAATTCAGCAGAGGGCTAGTGTTTTCTCTAAGCTCTGGATAAAGTACAGTCTTCTTGCAATCTGAGGAGAGGATCCCCGCCCTGGGGTCCCAGCCAGCCATGCCCTTACCATGGGACAGGAGTCCCCATTCTTTTTTCAAATGGCTGAAAAAAAAATCATAGATTTCTTCCCAATGGGTAGGTATCAGAGTGCAGTTGTGAGCAATGATGAGCAGAAGATAATTCTGAAAAAGACCTTAATAAAGGGGAGATATCAGCCTCCTTGGGCAATGGCAAAGGAGCAAATTTTAAAAAGGAGTCAGGTATGAATCACAGAAGAGAATAAACCAGGTTTGGTATAGCCAGATTCTATAAGTTGGTTTTCGAGTTCTTTGAGTTTGATCAGCTTATTGCTGACTCTGATGGCCAGGGCATGACCTGAAAATGCCAAGAGATGATGATGAGGGGCTAGGCACCAGCCAGCCGCACCTTGTATACAGGTCCAGAAAAGATGCTGATGCCTGCCAGGGGTCATTGCCTCCAGTTGGTTCTCTGAAGATGCTGTGGTTGAGTCATAAGGGAACCTCCTGCGTTTATGCCTTTACAGAACCAATTACTCAAACTTGTCATAGAGGGAGAAGAGATTTTATCTTCCCAAGGATAAAAAAGGAATTTCCAGGTGATCAGTTTCACAGATCAGGTACTACCTGGTCTTGAGGCTTCAGTGATTGTATCTCTTCTCTCTACATGTATTTCTAGGTGGTGTTCAGATTCTGGAACATGCATGCAACTAAAATGATTTTGGAGACTGTGTCCACCTGTTCTTATACTTTAAGAATCTAATTTAGTTTGTACCAAAGGATTTCCAAGATTCCCTACTGTCTCCTTCACATACCGCGCTACTCTTGCTTTGCAGGGTGAGTTGCGATGTCATCACTTAAGATTCAAGAGCTCTCAGCGAACAGTCTAGCACAGATTAAAAGAAATTTCCTGAGATCCCTGCCTTGGAAACCTGAGTGGCAAGATACACCGCCTGCATTAAATGGTAAGAAATACGGTCATGGGCTAAGTGAAGCCATAACAATTAAAGCCATCAACTTTAACAGAGGTTGAGAAAACAAAAGACGTTCCAGTTTACAGTGGCCCCAAGCCAGGAGACTGCTGAGACTGGAGAAAACTCAGACTGCAGACTGAAGAATGCTATCTTCTAAGAGGAATGTGCTAATGAAAGTTTTCAGTAACAGCAGTTTTGTCAAGTTTCTTCCAGAATGTTAATCAGCCAGGACTTCAAAGTATTACCAGTCAGGTAAATAGTCTCTGGCAGGTGCAAGGAAGAGAAACACAAAATCTCCCTCGAGCAAGTTTAGAGGGAATAAAATCTGACGTTATAAGCTGGCTCTTAACTCTTTTCAGTAACGATAAATTAGCTTGGTTATCGATGAAAGACTGAAATATCACCTAGACCTTTGAGGATATAAGTATAGTTTATGGAAGAGGCAAGAGCAAAAAAGAAAAAAAAATGCTGCCCTGAGAATGAACTTGGGGTTTTCTGGCCTACTATAAGATTAAATGAATGTTCCTTGCCGTTGGCAAAAAAGTTAATTTTAAGTCTCAGCTTCTGAGTTTCGCATCAGTCTTCTCTAAAGTCGCTTCTTTTGATCTCAACTTTCTTTTGAGAGGTCAGGTAAAAATTATACGATTCTCAGTGACACATTTATCCAGCTATGACTCCAGAAATTTTGAGCTGCATAAACAAGTATGATAAAGTCAAACACACATGTGTAAGCAGTAAGAGCAAAACCTCATATTGTCAGTACCTACTGTATCTGAGGTTGAACACTGAGGTATAAGGCTCAAAGTCTCATTCCTGCACTTCCCTGCATTCAGAGAGGTAAGCACCTCAATTTCGGACACTAAATTTCCTACTCTCTGTTAACAGTTGTTCGATACCTTTGAGATCACCAGAGTTTCTGGGTTATGACAAAACTGCCATGGAGTGGATTCTGCTTCCAGAATGACCTGGGTATTATTCCTGCTGATGTCACTTAGAATCGTGCTCGAGCTACTCAGACTTTCTTTTTTTTTTTTTTTTTTGCCTTATCTAGGGCCGCACCTGCGGCATATGGAGGTTCCCAGGCTGGGGGTCTAACAGGAACTGTAGCTGCCAGCCTTTGCCACAGCCACAGCAATATGGGATCCGAGCTGCATCTGCAACCTACACCACAGCTCACGGCAATGCCGGATCCTTAACCCACTGAGCAAGGCCAGGGATCAAACCCGCAACCTCATGGTTCCTAGTCGGATTCATTAACCACTGAGCCACGACGGGAACTCTACTCAGACTTTCTGACACTCAGTTCCAAATCTATAAATGAAAAGAATACAGCTCTCCTGGAGAGTTGTCGTGGGCATTTGGGACATTTGCTTGTAGTAGAGTTTGGATGTAGCAGGGGTAGAGTTTGCATGTGGTAGCGGGTGTCCTATCACTCCCTCAGCACATTGAATGAATACACTTGAAAAGTGATTCAGGAGTTCCCTTCATGTCTCAGCAGTTAATGAACCCGACTAGGATCCATGAGGATGCGGGTTCGATCCCTGGCCTCACTCAGTGGGTTGAGGATTCCACGTAGCTATGGCTGTGGTGTAGGCCGGCGGCTACAGCTCTGATTTGACCAGTAGCCTGGGAACCTCCATATGCCACAACTGTAGTAGCCCTAAAAATTAAAAAAAAAAAAGAAAAAGAAAAAGAAAAAAGTGATTCAACTTCAACATTTATTCTGTGGAATGTCTCAGGTCCTACACTGGATTTGCTGGTTTCATGCAGAGAAGCATTTCTAAGACCGCAGAAGTCCTTACAATCTCATTTTTTCCAGTTTTATTGAGATAGAATTGACACACAACACTATATAAGTTTAAGGTATACAGGGTAATTGTTTGGCTTATGCACATCATGAAATGATGACCACAGTAAATTTTAGGGAACATCCATCATGTCATATAGATATAAAATTAAAGCAATAGAAAAATATATTTTTTCCTTGTGCTGACAATTCTTTGGATTTACACGCTTAACAACTTTCATACATAACACCCAGCAGTGTTAATGATATTGATCACATTTGCATTACACCCCTAATACTTATTTATTTATTACTGGAAGTTTGTACCTTTTGACCACCTTCATCCAATTCTCCCTTTCCCACCCCCAATCTCTGGTAACCACAAATCTGATCTTTTTTTCTAGGAGTTTATTTGTTGTTTTTGAAGTATAATTAACCTTCAGCACTCTGTTAGTTCCTGATACACAGCACCATGATTGGATAGTTACATACATTACAAAATGACCACCACGATAAGTCTCATTGCCATCTGTCACCATACACAAATAGTACATAATTTTTGACTGTATTCCCCACACTGTACATTTCAGACCTGTGACTCATTTACTTTGTAACTGGAAATTTGTGCCTCTTAAGCTTTCTCATCTTTTCTCTCTTCCCATCTTCTTCCCCTCTGCCCTTTCTTTCCTTGACAATGTTTCCCTCCCTAAGCCAGGAGTACAGCTTTCTTTTTAAGAAGGACTGTTTTCTCGTCATGCAGTGACTGCTTTAGAAGCATCAGAAAGCAGGCAGCATAGTAGTAGAAGCTGAAATTGAAATCTCTGGAGGGTTTATTTATTTTTTAATGCGAAAGGCTTGTGGTCATCATTTATTTTTAAATTATACATGCACGCTTATCTCTGCTGTGCTTGGTTTTCTCGTTATCTGCAGATTCCTAGCCTGACCCTTTTCTTCTCTCCTCCTCCTTCCCGTTACAGAAATGAATGTAACCACAAAACATTTTTGTGCCATTTCTCTTCTGGTTTGATGTCACACAGTCTCGGTGGAGAAGTGGAGGTGGCTTCAGTTCATCTTTAATTCCTTGCTTTGTGTCCTCCAAACTTGATAACTATTTCCTTCCTAAAAAAGATAAAATTCCGGAGTCTCTCCTTCCATTGAACTCCATTCTCCTTTCACTTCTGAGCTCCGAACCATCTCAAAATTATTATTCTTCACACGAAACTCTCGCCTTAGACTTCCTGTATTTTTATTTGTTCTTGTTTATAAGAGGATGAAATATGAGCTGGAAGATAATATTATAAAGTCCATTTTTATCAGAATCAATAAGGCATTGAAAGTGTTGTAAGTTTCTGGGGTAGGCTGGAGGGAAAAAGAAAGTATATATATACAGAGAGAGGGAGAGGGAGAGGGAAAGAGAGAGAGAGAGGGAGAGGGAGAGGGCGAGCAGGGTTTTGGTAGGAGGCCACAGGGCTCTGGCCTTAATCTTGCCTTGAGTGTCTGAATGAACACAAAAAATACATCAGATTTGGTGATGAACCAAAATACGTTGAGATAATTGAAATGAAAATCAAAAGAAGAAAAAGCCAAATTATTTCAACATATTGGACTTATAGATTTATGCCAAGGGAACTCAACTTAATAAGAATGAATGCAAAAACCTTTATTTGGTGTTAAAAAGTAGTTGACTATAGTGTGGAAAATTAATAAAGTATTTAAAAAGAAATAAAACGTGAAGATGGGGATGTGTCTGAAGGACATGGGAACTGAATGGAAGAGTTCCCAGTAGCCAAAACTGGAACAATTTGAGAAGAAGATAAATAGTGTTGGATTATAATCCAGAGTGTAAGATAAATATCCATGAGTCCATGTGGATGTAAATAAATGACTAAATAATTAGGAGAAAAATCTCTTGTGTAGAAGAACTCCAGATATTTTTGCAGAAAATCTGCCCTCAAGGAGGTGGAGCATCAGTCTTTACTTCTGTGAGGCTTAGTGCCTTCCTTCCAAAAAGTAGAGTGTGGGAAGGAGGAAACAAAAAAAGGTGACTTTGTGGAGGAGAAACCTGACAGCACCGTCTCAGCAAGTGTTGATCAAGGTCAATGACAGTGATCAATCATATTGATAGTAAGTACCCTTGATATGTATGTGGAAGATGGCACTTTATCTCTGTGGTTCTCCTCCCCAAGATCTGTCACCCCAATCTAATCAGGTGAAAAACACAAGAAAAAAATTACAGTAGAAAAGCCTTCTACAAAATATATAATCAGTCGTCTTAAAACTCTCAAGATCATCAAAAACAAAGAAAATCTCAGAAACTGTCATGATCAAGAGGAGTCCAAGGAGAGACAATAATTAAATGTCATGTGGTATCTTGTATAGGATCCTGGAACAGAAAAAGGACATTAGGTTGAAACTAAGGAAATTTGAATAAAGTTATAAACTTTAGTTAATAACAGTGTAACGATGTTAATTTGTTGGTCTTGACAAATGTACTATACTCATGTAAAAACAATTTTTTATATTACACGTGTGTGTAGATGGCTACTACAGCAATGGATGGAGTAAGAGGCAAGCCAGTTCAATGTGAGGCAAGACAAAGGAAGGGGTGAGTACATAGGGAGAAGAGTAAGAGGTTGCCTCAGCAGAAGAGGAGGAAGACATGTCACTTTTTGCCCTAGAGGCATATTGACTAGGACCTTTCACCCAAGTGACACAGACACAGCCTTTACCTCAGTCAACTACTCCATCTATATTAGCAATGGGAGAGAGTAAAAGAAGAGTTAAAAACATAGAAAAAGCAGAGTAACTAGAATACACTAGATACAATGTCTTTTAAAAATCCAAATGCAACAATTACTACAATAAATGTGAACATCTAAACCTGTTGGTTAAAAGACGGAGATTAGCATCATGGATTTTTAAAACGCGAGCTATAGGCTATTTTAAAAACCATATAACATTTTCATACCTACATATTAAATTTTTTAAATACAATAAGCTATCCCAGGGAAATGCTAAGAACAACAAAAGCAGTATCAAAAGTTGACATAATTATTGCTTATCAGACAAAACAGACTTTTAAATCAGAAAAGGAAAAAACGCCATTAATTCAGTTAGTATTAAGTCTGACATTGTAACTGAAAAGCCTTAAGTAACAGTAGCCTAAAGTTAAGAAAAGCGTTATCTCTCATGCCTATAAAATGAAAAAAAAATCATAAAATAGTGGTCTTGGGTTCCAAACTTTACCAACAGGAATCATGTTGAGAGCCGGCAGCTCCTAAGAAGCCCATACTCCTTCCGGCCACTTCATATGTTGCTGTGGAGGACACGTGCCCCGGAAAGAACCTGCAGAACCTCCCCGAGAGGGAAGGCAGAGACCAAAGAAAAATACCTGCCAGGGAGCAGAATGAGGTTCTAATCCAGGAGTTTGCATATGCTTTCCCTGTGCCTTCCCAGCAGGATTGCAAAACTGCTCTTGACTGACTGCTGTGTCTCTCCTCTTTGTCCATTTTCAGAACAGGAGCTTTTGTCAAGGCTCCTTATTCCTGCTCCTTTGTTGTACATTGAGCACGTGTGTCTGTTTCATTCATAAGCCACAGAAACACAAAGACACGTTCAAACCTGAAGGAAAGGACTATGCATGAACCAAAGATCTTGGACTCTGAGGTGAAAATAGTCAGTGGATGGGACCTTGGGTTCTTTCACCCTGGGAAGATGGGGGTTCTCTTCATGAAAAGAAGATCAAAATAAGGTATTTAGAGACAAAAAGTGTCAACTCAGAGACTGGTTTTGTTCATCAAATCCATTTCCTCCATTTCCTGGTCACACAGTTAAACTTCATTTCCTATTGGTCCTTGCAATTCTAGTCAATGGAATGTGAATGGGAGTGATATGCACACTCCAGGCTTATACCATAAAACCCTCTTCTAGGTGATCCTCCATCCTATTTAACCTTCAACCAGCTGGATGGAAACAAGCATGGGGACTTTGGAAGCCAACTATTAAAAAAGAGTGAACTCACAGGATTGAAGGATCCTGGCACTTTATTTAAATCACTGCATGGAAATGAGCTGGCCTTTTGCTTAGGGCTGTATTTTAGACTTGATGCAAGCTAGAAATGAGTCATTATGCATTTTTTAAGACTTTAGTTTTTAGAGCAGTTTTAGATTCACAGCAAAATGGTGAAGAAAGTTCAGAGATGTTCCATATATTTCCTGACCCCACAATATGCCTAGTACGCCCTTGCCCTATTATCAACATTTCCCCACCAGGGTGCTATATTTATTACAAGGAATATATGTTGATACATCTTAATCATTCAAAGTCTAGAGTTTACCTTAGGGTTCACTCTTGGTGGTGTTCATTCTGTGGGTTTGGGTAAATATATAATGATGTGTATCCATCATTATGGTATCGTACAGTGTATTTTCACTGCATAAAATCCTCTCTGTTCCGCCTGGTCGTCCCTCTCCCACATCCAAGCCCCTGGCAACCACTGATCCTCTTACCATCTCCATAGTTTAGCTTTTTGCAAAATGTCATGTAGTTGGAAGCATACAGTATGTAGTCTTTCATATTGGCTTTTTTCACTTAAGTACTAATATGTGTTTAAGTTTCCTCCATCGGAGTTCCCATTGTGGCGCAGTGGAAACGAATCCAACTAGGAACCATTAGGTTGCGGGTTTGATCCCTGGCCTTGCTCAGTGGGTTAAGGATCCAGCATTGCCATGAGTTGTGGTGTAGGTCACAGACAAGGCTTAGATCTGGAGTTGCTGTGGCTCTGGTGTACGCTGGCAGCTGTAGCTCTGATTAGACCCCTAGCCTGGGAACCTCTATATGCCGTGGGTGTGGCCCTAAAAAGCAAAAAAAAAAAAAAAAAGGTTTCCTCCATGTCCTTTCATTCCTTAGTAGCCCTTTTTTTTTGAACTGTTATACATTTGTTTTGTTTTAGCAGCTAGCATTGCCTTAGCTATTACAGCAAAACCAAACTGAAAATTCTATATGGGAAGGAATTGTTTATATTTTCATCTTTCCTCAGCACATAGCAGTCCCCTTTAGAATTAATATAGATATCTAATAAAGTGTTCTTGATGTTTGCAATAAAAGATGTTACTTGCTTTTGTGAAGCTGCTTCTTTTTTTTTGGTCACATGACACGTGGAAGTTCTTGGGCCAGGGATCGAACCTGTGCCACAGCTGCAGCAATGATGGATCCTTAACCCACTGCGTCACACGGGGACTTCTATGTGAAGCTTCTAATCTATGAGTTGTTATGGTTTTATTTCCTTATATTTCTCTACTGAATTCTCCCTCTTATATTTATCATTGATTCATCCCTATCTCAATCCTGATATATACTAACTTTTGCCTGCTATTCCCCCACCCCCATTTTCATTTCACTGCGTGAGAGGAATGTTTATTGTTACTCCAGTGTCTGTTGCCCACTTGAACCACAGTAACAGAACCCTTGATTTTTACTATATATGTGACCAGCCAAAAATATATTGCATTTCTCAGCACTCCCTGTAGCTGCATACTGATGTTTGGCTTTGTTCTAAGCAATTGGTTATAAACGAAGTTTGTGCAACTTCCAGGAAGTATCCCCTTTCCTGATTTCTGGAAGGTGGAAGTAATTGTTAAGAGTTCTATCAGGAATCTAGGACTTTGAGGTGACCTTTGGGACAGGAGTAAAGATAAAAAGAGGCTGAGTTCTTGTCACTAAGGAATAGCATATCAGCCCTGGATGACTGCCTACATTTTTCCCCCAAGGGAGATCATATTATTTATTTTTCTGTAATTTAATTTATGTCTAGCATCCACCTTCTTCCCAGAAGTGGGAAATTTAATTAATTCAGAGAAAATTCACTCAGAATAACACATATATTAGCCTACTTGAAATTGTAGCAGCTCATTGAAGTTCTATTTTTTAGTCTTTTTTATATAGGTTTTTATTGCATTGTTTTGGCCCATTAATCTTTACTTTTTCAATGTGGAATCCACTGTTAATTCCATCCAAAGTATTTTTTAAATTCTAGATATTGTATGTTTCATCTCTAGAAGTTTTGTTTTGTTCTGTTTTTTAGGGCTGCACCTGTGGCACATGGAAGTTCCCAGGCTGAGGGTCTAATCGGAGCTGCAGCCGCCACCCCACACCACAGCCACAGCAACACCTGATTTGAGTATGTTCCTAACTTCCACCACAGTTCACAGCAACGCTGGATCCTCAACCCACTGAGTGAGGCCAGGGATTGAATCTGAGTCCTCATGGATAGTAGTCAGGTTCATCACCACTGAGCCACAACAGGAATCCTAGAAGTTTTATTTAGGTCTTTATGTTTTCCATGTCTCTACTTACCGTGTTCAAGCATTACATTACTTTCTTTAAATATATAATATAGTTATAATAACTGCTTTAATGTTGTATCTATTATTATATCACCTATGTAATTGTATTTCTATTGATATTTCTCCTTATTATGGGTTATATTGTCTTGCTTTTTGTATGCCTTGTCATTTTTTATTTGATGCCAGACATTGTGGATTTTACATAGTGCTGCATATTTTTGTATTCTAAATATTTTTGAGCTTTCCCCCCTTAAAAGTCGTTAAGTTATTGGGAAATAGTTTGATACTTCTGAAGCTTGCTTTTAATCCTTTTAAGGTGGAACCAAAGCAGTCTATAGTCCAGGGCAAAATTTTCCCCTGAGGTAATACCCTTCTGAATACTTTATACAATGCCCCATGAATTTGCAAATTTTCCTTTTTTTTTTCTGGAAGAAACACAAACTATTCCTGGCCCTGTGTAAGTTCCAGAGGCTGTTCCCTCTTCTCTTTTCAGGTGGTTCTGTTTTCTCCCTTGGGTACTTTCCTCACACAAATGCCCTGAGCAATGCTAGGCGGATCCGCGGGGATCCTCTGCAGATCATCAGAACTCTGCCTCTTGGTACCTCTCTCCTCTCTGTTATTTAGCTCTATGAATTCTCACTGGCTTAGCCTCTCTGGATTCCTAACTCTGTCTTCTTAACTCAGCCAGACAGTTGGGCTCCACCTGGCTTTCCCTCCTGCACTGTAGCCTGGAAACTCGATCCAGGCAGTAAGCTGAGATGTCTTGTTTACATTTCCTCTCTCAGGATTACTGTCCTGTGTTGCCTGATGTCAGTGTCTGAAAACCATTGTTTCCAATACATGTCTAACTGTTTAGTTGTTTCAGATAGGAAGATAAAGCTGGTCCCTGTTACTTCATTTAGTTTTTTTTTTTTAATGGGAGAAATAAATTTCTCTTGTGTAGCTGCTTTTGACATAATTCTAACATTATACTTAATTCTAATATTATACTTAACTAATATAACCCTAACTAAAACACCCACTAAATTTTAGCTGGATATCTGTTGTTTTAAACAGTTTTCCAGGAATCAATATATGTGATGGGTATGTTTTTCCTGGGCAGGGAAAAAATAAGTCCATTGTGCATTTCATGTGATGCTATAAGATTATGTAATATTCAGCCACTGAGAAAGCAGATTTTATTTGAGGACTAATTAACAAAGGCTCAGCTCCTCTCCCAGAGCTGTAATCGAACCCTTCAGTAGTTAATAGCTTTAATTAGTGAGATGGTTTTTAGATGTTGAGGTTAACTCTCAAACTCCAGCCCTCCCCACATACATACAGAGTAAAAAACAGAATTGTTTCTCCAGCTGGATGGAGAACTTTCTGATCATATAAACAAAACATACACATCACTCAGGCTATGTGGTCCTGAGGCTGTGTGATCATCTGCTCTAAGTTCCATCTTTATCCTTCTGCAGGTAGTTACTCTGGATGCTTCTTTTTATGTCTGTTTTTAACTTTTATTTTATTTTATTTTGCCTGTTCCCAGGGTATATGGAAGTTCCTGGGCCAGGGATTGAACCCACACCACAGCAGTGACCCAAGCCACTGCAATGACAATGCCAATCCTTAATCCTCTGTGCCACAAGGGAACTCCTATTTCCACATCCTTTTTTACTCAGTATAGTTCAAACTTCAAAGATGATGCAATAAAAGGAATCAGAAATTCTGAATCAAGTCTGAATTTATTAACCACTTGGTCATTGCATATTATTTAATTACTTAGTTTAATACATTATTCATCACTTAGTCTTAGTTTATTTCATCTATAAATGGAATATTACCTGCCTCACAGAGGTGCTGACAGAACTAAATGAGATAATTTAGTGCATGAAAAGCATGCAGTGAAGTGTTTTATGGAATATATATGTTAAATAAATGATGATGGATTTCCTTCTTTATAGTTCAGCTTTCCTTTTTCTTTATTTACCCTCTACTTTTTAAAAATGATTTTTATTTTTTTCCATTGTAGCTGGTTTACAGCGTTGTCAGTTCTCTGCTGTACACCAAAGTGACCCAGTCACACATACATATATACATTCTTTTTCTCACATTATCCTCCATCATGCTCCATCACAAGTGACTAGATATAATTCCCAGTGCTGTACAGCAGGATCTCATTGCTTATCCATTCCAAAGGCAATAGTTTGCATTTGCATCTATTAACCACAGATTCCCAGTTCATCCTACTCCCTTCCCCTCCCCCTTGGCAACCACAAGTCCATGAATTTCTTTTCTGTGGAGAGTTTCATTTGTGCTGTATATTAGATTCCAGATATAAGTGATATCATATTACTCTCTACTTTCTGAGGAGAACCTTCCCAATAAAATATTCAAAATGAAAACAAAATTAATGAGGATCATCTTAGGATGACTTAAAGGGGCTACAGAGTAAGGTTTATAAGGATGCTCAAAATGCACTTAATCACTAACCTTTGATCTCAAATGCAAATATCAGATAAAATAATCTTTAGAAAATGCCAACTCAGGAAGTAAGAACTGTGGTCTCTGAAATAAGCATGCCAGCATCCAAGAAGTCACTTTAGAAACACTTCTGGCTTCTATTAAATCTCTATCCAGGACTAACTTTGGCTTGCATTTAATGCAGGAGGTAATGAGAGGCCATTTGAGTTGTCTCTTAAAGCAGCCAAGGACTTTTATTGCTGTTCTCAGAATAGAGCCAAGGACTTAATCCTCATCTGTAAAATGAAGATATTTGATTAGATAACTCCCAGCTGTAAAAATTGTATGATTAGCTAATTATTCATTATGGAGGTCTAGCCCTTTACATTTATCTCACACGAATCAATTTATGTCAGTTCAAGCCTGGTGGACATAAGTCATAAAGAAAAAAGTTTGCTCTTGGCTTTATACCTACCATGCTAAATAATAATAATAATGGTAATGACAATAATAATAATTTAATAAACATAACTTATCCTAAAGATAATTTTAAAATGTATAAAGCAGTCGAGAGCTTCCCAGATAAGTGTGGAGAGGGGGAAGAAAAGGAAAAAAATGAGAAGGCTCAGAATCTTCTTTCATCATTACTTAGCACCATCTTCCTTCCACTGGCAATGACAAACGTAAAACTATTTTTTACTCTCGTGATAGCCTTTCTCATGAAAGACAGGAACAAACTTCTTATCTTGGGCTGAATTTTTCCTAGCCCTGAGCATTTCCATCTAGTATGTTTTATTAAGGGGAGGAGTAAGGATTGTATAGCACATCTCTTACCTAGCATTCTAGCAACATTTTCAGCAGTTCTGCAGTGGCACACTGAACATGGCTTTGTGTTGAATACCTCCTCAATCTTCACCATCAAAGAAAAAAAAAAACAACTTCCCCTGGGACATCTGAAAGAAATAGGCAGAAAAACATTAAGGAGAATGTTTCTTCAGCATCCATTTCTTTGTAATCTGGAACAGATTAACAGTGTTGTGATTTCTTCTGCTTAGTGGTGCTATTTTTTATGGCCCTCTAGGCTAGTTTTAGCACCCGGAGTGGCTGCAGCCATGCTACACTGAACAGCCACCAGAATTCAGTCTATCATTTACAGACTCTTAAGAGGCAAACGGAAAGATGGCCCTGATCAAAACAGCTGCATAATCCTTGCCTATGGGGCAAGGATCTCACAGTTTTATCTAAATATAAAGACCACCCTGTGACAATGAGTCCAATTATGGGCACAATTCGTCTCTCTCAATATGACCTTCTTCTTGTTAACCAGCATACTTTCAGTGATACAGGAAGGATCCTATTAAAAGAAAATCACACAGAAGAAGTCCAACATTTCTTAAACATTTGGGTTATGGGTTGAATGTGACCATGTTAATATTAAGGTTATCTTCGTATTTCAAACAACTACATTGTGAAATGTTTATGACAATAAACTTGCTTGTTGGGATTCACAATCAGTCAGTTCAATAGCTTGCATTTCGTCTTGTGTGTGTGTGTGTGTGTGTGTGTGTGTGTGTGTGTGCGCGTGCGCATTTAGGGCTGCACCTGAGGCATAGGGAGATTCCCAAGCTAGGGGTCGAACCGGAGCCACAACAACACCAAATCTGAGCCATGTCTGCAACCTACACCACAGTTCACAGCAGCTTGCTTTTTATCTTGAAGCAAAGGATGACTCTGAACAGAACCGTGCTATATTCTTGAGTAGGTCTGGCAGTTCAAACGTATTTCTGTGGGAATTAAAATTTATGATGAAACTGAAGGATGATTGAGTGCACGTCTCATTCTTTCATCCAACAAATAATTATCAAATAGCTTTTATGTGTCAAAACTGTTCCCGCCATTGTTTACCCTGTGGTGAAAAAAACAAAACCAAAGGCAGACACGGCCTCTGCCCTCATAGAGATCCCTTGTTGAATATAGTGGGAAAGACAGATGTTTAAGCCCCTCAATAAATATATAATTATGAAAGAGTAGGTTGCTCTAGAGGGAACAAGTGTAGTTCTCTAATTTGAATTGCTTTGGGGAGGGAGGTCATATAAGTTCTTTCTGAGAAAGAAACATTTAAATGGAAACCTCAAGTAGGAGTAGGGTTTAACCAAGAGGAATGTTCAAGGAAAGAATTCCAGGCAGAAGAAACATCCTCATCATTCAGTAGTTCTGAGAGATTCAAGTTTCACCAACAGAACCAACCCTCAGGTGAGATAATTGTTGTATTGTGTTTCTAAAAGTTGGAAATTTCCTGGATGACATCATGGAGTTGAATTGTCATTTCTTATGGAATCCACAGTGAAACATTTCAGTTATTCTCTTCTCTGAATAAAATTTGGCATTTATAATGGCTAAAAATAAACTCTAGCTAGTAAGACTTGTCCACCTAATTTCATAGAAACTAAAGCCCCAGCTTCTATGTAAGATTATACTGTCAGACATATAGATCTTGTCAAGAGGGCCAGGAAATACAGAATTAATACCTGTATATGATTTCCAATGTAAGGGAAGACATGATTACTTCTTTACAAAAGGATCACTTTGCCATTCATAATTTATTTTGAAGATGCTCAGAATCTATAACATTAAATATTTGCTTTTTCCTTCTTATTCTGATAAAGCCTGGTAGTGATACCTTGTTCACAAGTTTCACAGCATTCAGAAATGCAGCAGTATTTACAGAAGAACAATCCAGAGTCTGTGGACTTTCATTTCAACTTTGCAAAATTCATAGAGATTTCTAGCGTTTATTACATGTGAAAAACAATAAAACAGCCTGTCGCATAATTAAAGAATCTGTAGACATACTCTTTATTAACTTTGTTACCCTCTAAGAAAAACACCAGATTCAAAGAATATTAATAGGTATTACTTTAAAAAGAGATTTTGTAATCAAGTGTGTAGGTTAAATTAAACAAAGTAAGAAGGGTTATCGCATAACTCTTTAGATCCTCAAATATACCAGTGTTCATCGAAAATATATTTAAAAGGGGAATTCACTATGTAATATTTCTTAGATGCATTTGTTTAAGGAATCCTTTTCCATTGGTCATCAGTGGGAATTAGCAATATGTGGAACATTCTTTGGAAGTGCTAATCCTAATGAAAAAATTGAAGTTGAATGAGTGACTCTTATATCGAGGAATCATCTTACATGAGGTTTCATAAAATATTAGTAAGCAAGGTCTTGCAAGTTTCCAGTTCCTGGAAATATGAGGAGATCTTCCTGATGGAACCTGGGGCTTCAGAGTGGTAAGGACCAGAATAGAGAACAATTGCAAGAATATCCCCAAATTTTCATTCCTCTCTATATCTATGCTCTTTGCAAATTGTCCCATCAAGAGACGTGCTCTATTCTCTACATCTTGAATAGAGCGTATAAGCCTTGTGACTTGTTTTGTACAGTGTCCGGTTCCAGTTCCTCAAGATGCCTACTATGTATTTCCTCTCTTTCTCTCACTCTCTTGGACCTCTGCCTCTGGCTGTGACAACAAACTTGACTGGCCCCAGGGACCATGAGACCATGCAGGGCCGGGCTGAATCAGGCAAGCCTAGATCATCCTACACCAGCCCATCTGCTGCTGACCTGCCAGGGGTTGCTGGTTCATCAGTGAGTTGAACTGCCCTGGCAGTGACAGCTATTGGTTATAAATGAAAAGCAAGTGAATGGTGAAAGTAAGTCCCGTTTACCAAGAGTTTAATTAAAAAGGGGAAAAAAAATCCTCTTTGATAGATGTTCTTTGTTTGCCTTGCAGAACATTAAACTCCCATTTTATTTTCTCTTGCTTAACTTTGTTCCTTCTCAGTTTGCTTTGTTGGCTCGTCCTCTTAATGCTGGAGAGGCCAGGGCTTTTCCTTCAGCCTTCTCTCTAGTTATGTCCACCAGCTTATCAATTTCATCAGGCCACTTGGTTTTCAATTCGACCTGTGTGCTGAGAACTCCCAAGTTTTATGTTTTTAGCCAGGCTCTCTCTCCCGAATCCTATCAATTGTCTCCTTAACATTGCCACTCAGGAGTCTAACAGACATCCCACACTCAGTACAGCCAAACCCATGTTCCTCATCTTACCCCCTTTATCTGCTCCACCACAGCCTTTCTCATATCACTCTCTTAAGAACTTGTTCCCTCTACCTTTGTCTCCTTAAATTCTCTTCTCAATTCAGCAATCAGACCTATCGTTTGAAGAAATGAGTCAGATTAGGTTGTAGGGGAGCGAAATTTGCCAGCCCCCAAATGTCTCAATGGCAGGTAGATTATATTGAGATGAAAACAATCAAGGCCCCGAAAACGAGGAAGAAACATTAACCTTCCCCTAATTGCCTAAAAAGAATGTCCATAGCTGGCCTGATCCAGGAAGGGAGCTCTCAGCAGAGATCGCTACGGTGTGAACTGCAGGGGAGAGAGGGAGTAACCTAGCAGAGTGATAAAATGGTACTCTGTGTCCCACTGTCTCTGCAGGACCCAGCCTTTCCATCCCCATGTCAATTACTTTAATCCCATTTGAAATCTCAAATCACGACCCCAATATCCACATTTGTCTTTAGGAGAAAGTGGTATTTAAAGTGAGCGTTTCTGCCATTTTGGCAAGTTAGTTCTCCTGGGTTTCTCCCATGTATGTATGTTATTCAACTTTTGTTTGTTCTTCTCCCATTAATCCATCTCATGTCAGTTTAACTCTTAAAATACTCAGAAGAACCTAGGAACGCAGAAGAAAATGACCTCCTCCCCGACTGTGTCATTTTTCAGTTCAAAAATCTTTCAGTGCCTTCAGTTTTACTCAGAGTGAAATCCGATGTGCTTGCTGTGGTCTCACAGGCTTCCTAGGAACCCGCTCCTCCTGACCACTCTGACCTCCTTCCCTGCACTGGCTGTTTGTCCTCCTTGTTTTGACTCAGACATCCCAAACACGACCCTTCCATGGAACCTTAGCTCAACCTGTTTCTTCCTGGCCTTTCCTTTCTGAAATGCATGCTTCTAACTTAAGACTTGGATGAACTTTGCCTTCACCTCACTGTGGGACTTAAAGGCCCCATTTAAGGAGAATGAACTCAAAGCTTTTGGCAAAGACAAGGATTACCAGACCCTTATCATTACCCCGCCCATCTCATTGTAATGCCCGCTCCCCCACCTGGAACAACCTGGCCTCCTCCTTCTGCTCCCTACTAGGAGAGATATGTAGCCAACCCCTCACTCA
>PVHT020000140.1:14175932-14195059 GCA_004024745.2 Catagonus wagneri
CACATGGGGTTTAATAGAACTCAGCAATAATGAAAACTCCGTAAGCACAGAGAATCTTTGTCACAGTTTTTCCCAGCGCTTAGAGTGGTGCTTGCTCAACTGGCCCTCAGCAAATATCAGTTAAATAAGTGAATACGTGAAAATGTAATAAACATCAGTGCTTTGGAAAAGGGGAAAAAAATAACCAACCACCACAGGTAAATCATGGCTCACATCCTGCCTCTTTTACCTGGTGCCATGATTACTTTGGATATTATTTAACATTTCTGTGCTTCATTTCTTCTTCTGTAAAATGGGGATAAACTACTACCTGCTTTTTAGGGCTGTTATGAGGGCTCAAGGAGTGCATTTATATACAGTAATTAGAGTAATGCCCGGCAGATTATAAATGTTAACTAAACAGTGCATTTTATTATAAATAGTACCTATATGATAGATTTGGTCGAAGGATTGGATGAAATGATCGGTATAAAGTTCTTTACTTAATAAATGCTCAGTTGATGTTAGCTGATGATCCAGTTTTTTTTATTTCCAAGACGCTTACTTCTCTTCTCCCCAAAGTTGCTGAAAATAACATTGCACTTTTAGTATACAGTGTATTTTAAAAATAGCCTTTCCTTTATGGAAATCCATGATACTCCCCACCTCCACGTTATTTATGGATTTAGCTAAGGTATTCCTAGTTAATAGTTGTTGGCCAGTTTTCTTCTTTCCCTAATGTACCATCCTGTGAATATCAGTTTTCTCTTCACAACTCACCATTTGTTTCTTTAATGAGGGGATTGTGTATGTTTAATTTTTAAAGTTAAGACTGACCAGCAGAGGCCTTGCACTTAACAAGATCTTTAAAAAGAGATCGTTAGTATTTTTTCATTATGGACCAGTCTTTTGAATCCTGGAAATTAGCTCAAATTGATAAGGGCAGCATAATTGACATTTTCTTAGTGACTTTTACTTATATTGTTTAGTAAGCACAGTGCCTTAGCATACATATTTGCTATTAGGTTTTCTCCTGAGAGAAAAGGAAAAACCTTATTATGCTCCTAACAGTCATTATTTTAGACATTATACTGAGAGAGAGCAGAGGAGGCATTTGGGGAGAATTGCTTTTCTATAGGTTATTGGATCATCTGATTACTGTTCTCGGTTTCATTGATCAGTATGGACTGTAATTTTGAAGATATGAAAATGACTAAATTCAATGAAAATAAGATTAAAAAACCCCACCAAGAGCTAGAAAGATGATAGTAAATCTCATTTTGCTGATCCTGGGAAGTTTCCCCCTGACTTATCAGCTTGGTCATTTAGCCCCCTCCCCAAGTCCATTGTTTGGTCTTCCTTCCCAGAAGAACTGAGTTTATGATATTTCAATTCCTGGAAAAAATTGCCCATGCTGGCGTAACATTTGCTACCAATGCATGGTATTTAAGACACTCCTCTCCCCAGTTACCTCATCAAAGTGGACAGTGCGGATAACCTATTTAGAAGACTCATCCACTGAACTGAATTCACCACAGGATCCTAAGTTTTTTTTTTCATTTTTTATAAAGTTTTATTGAAGTATAGTTGATTTACAATGTTGTGATCATTTCTGCTGTACAACAAAGTTATATGTGTACACACATCCATTCTCTTTCAGATTCTTTTCCCACATAGATTATCACAGAATATTGGGTAGAGTTCTCTGTGTTAGACAGCAGGTGCCCGTTGGCCAATCATTCCACATACCTCAGTGTGCATATGCCAATCCCAAACCCCCAGTTCATCCCTCCCCCCACCAACCTGTCCCCTTTGAAAACAAAGCATTAAAGTTTGTTTTCAAAGTCTATAGGTCTGTTTCTGTTCTGCAAATAAGTTTACTTGTATCCTTTTTATAGATTCCACATATAAGTGAGTCAAAGCGAATGTTAGAAACTCATAGGGGGCTATGAGAACTAGTTTGTTGAATGTATCATTATGTGAATAGCCTACAATTCAGAGAATCTTATAGATGAAGGGGGTTTGAGAGTTTTCTCCTGTCAACCTTAGCATTTTTGTTAATGTCTTTACTGAAATCATGGCTTCAACCAGATGATGGTGTGTGTGTGTGTTTTGTGGAATATCCCAAGAAGTCAAACCTTTTCTTTTATACGATGTTGGATTTGGCGATCCTTGAACCCTCCAAAGGCTAGTACATGAATGTAGAATTTAACCACTTCCTTTTTCCAGGAGTGAAAACTCAATTCTATTAAAAAAAAAAAAAAAAAAGGGAGTTCCCATTGTGGTTCAGTGGAAAAGAATCTAACTAGCATCCGTGAGGACTCGGTTCGATCCCTGGCCTCGCTCAGTGGGTTAAGGGTCCAGCGTCATGAGTCGTGGTATAGGTTGTAGACACAGCTTGGATCCTGGGTTGCTGTGGCTGTGGTGTAGGCTAGCAGCTACAGCTCTGATTTGACCCCTAGCCTGGGAACCTCCAAATGCCGCAGATGTGGCCCTAAAAAGATTTAAAAAAAATCCTTATTTGGAGTTCCCATTGTGGCTCCGTGGTTAACGAATCCGAGTAAGAACCATGAGGTTGCGGATTCGATCCCTGGCCTTGCTCAGTGAGTTAATGATGCGGCGTTGCCGTGAGCTGTGGTGTAGGTTGCAGACGTGGCTCGGATCCTGTGTTGCTGTGACTGTGGTGAAGACCGGCGGCTACAGCTCCTGTTAGACCCCTAGCCTAGGAACCTCCATATGCCGCGGGTGCGGCTCTAGATAAAGGCATAAAGACAAAAAAAAAAAATCCTTATTTTATAAATGGCACAGGAGAGTTCCTAATACCATGTGCAAAAGCTCAGTGAGTAACATTTCATTTATTCAGCTAAGATTTTTAAGCTGGGAAACACTGTAGGTAGGCAAATAGATTAAAAAGTAAAGAAGACAATAGCCTCTAATTCAAGAAAGAAACCACACCACTGTGTGGTAAAAAGAGCATTGAGCACATTGGAAGATAGGGGTTTATGATCTGTTTTTGTTTTTTTTTTTCCACTTACCAGGTGTGTGATTGTGGCAAGTCACAGTATCACTCTAGGATTCATGTTAGAATAATCTCCAAGAATCCTTCTCAATTTAAAAGTTGTGATAATATGATTTTTCTATAGTATTCAGACTTTTTGGCTCATGGACTTCTTCCAGTGGCCACTGTAGACAACCTGCTTACTCACTTAGGCAAGAGAAGATTTGAGAATATTTTTGCTAGATAGATAATGAGTACTGGAATGGAAGTTTAATATGCTGGTATTGTACAATATGTTGGTGTTAGGTTGTTAAACTTAAGTTTAAATTAGCCAGAAGTATACACTTTTGTATAAAATCCCCAGATTTGTTTGGAAAGATGAAATATGGCAAGATGATTCAAATCAATGTGCTTTTCCTAAAATAGCCATGGCTTGGAGTCAGTGCACATTAGCCCGGTGGTAATCTGCCTTCAACTGCCTCTTCTATCATTCTTTCTGCACAAGGATCATAAATGTGCAGAACAGTGACTTCAAGTTACTGCAAGATCTTCAGGCATCAGAAGTCAATTAAGGAAGCTATGCTAAAAATATCCCACCTATTAAAGAAGGAAAGTCTAATTTCTTAAACACATTCAAAGGCATGTTTTCAAGGAAAAAAGATTATTTGGTGAAGCAATCAGTTCACATTTTTCTTTTTTGCTTTTTGATCTTTTTAACTTAATTTTTAAAAAAACTTTTAAAAATAAATTTTATTGGAGTATAGGTGACTTAACATGTGTTCGTTTTAGGTGTATAGTAGAATGAATCAGTTATATATTAAGCTTCAAGTTTTCTAGGTATTACAAGGCATTTAGAAGTTTAAGATGTGCTCTTATTTGCAAAAAAATTTTTTTAAACAAATGTGAGAGTAGGAAACAAAATTGTAATTAAGAGTAACATATTATGTATTTATGGTTGCTCTGGTGAGTTGATACTCATAATCTCTCCTAAATTACTTTGAGTGTGCTTTTATGTGCTGTAGAGTGTAAAGAGTTAAAAACTGCATTTCCCAGACTCTTTTTAAACTTTTTTTTATTAAAGTACAGTTGATTTACAGTGTGCCAATTGCTGCTGTATAGCAAAGTGACTAAGTCATGTGTGTGTGTGTGTGTGTGTGTGTGTGTACACATGTATATATATATATATATATATATATATATATATATATATTCACATTCTTTTTTTATATTGTTTTCAATCATGTTCTATCCCAGGAGACTGGATATAGTTTCCTGTGATATACAGTGGGACCTCATTGCTTATCCATTCTAAATATAATACTTTGCATCTATTAACCCCAAACTCCCAGTCCATCCCACTGCATCCCCCTCCCCCTTGGCAACCACAGTCTGTTCCCCATGTCTGTGAGTCTGTTTCTGTTTTATTGATAGATTTATGCCATATTTTAGATTCCATGTATATGTGATGTCATATGGTACTTGGCTTTCTCTTTCTGACTTCACTTAGTATGAGAATCTCTAGTTGCATCCATGTTGCTGTGAATGGCATTATTTCCTTTTTTATGGCTGAGTAGTATTCCATTGTATATATGTACCTCATCTTTTTTATCCATTCATCTATTGGTGGACATTTATGTTGTTTCCATATCTTGGCTGTTGTGAATAGTGATGCAATGAACATAAGGGAGTATGTATCTTTTTGAATTATAGCTTTGTCTGAATATATGTCTAGGAGTGGGATTGCTAGATCATATGGTAGTTCTATATTTAGTTTGCTGAGGAACCTCCATACTGTTTTTCATAGTCGTTTTGTCAATTTACATTCCCACTAATAGCGAAGGAGAGTCCCCTTTTCTCCACACCCTCTCCAGCATTTATTATTTGTTGGCGTATTAATGATGGCCGTTCTGCCTGGTGTGAGGTGAGACCTCATTGTAGTTTTGATTTGCATTTCTCTAATAATTAGTGATGTTGATCATCTTTTCTTGTGCCTGTTGGCTATCCGTATGTCTTCTTTAGAGAAATGTCTACTTAGGTCTTCTGCCCCCCAGCCTCTTTTAAAACTAGAGTTCTGAATGCAGGTTATATTCTTCCAGTATGAGGCATTCTGTGAGATTTCAAAGACAGAAGTGGGACAGGAACCTTCCTGTTGCTGTTACACTTGTTTTGGCTTGAAGCCAGGTTGTGAAGATGGGTTTTTCTGCAGCCACATTGCAGTGTCTAGTCACTCACTTTGTGGTTATAGAGAGGCCTTGAAGAGGTGGTAGTAGTGCTTGTCAGAATTCTAGCTGTACAGATAAGTATTGTGCCCAGCAATTCACCTGGTGTCCTGTGCCAGGAACGTGGTAGAGGTAAAATTTCCTCTAATGGACCAGTTAGTCTTGTTGGAGGGACTCCTAGATCCTGAGCCGAAAGTCCATCCTGCGAACCTTACAATTCTATGAGCACCCAGATCTCTGTATTAGACCCCCTTTCACTTAAAATAGCTGGCCTGATTCTCATTTCCAGCCCCAAATATCTGAAGACTAGTGCGTGATGTAGGAGTACATAGAGGAAAATAATAAGGACATGAATGATAGAGTTTAATGAACTAGATGACCAAGCTGCATCTTGAAGAAAAACAAATCCACATCTGATAATTCTTTGAAAATCTGGGCTAAGATTAACTCATAAGTTCGTACTTGCACTTTACATATGTAGTTATAATTTGGATTTTGTACCATTTTACAGATAAGACCACAGAAGATTCTGAAACCCACTGCTTTTGGACACTTTGTTTTACTAACTTCAATTTAAAGAGATTCTTAATTTTCCAGGCTCCAGTGTGTGAAATGATCCCCAAAGAGCAATTTCTGTTGGTTTAGCCCTGGACCTTTAGAGTAAATTATGAACAATCAAAAATGTGTTCCAGATATTTTATGAATAATGCTAAGCCAACAAAAGCCAGAAAACCATGGACTTAACGATAAAAACTCTCCTGAGCCCACCATCTTGTGCCAAAGAATTATAGGGATTTTAGTTTCATTTTGTGGCTTTAAGGCCTCAAATCATGAAAGGTCAAATTAGGAAGTGGTGCCGGGGGATTTTAGGAATTGCTGCTTAAATTGACAGAAACCTCAGTCATGTTCGGAGGCTCCAGTGCACTGCTTTCATCGTCTTTTCTTGGACTGTTGGAGAATTTTCCTGCTCCTTGAGATTAACAACTCTAAAGTAACCTGGTCTTTTACTGGACCTCGTTCTCTTACATAGAGAAAGTGTGTGTTCTCGGTGGCTTCTTCACAAGAGAATAAATGATAAACAGGTCTTCTTTCCATTGTTTTTTCAGGCGACCAACCACCCCCAGCCTGACTTCTTGAGGGCAGGTCTCCTCCTGACATGAAGACATAAAGGACAGCCTCTTGGTCACCTTCTTCTTAGGTCAGGGTTCTGGGGGCAGCTCCACCTTTAAACCTCAGACCAGTCACACATGGGCAGCCGCAGAGCACATCAAATGAGCTGAGACCGGACAAAGCTAACATACCTTCTTTCCATTTGCTTGGGACTTGACAACTGGTTGAGACACAGAAAGGAATTTCCTCCAGGAACCACCCAAGTATCATAGGATTTTCTTGCTCTGCCTTTCTATAAAACTCAAGTTTCTATTCTCTGTCTCTTATTGACCGTGCATATTATATTCCCCAATCACTAGAACCATTAGGAGATTGTAAATGGCAAAGAAGACAGAAAGTAATAGTTGCTATGCCCCAGGAAATTACTAATAGGGGTCCTCACATTCCAGACTGATCCATCATACACAGGCTTCCAGCTCTAGGAAGGACAGGAATGTGAGAAGCAGATGATGGAGAGGCAGTCCTCTTTCTTGCAAAATTAATTTTAGGGTAGTTCTTATAGACCATGGCAGGACCACACTCCAGGAATTTAGAAGATGCTCTCCAGGATGATAGTTTGCAGCCTAAACCAGGAATCTTCACTGGCGGGAAGGATCTGGATGCTGCCCTACGAAGGGAACCTCCCTCTGTCTGCTCAAAGACTCTAGTTCTCAACTTTTCCTGCTCTCCTGCTGTGATCATATCAATTCATTATAGTAAATACGTGGTCAGACCTTGAACCTTGTCTCTGTCAGCTCTGGACTGACCTATGCATAGGTAGCTTTGTGGTTGGCAGAGAGGAATGAAAAGGCTCGGTTCTCTGGCAAATCAGCCCACCATGGCTGTCCTAGATAGTCTCAGAAAAAGTCATTGCAAAATATAATTTTAAGGTTTTTTTTGAGGCTTAAGAGTGATGATAGGTCCTTAGGTGCTTTCAGTTTGAGAGACTAAAGGGACGGACGCCTGGAGCATGAGTGAGCAGATTGGAGAGATGGGCACTTATTAAAACTAAACCAAACCAGGAGTTGCTGTCATGGCTCAGAGGTCAACGAACCCAACTGGTATCTATGAGGATGTGGGTTCCATCCCTGGCCTTACTCGGTGGTTTAAGGATCTCGTATTGCCATGAGCTGCGGTGCAGGTTGCAGACACAGTGCAGATCCTGTGTTGCTGTGGCTGTGCTGTAGGTCGGCAGCTGCAGCTTCGATTCAACTCCTAGCTTGGGAACTTCTATATGCCATGGGTGCGGCCCTAAAATAAATAAGTAAATAAATAAAGTAAGTAAACATACAAAAAATCTTCAGTTTTTGGGCCTTAGACTGGTTCACTCAGCATTGTTCCAGTGTTTGTTTTGTTTTCTGTTTACCTAGAAAAGGAGTCTTCCATTATTGAATAATAACCCCCAGTTTAATAAGTCTCAAGAAAAGCAAGGAACATTCTCTCTGTCATCTCCTTGCTGGAGATCAGTCTTTGGGGAATGAGATTTCTCTTATTTCCTAATGACAAGGAGAGTGAGAGTCTCAGTGGGAGGAGAAGACACAAGTAAAAACATCCCCACTGCTACTCACAGGAAGCATTTAGGAAGGAAGAGAAGAAAAAGAGCAAAGGGTATCTTAAAGGTGAAAATATACAGTGAGGCTGTGTAGCTCAAGAAAGGAAAATAAAAGGATTTTGAACTGTATTGTCTTTTGTAAACTTAGAAGATGAATGCCAGTAAACTTATTTTTCTAAGAGTTAGACTGGGGTTTTTTAAAAGCGCTTGCCGGCAGTACTTGCTCTAATAAACTTTTTACAAATGAAAAGTACTATGTGCCTTTTCTTGGTGATTTACAAGTCCTTCCCTGTTATTTAAAAAATGAATATGTCGGAAGACATTATGATTTCTAAAGCTAACTAGATTTGTCAGAGAGAAGGTTTATCATATTGGAAATATTAAAGGTAATGCTGATTTTTGTGTGGGGTGAGGGAATTCGTTGAGGTGAAATGTAAGTACCAGGAAATCCCACAGATCACCACCACAGGGGAGAAATATTTTATGTTTGGTAAATTAAGAAACAGCATTTGACACTGAGTTTTTCCTCCTTAACTCACAAGCTGCTGAGTTAACTCAAATCTGTACTAATTGGGGGTTTTGTTTGGCTCAAAATTCCAGGCTCTTTTTTTTTTTTTTAGAGGCACAAATGTCCATATATTATACGCCATTCCTAATTATAAAATAAAACTGACAGTACCGAATTGGCTCAACCTCCCATTTCAGATATCACATAGGGTATTAAGTTTAATAATGACAGAATATATTGAAGGTACTGGAAATATAAAACTTTCATTTGTCAGATGTGCTTCATACATTTCACCTTTGAGTTTCTTATTGTAGGTTTTAATGATACAAAATGAAACCAATTTCATATTTATCCTATGTGACCAGAATGTGACCCTTCCTGAACTTTAACAAGTTCAGGGATTTTGTGACATTGAAAATCGTAACATTGGCAGAAACATGTTGTTCTTTTAGTATAGTTTCTTTCTAGAGATGTGATTAAATTCAATGACTGCAGTCCTGCTAGAACTGTGGACTCAGAAGCAGTTCTTTGCTTTTTGTTGTTTTTTGTTATTGTTGTTGTTGTTTTTCTTTTTAAGGCCTCATCTGAGGCATATGGAAATTCCCAAGCTAAGGGTCAAGTTGTAGCTGCAGCTACAGGCCTAGGTCACAACCATGGCAGTGCAGGATCTGAGCAGCATCTGTGACCTGTGCTACAGCTTGTGGCAAGGCCGGATTCTTAACCCACTTAGCAAGGCCAGGGATTGAACCTCATAGACACTGTGTTGAGTTCTTCACCCACTGAGCCACAATAAGAACTCCCTTCCTTTCTCTTCCTTCCTTTCTTCCTTCCTTCCTTCCTTCCTTCCTTTCTCTTTCTTTCTTTCTTTCTTTCTTTCTTTCTTTCTTTCTTTCTTTCTTTCTTTCTTTCTTTCCTTCTTTCTTTCCTTCTTTCTTTCTTTCTTTCTTTCTTTCTTTCTTTCTTTCTTTCTTTCTTTCTTTCTTTCTTTCTTTCTTTCTTTCTTTTGTTTCTTTTTTTCTCTTTGGAGAAAAGTGTTGAAGGTACTTTTACCCTCGGAAGGAAGGTTTGATCCCCTACGTACAACACCAGTATCCTGACCCTACTTAACTGCTCTCAACAAGTCTCTATGCTTTTGTCAGCTAATGGACTGTGAAGGCACGAGGACTAACTATAAGTATCAGTACTTGGTCAGTTTATTCTCAGGATCCCAGGTCCTGATTTGCTCTATGCTATATGAGCTAAAATAAAGATGGGAAAGAGTTTCACTAAATGAGAGTTAGAGACGCATGTATCTATGCCTTCTGCTTTTACAGAAAATACTCAGTTGCTGTCAAGAACACAAAATGGGAGAGAATACAGGAAGACAGAACTGGACGACGCTGAATAATTTCTTTTTGCTTGCAAGAGTCCAAATCCAAAAAGTCAAAGTTTGGGAGTTGTCACCATATTCTTCCCTTTTGGAGGAAAAAGTAATCACTTCGATGATGATTTACCTCTACCTCAAACCTTCTTCCATTGGGGCTTATCTTCAGAAACTAGTAATGCTGAATTTCTCTACATGCCATGGCCCTATAGCTCTCTCTCCCCCAAAGTCTGTCAAGGATGTGAGTCTTAGATTCCTAGAGCAAGGAGGGGTATTTGAAAACATCCAGTCCAGTCTCCTTATTTTACACAACGTGAGGCAACCAAGCCTTGAGTGTTTAAGTAACGAGGTCAAAGTGACTCAGACACATAGTAACAAAGGCAAAACCAGATTCCATACAACCCCTTATTCCATATTCGTTGCTTTTCTACCTACCCTGTGTTACTTCTTTAGTTCTTTGAACTTTCCGTATATTCAGTTTATTCCTTCTGGGATTGGCTCTGCATGAATGGTTACTGCCATCAGTCATGACTCCTAGTAGATTCAACTCAAGCTTTGTGGGGCATCTAGAGATAATCTCATTGTTATCAGGGCCTTCACTCAATTCAGTCGGTTTGGGTTTTGGTTTGTTTTGTTGTTTTGTATTATTTGCCTGTATCAACTTGGTGATTGGACATCTGTACTCTGCTTGAATTATTACAGGGTCAGAGGATACATGAATTTCTGAGATAAGCATGAGCGATGCTGCTTAGGTGAAGAATTGTGTGTTATTTTGAGCAACATATGCCAACTTATACCTTCCACCAGTTGGCCAAGGCTTGTTTCCCAGTAAGGGGAAAACTTCCCTATCCCAGTACAATAGAAGAGCAGACCTTTTCCCTTGAGTCTCAGTACTCAGATCTTTGAAATGTCATAAGGTATCCCCATCCCAGAAGGCATTCTGAGACAAGTTTCAAACCCAGCATTTCTTCTGTTCCGGTGACGCTGACAATTGCCATGGGAATGGAGAGGGGGGCGCTGTCCTCAGGTGCTCCGTGATTTCAGCCCAACAAAGTTCCTGCAGGGACCTAAGTGGCTGCTAAGATTTTTATAGAGGTCAATCAGCTGGGTCTGGTAGAGGAAGTGCTGTGTCCCTTTGCACCAGAGGAGGGAACATGATTTATTTAGTGGTTACTGAGTGGCGCTAATGTCCCTGCTTTGCCTCCTTCACTGAAAAACACAAATTCTGATTATAACTCTAAGCTCTTGTTTCCAGTCTTCATTCTTGGGTGGATTTCAATAGTTTCTAGTGAAAAGAAGGGGATGCTGCAATAAACCTTCAGCTGATCGAGGACCCATAGATCCAGTGGATGCATCTAAAGCACGAGGCAGATTCCAGATGTTAAGCCCTTAAGTTTTCTGTGGCCGTGACCATAAGAAAGCAGCTCAGACTAGCTTTGATGGGATCTTCAGAGTGACTTACCCGGGATTGGAAATTTCAGCTGAGACTGCAGTTAGGTTGTTTGCAAACTAGTGGGAAATCCGACTCTGTCCTCAGAGGGAAACACCACTCTGAAGACTGAGGGGCTGTGCTATACATAAAGAGGAGGCTGGGAGCCTAAGAGGGGCCTCCGGGAACCACCTGATGTGAAATCCAAGGCTGGGTTTTGTATTGATCTTGGAGTGGGCCAGCAGAGAGCATTTTTTTGATGGTGAAAGCCCTACCTCTAGAGACTCTGAGCACTCCAGGGAAGCCTCAGATCCATCTGTCATCATTATTTTGTCAGGAAATAGAATAATTGGGCCTGTGTTAAGTTTCCAAATAGGTTTAATGATATCTCTGCCACATTTTAGACAGAATTCCAGAGTGCCTCATCAAGGTCAATATCTTGCTTAGGTACCCCTGAGCATAGATGTGGTCAAGAAGTAGACCGTGTTGGAGTTCCTTTGTGGTACAGCGGGTTAAGGATCTGGCATTGTCACTGCTGTGGCTTGGGTCACTGCTATGGCGTGGGTTTGACCCCTGGCCTGGATGTGGCCAAAAAAAAAAAAAAAGGTAGACCGTTTCCTAGACACTTACCAAATATAATTGCTTTATAGAAACAAATATCATAATACTTGCTCAATATTATGTTTGAAAGATTTATCCACATTGATAAATATGGTTCCAGTCCATTCATTCACTTTTCTTTTTTTTTTTTGTCTTTTTATGGCCCTACCTGTGGCATATGGGTCCCAGGCCAGGGGTTGAATTGGAGCTGTAGCTGCCGGCCTAAGCCGCAGCAACAGCAAGGTCAGATCTAAGCCACGTCTGCGACCTACACCACAGCTCCTGGCAACGCCAGATCCTTAACCCACTGAGCAAGGCCAGCGATCAAACCTACATTCTCATGGATACTAGTCAGGTTTGTTAACCACTGAGCCATGGTGGGAACTCCTCCCTGTTGATTTATATATATGATTTTATTTTGGTTGAAGAATATATACTCGCAACTCTACTAGATATTGTCAAATTGTTCTTGAAAGTAGTTACACAAATATGTACTCAGAAGGGCAATGTATTAGAGTTACTATTGTTTCACATCCTTGCTAACATCTGCTGTTGTCAACCCATTAACGTGTCTGCCAATCTAATGATATCTCATTATAGTTTTAATATTCATGTCTCTGATTTCTAATGAGGTTAAGCATCTTATTGGCAAGGTCTATATCTTTTATACTAAATTTGCTTTCCTAGTTTCTTTTTCAGTTCTTTATTTATTTATTTATTTTTTTGGTGGGGGAGCTGCACCCGAGGCATATGGAAGTTCCCAGGTTAGGGGTCAAATCCAAGTCACAGCAACACCAGATATGAGCCTCATCTGCAACCTACACCACAGCTCATGGCTATGCCAAATCCCCGACCCACTGATGGAGGCCAGGAATAGAACCTGCATCCTTGTGGATATTAGTCGGGTTCATTACTGCTGGGCCACAATGGAGTTTGTTACTGCTCTCTCCATTTCTTACACTAAATATTGCCTTCTCTGTGTGTTTCTCTCTCCCTCTCCCTCCATCTCTCCATCTGTCTCTCCCTCCCTCTCTCTCTCTCGCTGTCTCGCTCTCTCACACACACACTCACACACACACATACACACAACACACACACCCTGTAATACTTCCCACTGGTATGTATGTTCTGGAAGGCGGAAGCATAGATGCATTCTCAATTCTTAACATAAGGTCTGACCACAACAAGGTCCTTAGTAAATATTACCTGAAGAAATAAATTTGTATTTTTTCCATTCTAAATTCACTGCAGGTCCTGATAACAGAAATGATCAACCTGCTGGTCTCTGTCTATAGTGAGTTTCTATTGCTTATCCATCCTTTACACCACTGCTAGTTTAACTTCCCTGAAGTACCACTTTCATCCTGTCATTTCCAAGCTTAAAAATCTTCCAGGGTTCCCCTGTGCTGAGAAAAACAGGTTCAGATTTCTCATGTAGATAGTTAAGACCCTTCATCAAATGGAGACCCTTCCACGATTCCATTTTACTTCTCACTATGGTTCCACCATGACCCCGCTGATCCAGGCAGGGTGGCCCTTCCCCTCACGAGATTTTTACAGCCTGTAAGAACGTTGAAGGACTGGGTGGGCCTTAATCTTTCATACCTGGTACACAGTAGGTGTTGATTTTTGGGTGAATGGATGGTGGTCTTTGGTTTCCTGAGGTAAATTTTTAACACATAATAGAAAGCAAAAACTCAGCTCTAGTACAAAACCGGTAAGATGAGTGTCAGAAATGAAGCTTCTAGACTTATCTGTAGTACTATGTTGAGTATCAAAATGATAATGAAAAGTCACTTTCACTCTCTTGGTCTCAGTGTCTTTACCTAAAAAAGTAAAAAAAAAGAGAGGAAACTTATTATACCAGTAATTTTCAGTTTTCTTAGATTTCTTTCTTCTAAAATAATTTTTTTACAGATTCCCAGATAACACTGATTAAAAGGAAAACTTTTGCATTTAATTTTTTTTTCTTTTTTTGTCTTTTTAGGTCTGTACCCATGGCATATGGAGGTTCCCAGGCTAGGGGTCCAATTGGAGCTGCATCTGCTGGCCTACGCCACAGCCACAGCAATGCCAGATCCAAGCCATGTCTGTGACCTACATCACAGCTCATGGCAATGCAAATCCTTAACCCACTGAGCAAGGCCAGGGAAGGAACCTGCATCCTCATGGATGCTAGTCAGATTCATTTCTGCAGAACCACAACAGGAATTCCCAATTTTTGCCTTTAAAATGGGAGCAATGGGAGTTGCTGTTGTGGTTCAGTGAGTTAAGAACTCAGCTAGTATCCATGAGGATGTGTGCTCAATCCCTGGCCTCACTCAGTAGGTTAAGAACCCAGTGTTGCCACAAGCTGTGGTGTAGGTCTCTGATGAGGCTCAGATCTGGTGTGGCTATAGCTGTGGAGTAGGCCAGTAGCTGCAGCTCCAATTCAACCCCTAGCCTGGGAACTTCCATATTCCATGGGAGCCCTAAAAAGAAAATAAATAAATAAGTAAATAAATAGATAAATAAATAAATAAATAAATAAATAAATAAAATGGGAGCAGTGAGCTGGTAGCACTCCATGGTTTTTCCTTTGTTCTACAGTATGGCCTTGGAAATACCCTAGGATTCTAAGTTAAAAAAATGTGAAATCCATTGATTTTGATGCTTTTCAGACTTGAATATTTTAGGGTTTGAGGACTCAGACCAAAAACAAGGATTCCGTTGCCTCTTGTCCATAAGCTTTTGTCTTTCTCTTTTTAGTTAGAACTTGGGGATAAAGTTTCAACTACATTTCTTATTCAAGGAGAAAATAAAATTGTTTCCTTGAATTTTCATTTGGGGGAGAAAATGAAATAAATTCTTATTTTTTATTTCTCTCTGGGAGAAAATTTGAGGAGCCTTCTAATATCTGACACCTTTTTGCATAAAATGAAACATAAAATAGGGCTCTTTTTATAGGGCATCTCTGGACTTCTTTACAGCTTTAGATGTACACATTGTACATTACCTTGAGATTTACTGGAATAAGGTAGGTAGCTAAATGAGATGCATAGTTGTTAGGATTGTTTTCCCCCCAGTAATGTTTCCTCCCGTGAAGTGTTGCTTCTAAAGACCATGAAAGCATGTTCTAGAGAATCTATGTTTGATCACATGTGATTTTCTATATATTTCTTAGTTAATGTTTGGATTCTATCCAGAGGTGAATATCGAAGGGAGAACTTCGACTCTTTTCCATGTAGTCAATGTAGTATAGTCATGGAGAAGGGGGGCGGGGGAGATGTTTTCCTACAGGAATTGTAGCCAAAGTGTCGGAGTTTAAATTTCATGTGTGGCTTTTCCTTTATGAGGATTAGCTGCTGTGCAAGTCTGAAAAAAATGCTAGGGAAAAGTAAAATTATAGATAGAGATCGTGTAAAACCAAGGGTGGCTTTTGAGTCACACTTCATAGGAATCTAGAACTCTTTGCACTTTCCAAGTTTTTGCCATTCTACTGGGACTCTTAAACTGAAATAATAATCTCTTTTCCCCTTTAAATAATTCTTGTCCTACTTTTAAGACTGCTAAGGGAATAAAATAAAACACATGCAAAACTTAACATCAGCATTACTAAAACATATGTAACAGCATGCAGAAACTCCACAGACCTTGTAAAAATCTATTTAAGACCACAGAGAAAAAAAATCACCTAAGGTACAGACCAAAATGTATTGTGGAGAGCATAGGTTTGGTGGGCAGGAAACTCAGGATTTACGTTTGACTTTGGCTTTGCCCACATCTGTGCCTTTTGTGTAATCACTCTTATCCACCTGAATTTTAGTTTCACCCCTTCATAAAGTTGAGTGGTATTTTTTCTCTTGTCTTTCAGAGATACTGGGAATAGTTCAGTCATTTTTCTAATATTCTTAGGCCAAATGAGAAAGGATGGCTAAATAACTCGAGCTGTTACTGCTATGACAAACGCTAATGAAATGCAAGCCATTATGGCTGACATAGAGTCGTGGAACTGGTGTTAACTCTCAGGCCATTTGCAAAACATACAGGTTCATGATTATCTATTATTCTCCCTAGATTTAGATGCTTGGTTCTATGGCCATATTTCCTGTAGCAGATCTAGATCATTTAATCTTCTCTTTACCCTTGACATCCTGGCTTCATATTCTTCATACTGAACCAGAGGTTTAAAAAGATCAGCTTCTACATGCACTGGATTCCATTCCTTCCATCCTGAAATCTAATGAATTCCCCTTGTGAAAGCTCAAAATGGTAGAAAATGAGGTGCTACAAATCAGAAGACTTTAAAATTTCTCTCTTCAATGTTGAGGTCACTGGGGCCCTCTCTCAATTCTGATAGTTCCAAGCAGCCGAACAGTCCCTAGTCCTTGACCTTGAAATGTGGGCTGAGGTCCACAATCTGCAGAACTGGGAGTCAGCCCAAGTATAGCTCTTGTCTGGCTGCAGCCCAAAAGTTTAGTGAAACTCCTAGAAACAAAATATCTATAAACAAACAAAATGAATACATTACCTTTATGCCATTTGAATTGAAATCAGTACAATTACTTTTTAAAAGTCACGTAACAAGTGTCTAAAGAATTATCTATTGGCTAAAGGTGTTCTTTAGCGACACCATGGTTTTTGTGGAAGGTGGTGGATTAGGTTTTAGGAAAAGTTTTGTCTGATCTCCCGTTAAACTTGGTTCTGTAACCATCCTTAACAACTGCACTGTGTAAGGCTGTGGTCAGGGCAGTGTCGTGGCCGTGCAATCCCTGAAGTCTCACGGGGCCCCGTGTTGCCCAAGGGCCCTCTGCTTGGTTGAATGCTCTGTCGAAGCCTTCTTGACATTCTTAATAATGTTATCTTTGAGCTTGGGTTTTGTAGGTCAGGTTTGATGGGGGGATGTAGCATGAGCATGAGAAGAGATACACACTACCATTGTTTGTCTCCCTATTTGTATGCAGTGTTTACCATGAGCACAGAATTCCAGGGGAGCCACAGTGCATGGAAGTCAAAGATCTTCAAAAGGAGTGCAAGGTAAGCTCCTTAAGTTTATAACGGAGTTGAACAAGGGTGTTGACAGCCCCAAGAAGTAACACTTCCCATTAGAACCAGAACTTGCTTTGAACTCAGAAAGAAGACACTTCCATCTAAGAAACACTGACAGGCAAAGAACCGTCTTATATCCATTCTTATTGCTGTTACTACTCTGTGTCAGCCAACAACTTATGTTGAAAATGATGACATAATAAGAATAGTAGAGATCCTTCATCTTTTCTTACTTGTCAGTAAACCAGATGTAGAGAGTGTGTGTAGCAAAAAGTGAAATTTAAACATTTGAGTTAATTTTGTGAAGCATTTTTATTGCTCTGGTATCAACAGAGTATACATCGGTGTGAAAACTGCAAAATACAAATTGTGTAAAATTGGTGATTTCTCCTACTAGTTAAATGTTCTTATGTTTGCATTGAAAATTAGTATTGTGCAATATAAGGATTAATGGTAATATCCATGTTCATAATTTAAACTTTTAGTAGTTCCTATTGTGGCTCAACAAATTAAGAACCCGACATAGGGTCTGTGATGATTCGGGTTCAATCTCTGGCCTCACTCAGTGGGTTAAGGATCTGACTTTGCCACAAGCTGTGGTATAGGTTGCAGATGTGGCTTGGACCCAGTGTTGCTGTGGCTGTGGTGTAGGCTAGCAGCTGCATCTCTGAGTCAACCCCTAGCCTGGGAACTTTCATATGCCACAGGTATGGAAAAAAAGAAAAAGGAAGAAAGAGAAAGAAAGGAAGAAAGAAAGAAAGGAAGGAAGGAAGGAAGGAAGGAAGGAAGGAAGAAAGAAAGGGTAATAACTTTGATGGTCAAAAGTTTGTTTTGAACAAAGAAACTCTCTCCACTCCAATTTTTGAATAAATAATAAATGTGAGTAGTTTTTCACTGTCCTGTACCTCAGAATATAGGAGTGAAAAGGTAGGGAGCAAATAATTATGGCATGTGGAGTGTAATAAAAGCTAAAGAAAGATAAAAATTCTGTAGATGATCAGATGGCTCTTGGAGAAGGGTCAAATGTCTGTAGAACTTCTGCTAAAAATTTTGAAGGAAAACTTTTAGTATTTTAAATCCTGCATTCATTCTTTTAACAGGTCACATAATCTTTAGAACTCCATTCGCCTAAAACAATATCTAACTCTCCTTTGGTTTTTAAAAACATTTTAGACAATTTCCCCAAATTTCTGGATATGTGCTTTCCTCATCTCCAAAAAGATCTAAAGGGAAAAACTGTAAAAATGAAATTAGACTACAGCACAATTTAGAGATCTACAATTGAGTAGGTGAAATTTTTAGGATAAATCACTTCAACAACAAATTGAATTAATGCTCTTTTAAGCAGAACTCAGTAATTACCCATGGAGCTGGAAAGAGTAAGGTCTTTCCACAAACCTCTCACATATTAAGAAACTAGAGACTAAAGTTCCAAATGTTTGACTTGCTCAGTTTCTTGCCTTCCCCTGAGAACTCCTATTCAAACAGTTCCTTGGCATAGTAACTACATTTAACTCTGACATTTTTCATCTTCAGATTTCTGTGGAAACTTTTGCTAATTAGAAAGCAAATTCTTGGAGTTCCCGTTGTGGCTCAGTGGAAACGAATCTGACTAGCATCTATGAGGATGCAGGTTCGATCTGTGGGCCTTGCTTAGTGGGTTCAGGATCCGGTGTTGCTATGGGCTGTGGTGTAGGTTGCAGATGCAACTCAGATCCCACATTGCTATGGCTGTGGTGTAGGCTGGAAGCTACAGCACCGATTTGACCCCTAGCCTGGGAACCTCTATATGCCGGTCCTAAAAAGACAGAAAAAAAAAAGGGGGGGGGGAGAAAGCAAATTATCCTTGGCTTTTAAGATGTGATAAAACCTAAAACCATAGTTCAGGGTATTTTCAGAGTGGGTTGTTTTAGGGGACTTTTGACTTGTGTTGAGTAGATGCCTGGAATGTAAACAAACTACATGAAATGAAAGCTTGATTGACCACCAGTTTCACACTGCAGAATTACAGAAACCACCAAGATAGGTATTAGAAATATATTTACATGAAACATAGGCCAGACCATCAGTTGGATATTTTTATAGCTTATCTAATAATCCTTGTTATGTGCCGAAAACCCTACAGTAATTTACAGGTTAAAGGCTAGTTGTATGAGGGGAATTCTGTATTTTAAATAAAAGGGATATATCTCAATTATATGTCAAGTAACACATGCAAATTAGTGTTACATATTTCAGCTATGTATCCTAACAATATCCTAGGAAGCATTATGAAAGAAAGGACTTTGGTCAATATGTTTTA
>PVHT020000140.1:14196059-14215736 GCA_004024745.2 Catagonus wagneri
GGCAGCTGTAGCTCCACTTGGACCCCTAGCCTGGGAACCTCCATATGCCGCGGGTGTGGCCGTAAAAGGCAAAAAAAAAAAAAAATCCACAGATTATTTTATCTACTTTTTGTCTTTTTTTAAATTTATTTATTTATTTATTTAGGGCCACATCTAAATATGGTGTATGGAGGTTCCCAGGCTAGGGGTCGAATCAGAGCTATAGTTGCTGGCCTATGTCAAGGCCACAGCAATGCTAGATCCAAGCAAGTCATGTCTGCGACCTGTACCACAGCTCATGGCAATGTGCGATCCCTAATCCACTGAGTGAGGCCAGGGATCGAACCTGTGTTCTCATGGATACTAGTCCGATTCATTTCCTCTGAGCCACTATGGGAACTCCTCACAAATTATTCTATACTCATCTTTTCTGGAGGAGCAGCTTAAAGCACTGCTCCTTGAATCAGGCCTGAATCAATGACTCATATCTAACAATAGAAAATGGTGGAATGATGACAGTATGACTTTTAAGAGTAAGCCATAAAAGGTATTGTGGCTTTCTCCTTGCTTTCTCTTTTGAGGGGTAGAGAGCTTATTTGAACAAATAATGATGAAAAAATTACCAAATCTGAAGAAGGACACTCAAATTCAAGAGGCTCAAAGGATTCTTGAGATAAGCCTAAAGAGATACTCACCAAAACACATCAAAATCAAACCGTTAAAAGTCAAATATAAAGAATCTAGGAAGCAACAGGAGGAAAGTGACTCATTACATATAAAAGAGCTCCTGGAAGATTATCAATGGATTTCTTAGTGGAAACATTACAGACAAGAAAAGAAGGGGATGAAAAATTTAAAGCAATGTAAGAAAAAAACTACCAACAGTGAATTCTATAAAACTGTCTTTTAAAAATAAAGGAGAAATAAGGAATTCTCAGGCAAACAAAAGCTGAGGGAGTTCCTCACCCGTAGACCTGCCTTGCCATATGCTTAAGGGAGTCCTTCAGGTTGATATGCATGGATGCTAGAGTTCCCATTGTGGCTCAGTGGTAACAACCCAACTAGTATCCATGAGGATGCGGGTTCAATCACTGGCATCACTCAGTGGGTTAAGGATCCAGCATTGCCATGAACTGTGGTGTAGGTTGTGGATATGGCTTGGATCCTGTGTTGCTGTGGCTGTGGCAGTGGCTGGCAGCTGCAGCTCCAATTCAGCTCCTAGCCTGGGAACTTCCATATGCCACAGGCCCTAAAAAGCAAAATAAATAAATAAATAAATAATAAGAAAATGAATGGATACTAGTAACAGCATAAAAACATATAAAACATAAAGCTCTCTGGTAAATATAAATATATAGACAAATACAGAATCCCATAGTACCATAATAGTGATGTATAAATCACTTTTAATTCTGGAATAAACTTTAAAAGAAAACAGCATAAAAATAACTATAATATATAAATAGATACAAATGTAAAAGATGTAATTTGTGATATCAATAATATAAAGTAGTAGGAGATTAAAGGAGTAAAGTTTTTGTGTATATTTAAGTCATTATTTTAAAATAGATTATTATAAATATAAGAAGTGTTACACAATCCCTATGGTAACCACAAAGAAAATACCTATAGGAGATATACAAAAGAAAGTGCGAAAGGAATCAAAGTATGTAACTAAAAAAATCAACAGACACAAAGGCTGCAAGAGAGGAAAGAGGGAGAAATAACTAAGACATATTGACAACAATTAACAAATGGCAGAAGAATAGTAAGCCTTTCCTGTGAGGAATTAATTTAAATGTAAATGGATTAACTCCTCCATCAAAAGACATGGAGTGGGGAATAGATTTTTTTTTGTCTTTTTGCCTTTTCTAGGGCCACACCTGTGGCATATGGAAATTCCCAGGCTAGGGGTCTGATCAGAGCGGTAGCCGCTGGCCTACACCACAGCCACAGCAACACGGGATCCGAGCCACGTCTGCAACTTACACCACAGCTCACGGCAACACCGGATCCTTAACCCACTGAGCAAGGCCAGGGATCAAACCCACAACCTCATGGTTCCTAGTCAGATTCATTAACCATTGAGCCATGACAGGAACTCCCCAGATTTTTAAAAACTAGATCCAATTATATACTATCTGCAAAAGACTCAGGTTAGATCTAAGGACACATGGAATTCTTGCTGTGGCACAGTGGGTTAAGAATCCAACTTTAGCAGCCCGGATTGCTGTGGAGGTGTGTGCTCAATTCCTGGCTTGGCACTGTGGGTTAAGGATCCAGCATTGTCCCAGCTGCACTGTAGATAGATCGCATCTGTGGCTTGGATTGGATTCAGTCCCTGGCCCAGGAACTTCTGGCCATTAAAAAAGAAAAAAAAAAAAGATCTAAGGACACATGGATTGAAAGTGAAAGAGGGGAAAAAATACTCTATGCAAATGATAACCTAAAAAGAGCATAGGTGGCCATATTTATATCAGAAAAAAAAAAAAAAAAATAGGCGCTCCCGTCGTGGCTCAGTGAAAACAAATCTGACTAGGAACGATGAGACCACAGTTTCATGATGAGACCACAGGGTTCGATCCCTGGCGTCACTCGGTGGGATAACGATCCGGCATTGCCATGAGCTGTGGTGTAGGTTGCAGACACGGCTCGGAACTGGCATTGTTGTGGCCGTGGCATAGGCCGGCAGCAACAGCTCCGATTAGACCCCTAGCCTGGGAATCTCCATATGCTGCAGGTGCAGCCCTAAAAAGACAAAAAAACTGACATAAGAGCCAAAGAAGGACATTATAAAATGATAAAAGGGTCAATTTATCAAGAATACATAACAATTATAAATATATTTGCACCTAACAGCAGAGCACCCAAATATACGAAGCAAACATTGACAGAATTGAAGGCAGAAATAGACAGTAATAATTGTGAGATATTAATACCTAACTTTCAGGAACAGACAGAATAACTAGACAGAAGATCAATAAAGAAGTATAGGATTTTAATGACACTACAGACCATTTGGATGTAACAGACATAAACAGAACACGGCACTCAACAATAGCAGATTACATATTCTTCTCAAGTGCACATGGAACATTCTCTAGGGTAAATCGCATATTAGTCTACAAAACAAATCTTAGCAAATTCAAGAAAATTGAAATCATATGAAGTGTCTTTTCTGACCAAAATGAAATGTAACTAGAAATCAATAGCAAAAGCAAAACTGGGAAATTCACATATATGTGCAAATTAAACAACATAATCTCAAACAACCAAGACTGAATCACGCATGCAGAGAAGATTAATGTGGCTTCTGTGCAAGGATGACATGCAAATTCATGAAGCATTCCATATTTTTCTGGGAGTTTGGGGTTAGTAGATACAAACTATTACATTTAGGATGGATAAGAAACAAGATCCTACTGTGTAGCACAGGGAACTATATCCAATCTCTTGTGACAGAACATGACGGAAGATAGTATGACAAAAAGAATGTGTATGTGTGTGTGTGTGTGAGAGAGAGAGAGAGAGAGAGAGAGAGAAAGACTGGTTTACTTTGTTGTACAGCAGAAATTAACACAACATTGTAAATCAACTATAGTTTGAATGAAAAAAATTAAAAAAAAATCACATTTCAGGAGAAAAACCAGGCATGTGGTAAATTGTTCATAGTATGTTTTATGTGATAAAAGCAGGTTAAGCCAAGTGCAATAGCATTTTGGTAAATATCCATTGAGAAGGTATGTCAATAAAGACATTCCACACACACAAAAAGACTGAATCACGGAGAAATAAAAAATATGAACAGAGCTATAATTATAAGATCAAATCAGTACTCAAAAACTTCTCAACAAAGAAAAACTGAGGACCAGATGGCTTCACTGATGAATTCTACCAAAAATTTAAATAAGAATTAATACCAATTCTTCTCAAACTCTTCCAAAAATTGAAGAGGTGAAAACACTCTAAACTCATTTTATGAGACCAGCATTATTCATTTTTTATTTAGTTTTCATAATTAATTTTTATTATAGTTGATTTACAATGTTCTGCCATTTTCTCCTGTACAGCAAAGTGATCCAGCCAAACATATATATATATATTCTTTTTCTGATGTTATCTTCTATCATGCTCTATCAGTGATTAGTTATATTTCCCTGTGCTATACAGTGGGACTCATCGCCTACACACTCCAAATGCAATAGTTTGCAACTACTAACCCCAAATTCCAGGTCCATCCCACTCCCTCCCTCTCCCCCTTGGCAAGCACAAGTCTGTTTTCCATGTCCATGAGTCTGTTTATTTTCGGTAGATAGGTTCATCTGTGCCATATTTTAGATTCCACATGTAAGTGATATCATATGGTATTTGTCTTTCTTTTTCTGACTTACTTCACTTAGTAGGAGAATCTCTAGTTGCATCCATGTTGCTGCAAATGGATTCCTTTTTATAGCTGAGTAGTATTCCATTGTATATATGTATCACATCTTCTTAATCCATTCATCTGTCGATGGACATTTAGGTTGTTTCCATTCCTTGGCTATTGTGAATAGTGCTTCATTGCAGCACTATTCACAAGAGGCAAGCATTCTTATACCGTAATATGACACTACAAGAAAAAACGCTACAGATAAATATATTCATTGAATATTGATAAAAAAAAACCTACAACAAAATACTAACATGCTCAATTCAAAAACGTACTAAAAGTATTATACAGCATGTTCCTGGGATGCAAGGATGGTTCAGTATGGAAAAATCAAGCATTGTAATACACCTCTATTAACAGAATGAAGGAGAAAAAAATCACATGATCATTTCAATCGATGCATAGAAAACTGACAATTTAACACTCTTTTATGATAGAAATGCTCAGTAAACTAAGAATAAGGAAATTACCTTAAACGTAATAAAGGCCACTGTGAAAAACCATTAAAGGGTCCACGTTGATCACAGATAGAAATCATGAGATTGCGAACAAAAAGGTTGAGGTAGCAGTGACTCTTCTTACAATACTTGCAGGGCAGTGACCTGCTTGGGAAATGAGTGCTTTCTGTCACTACATCAGGCTCTGTTGGATTATATGTTCTGTTGCTGGAATGGAGGGCTTATAACATGGAAACAGAATGCAGATTTCACTAATCCCAAGTTACTATTACCACTTAGTCATTTGGAACTACTCATGCTAGTAGGTGAAGAATTACTATAATAACTGAAAAATTTGACTACATTCAAATAAATCATGAGGAGATAAGGAGATATTATTGCTGCAGTGTAATGACAGCAAGGAAAAGTTTGTCTGAAGCCGAAGGAATTCATTGGAGAGGCCTGCTGGCACTCAGTACCCAGCAATAATCATGTTAGTTTCAGAATCTGAGCCTGACAAAAGTCTAAAATGGGAGGATTAGAAACCTCAGAAATGAAGAGTTTCTGCTGTGGCATGGCAGATTAAGAATTGGGTGTTGTCTCTGCAGCAACATGAGTGTGATCCCTAGCCTGGTGCAGTGGGTTAAGGATCTGACATTACTGAAGCTTTGGCGTACATAGGGCAATCCCTGGCCTGGGAACTTCCATAGGCCACGAGTGTGGTGGAAAAAGAAAAAAAAAAAGCGAAATCAGAGAAATGATATTCTGGGTTATCTCACTGGCAACCTGAAGCTGAGAGGAATCTAGAAAGCATGATAAAGGAAAGTGATCAATAATGATCTGGGGACCAGCTAAAGCAATAGGCACTGTAGCTGGTTCCACTAATCATTTTGTTACGTGCATATTTTCCTGAATATATTTTGTCTGGCCACAACTTGGAAGTATTCCTAACATGACAAAGTGAACTCACCATGGACATGAGTGGATCTGAGAAGTACAAAGGAATTGGAGCTGATGTCTTTGATGCCTAACTCACGTAATTTCAGTGAGCACTGTTCCCGTACGTACCTGCAGGTTTGCACATCAAGCTTGGCTTCTTATTTGCCAGTCACTCTGACTGAGAGCTCTTTCTGGCTATGGGATCACGAAAATCCCACGTAGGATGAGCAGGCACGACCGGGGGTGGGAGTGGGAAGAGAAGCTCCATGAGAAGCTTCAACAAATGCCAAGCAGGTATTGGTTATATACCTCAACTTTATTGCCTTTGGGTGGGGAGCCTTTGAGACATAGTTGGATAAGCTCTGGATACAGAGCTTATCAGGGGCCCTAAGGACTCACTGCTTCTGATGCTTGACTGATTATTGCCTTCATCCCCTTCCCTTTGGAACGGCCTCAAATAGACAAGCACTAAATCCAATTCATGGTCTTCTTCTACAGGAACCTAGTTTAAGATGAGAGATTTTTAACCCAGGTCCACATAAAACCATGAGTTCATAAGCTCTGTGCCATCCTGCAGTATCTCTTAAAATATGGCTTATGGAATAACTGCCTTAGGATGACCTGGAGATCGCCGTTAAAAATGAAGATTCCTAGGCAGATGGGTCTTAAATACTCTGAAACGTGACAGTCACTTTAATATTTGGGGTCTTGGTTAAGATTTACATGCCTAAGGTGGATTCCCTTCTCATTTGTAAAAATTACATATAACAAGTTGCTTAGACCGGCTCTGAATGATTTTCTAATTTTTTTTTTTTCTGGCTATGCCCTTGGCATGGGTAAGTTTCTGGGCCAGGGGTTGAACCTCCGCCACAGCAATGACCCGAGCTGCTGTGGTGACAACCCTGGATCCTTAGCCCAATGCACTACTAGGGAACTCCTGATTTTCTGCATTCTTATTTCTTGTGTGTGTGTCTGTATGTTTCTTATGCTACATGCTTGTGCTCACAGACATATTTCAATATTTCATAGTAGGTCAAGAGTCTACTTAGCAAATAAGATAAATTTCTAAATGATGAGAAAACAAAATCCAAGGAGCAGAGAGAATAGTTTAAAGCTAAGGATTTTTGATCCTTTATTCTCTGTCTACCAGCAGTTTCCCAAGAGGCCTTGAAAAGGCCAGTTAACCTTTTATTGTCTGTACTTCCTTATGTGTTAAATGGGACTCATAACCCTTATGATATAAGGGCACTAAACCGATGAATTATTTAACATTAGATGATCTATAATCTGCCACACATATTATTTTGAAGATGCCCATCCATTATTCATCACTGAATGCACTTATATTACATTATTAGAGTGTGCAGACTACAAATTACAAATTTCAGGTATTACACCCACTTTTTAAGAGGTGCAGTAAGATACATGCTGTGGGCTATTTTTAGCTAGAGTGAGTTCATCCTGGGTGACCCAGAGTGAGATGTTTTAGGGCTCTATAAAAACAATGAACCTAACTTTCAAGGTGCATGAGAAATATTACTGTATGTATTTATAGGTCCATAGACTCTTGGCATTCAAGAACTTACTACCACACCTCGTATTCTTTGTAAGCAACTTCAGAGGTTCATGTCACAGAGTGATCTCAGTTTTGTGGTGGCATGAATCTGAATAGTATCCATGAAGCCTGATATGTGGGGAGGGTCCCAGCAGCACAGGGGGAAGGGAGCCAGATTCTCCTTCTATGTGGCTGCTTGCCCTGCTTTCTCCTCTCTCAGATGCAGGAGCTGTTCTTAAGTGATAAAACCTTAGTATATTTGTGAAAAATGGCTCTTTGGGGAGACATAAACCATTGCTCGGACTGGTGATGAAACCGAAAGAGACTAAGAAGTGCTTATTCTTAGCCAGAAAAGAGAGATTTTTAATAAAGAGTCGAATGTTGAACTTGGCAGATCTGAATCTGTGATATGATGGCATTCACCAAATGGATATGTGGAAACCGGAAAAATCACTTCATGAAATGATTTTAGCAAGAGACCTTCCGAAATCAAGATTTTACTAATTTATTTTTGCATTGTTACTCTTTTTAAAATATGGCTACTGTAAGGGTCAGAAAAGGAGCTGTTGTTAATATTCAGTTTGACCTTGTAGCATTTTATAGGCGAAGTATGTGTTACGGTATGCATTCTATCACGTTCCCTTTCTTTTGCTCTTATAGGAGGAAATCACATACTCTCCAAACGAAAATCCCACTTCCTCCTTTTTGACCTTTGAATCATTAAGCTCATTCTTTTGTCATATTATATCAGCTCTTCGGAAATAATATTAACAGATAGACATGCTTCTGTTGTCCTTAACTTTAACTGGAATATTTCTGGAGTTCCTTAAGTTGTACTTTATAGAACAGGTGCCCGCCTTAAGAAGGATTCTATCATAAATTAAGTTTTAGAAATCTGCCATGCCCAGCCCCCATCTTAGACAATCAAAGAGCATAGTCACCTATACATCCATAGTGTAATCTTCTATGGTTTTGTTTTGTTTAATCCTGGATAAAGAATTTTCTAGAGATCAAAAAAAGAGAGCACAGTTTTCTCTTTTTGGAAAAAAACTGTATTTTTATCAGTTTTTAATCAGGGTTAGGCAAGCCACTATCAACCCAGTTTTTTATAAAAAATGATTTATATCAACTATCTCGAACTTTCAGTATGAAGGTTAGGTATCATGTTCTATAGTTCTCAGAAATATAATCCTACATAAATATATTTTTTTTTATTTTTTTATTTTTTTTTGCCTTTTGTCATTTTATGGCCGCGGGTTTATGGCCGCACCCGCGGCATGTGGAGGTTCCCAGCCTAGGGGTCTAATCGGAGCTGTAGCCACTGGCCTGCGCCGCAGCCACAGCAACGCAGGATCCGAGCCGAGTCTGCAACCTACACCACAGCTCACGGCAACGCCGGATCGTTAACCCACTGAGCAAGGGCAGGGATCGAACCCGCAACCTCATGGTTCCTAGTCGGATTCGTTAACCACTGCGCCACGACGGGAACTCCAATCCTACATAAATATAAACCAGTGGCATTCTTTTTATAAATGTCATATGGTCAATTCTCACTTGTTCTCCTCTAGCAAATTTCCATTTTTAAATTATGTCTTTAATTTTGTGTTGAGGGAGATAACCGGTATGTGAGTTTTGAATGGATGGCAGATTTTGGCTGACCACAGGACTGTCTAAGAAAAGAAAGGGCCTTGTTAGCCTTGTTAAATTAATTAACATAGTCTGACAATTACCAATCAGGAATTGTAACCACCCATATGGGTGTTCTCGACCAATTTTTAAAGAAAACTTCAGCAAGTGATTATAACTTTGGAACTATGATTATTTTCCTTAAAAGGATCAGTACTTAGTTCAGGAAGAGGAATAGATATTTAAAATGTGTGATACCGTAATGAGAAACTTGTTCAAAAGAGAGAAAGATATTGGCCTATAGCCCAACGATTTATCTTCTGTCCATATACCATCTTCTGTCTAATCCACCTCCCATGACCTGGGCAATGTGTGGTTGATTCTATGGTAATGACTGTTGAAAAAATGATTTGATTTCTTTCCTATCTATTTTTAACCCTATTTCTTTATTTTGCATTTCATCTGTTGTTTTATGACCAGAGGCCATGTCATGCTGGTAGAGTTTATACTTCCTGAAAGCCGTCATTTTAGATATTCCACAAATGTCCCTAACTTCCTCTTGGTGATACAGTCACTTCTGTGGGTGGCAAATAGTGTTTTGGTCATTAAGAGCATGAACTGAGAACCAGGAGTGAAAAAAGGCAATGGTATACTTAATTGAAGCCCACCTTATCATTCTGCAGCCCATTAAAACAGCTACACGAGTGTATTTCTCTAGAGGGAAATAACCACATGAAATGACCATTCTCTACATTATCTGTCGGCACCAGTTTGCACAGCTAGAGAGACTGGAGAAAGGGAAGTGCTGGCGATGCTGGAGGATTTTGTAAGTTAATCCGCATATCAGACACTCCATACTGGGGACATTATCTTAAAAATGAACCTCATGGATTTTATGAGTTTCTTTTGGAGCATGTGTGTGACAAGGAGGACCCTCTCATGAATGTAAAATATCTAGGTAAGTGGAGGCCACAGAAGCACAGTAATGACTGTGCCACAGAGGTACAGATCTAATTTTCTCACATCCTCCTTCCTTCCCACTGGCTAACCCAGTTTCTTAAGATAAAATGACTGAGGTGGTTCAGCAAAGACCAAGAAAATCAGGTGAATAATTGCAGATAATTGCCCTACACTGTGAGACACATGGAGTTACATGTCACTTGGGAAACTAATATTTGTATAATCTTTAATTGACAAGTCACCTTGAACACTGGATCCTTATGTCCCCCCTATGCTGGAAGTATTATCTTGATTATTTTCCCACTTTTCAGGTACAATAAACAAAGACAGTGATATTTTTTATTTTTAAATGTTTTAAAATTAAAGTATAGTTAATTTATGGTGTTGTGTCAATTTCTGCTGTACAGCATAGTGACCCAGTCATAATGAGGTCCAACTGTACAGCACAGGAAACTATATCCAATCTCTTGGGATAGAACATGATGGAAAAATGACTGGTCCTTTGCTTTATCACGACTAAGTACTGCACTGGGACCCAAACCCTGGTAGTCTCACTTCAAATCCAATGCTTTTGCTGCCTTCAGCAGTTACTGATGTTTGGGGAGGTATGACCAACCTATATGGAATAACAGGGAATTAAGCAAAGCATGTAAAAGGAACACTGGGTGAGTAACCTCACTCAGCGGTCAGAGTACAGCTGGTGGGTTGAGATGGTATGGTAGCTGACTCTAAAGCAACTCTGAGATTAGCTTGAAGGATTCTCATAGACCTTATATAATGATACACCCATATGGAAAATCCAGTTGCATATGTCTGTCAAATGCATATTGATGCAATCTGCAAGCATCGCTTGGGTTCCTGTTCGACTTCTATCTACCCCAGTGTGGATAACGATTCTTCTGGCTCCTTTGGTCTTGGCCCTCTTCCACCTCAAAAGATGAACAAAACCTTGCAACCTTCACTTTCTCATGCAACCATCTAATGTATTTTGCAAATTGTTACTAAAATGCAGAGACGTTAGACCATTCAAAGGAACCCCCCAGTGTTTGGAGAGCTTGACTCTCTGAACTTGGGATTTAGCCTTTTGGACACTGACCATTTCTCATAACCATCATTGTTCTTTCCTGAATTTTCCTGAATGGTATAGAAATTGGTCCTTTAATGTTAAGATTATTGAAAAGGATGGATAGGTTTTCTAGGTAACTCCTTCAGCCTGTTCCAAATTACTTATTAGGGAAGGACATAAGAATCTGCTCTCCCTTATAATAAATGCCAATTCTTGAATTATTGTTTCTAAACCATGATGAGAGCCATCCTGAGAGCTTCATGCCAGTGTCCCTTGGTTTTCTACATTAGCATATGGTTACACGGTTCCTCTGCTCCAAGAAAAAGCCCTCAGACAACTTTGCTGTCAAAAATATGTTTTTCCTTAAGTGGGAGGTCAATAGCATCTCTGTATTCCCGACCAGGAAGAAGAAATGAGATGCCAAGTGTAATTCCCACTCATCATCTACCTTTCAGGGCTTGATTGGGTAATTTTCTCTGAGGATGAAGAAACTGACAGCAATGCTTTCAAGATGGAAAGGGATCTTGTAAACCTGACTGACTTATTATTTTCTGCCTGAAAGCAATAAACATCTGTTTTCTTGATAAAGTAACCAGTTCATATTTGAGGGGAACAGGGCTATTTAGTTGGCTTCCAATTATTGATTCTTCTTGAGAACATTACCGTGAGGGCTCTGTGTAGTGAAACACTAAAGATTACCCCAAACCCTCTAAGATTCCCTTATGTAGTCAGTCAATAGCCCCAATTCTATGCCTTAAGACATTTTTTTTTTTTTTTGTACTAGAGAATGTTGGCAAATCTATTGAGCACAGAAAGTAGGTAATGGCTGTTCACTTTGAGATATTAGAGGAGGCCAAAATTGAGGGAAGATTATCTTTCTCACATACCAATGAATTACACTCCTGAATTGCCAGAAGTCATGTCTTTGGACTCAGGTAAACAAATAGGTCTAGAAAGAGAAGGACTTTTTGTGTATGTGCGTGTGTATGTGTGTGTGGGTTTGTGTGTGATGTCTGAGTCTTTTTATCATATTTAGAACACTCGGACTCTTGGTCCTTAACAAGAGTCTATTATATACCATTTTAAAAATTATATGCCATTTAAAACTAACAAAAAATTATTCTTTTATTCATTTATTCAACAAAACTTTTGGAGTATCTCTACATGCCAGACACTCTTTTAGGTCTTTAAAAGATTAGGAAACAAAAGACAATAACACCTCTCCTACTGAGAACTTATATTCCAGGCAATAAATGATAAGCAGAGTAAATAAGGAGATTCCATATTGTCTGCAGGAGAAATGAACAAAGTAATGGAAATCAGGAAAGCCAGAGAGAGGTAGTGAATGAACAACAGTTGTAATTTAAAAAAAAAGTGATCAGGATTGAGACTCACTGAGAAGGAAACATCTGAGCAAAGGCTTGATGGTGATGAGAAAGCCATTCATACAGCTACTCAAGGAAGAACATTCTAGAAAGAAAGGCAAGCCAGTGCAAGGGCTAGAAGGCAAGAGGACACTTGGGAGGTTCAAGCAGCATCAGGGAAGCCATTGTGCCTGGAGAGGAGTGATAGAGCTGGAAAGTATAGCAGGATAATGTCAGAGAAGGAAGACTGGGAGGACAGAAAGGAGGATGGATTATGCAGACTCTGCTGATTCTACTGAGATCTTTGGCTTGTACTCTAGTGAAATGAAGCCTGTTAAAGGGTATTGGGCAATGGAGCTATATGACCTAACTCACATTTTAAAAGAATCACTGTATCTTCTCTGTTAAAAGAGACTGTGGTTATCAGATATCAAGTGTAGAATCAAGGAGTTGTTTCAGGAAGTTGTTGCAATAGTCCAGGCAAGAGGTTCAGACAAGGATGGTAGCAGTAGAGGTGGTGAGAAGTGTGGGACTCTGAATACATTTTTTTTTCATTTTTAAAACTTTTATTGAAATATAGTTGATTTACAATGTAATTTCTGCTGTACAAGTGACTCGGTTATGCATGTATGCACATCCATTCTCTTTCCGATTCTTTTTCCCACATAGACCATTACAGAAATACTGGGTAGAATTCTCTGTGCTACATAGCAGGTCCCTGTTGGCCAATCTTTCCATATGCCTCAGTGTGCATATGCCAGTCCCAAACTCTCAATCCATCCCTCTCCCCCACCTGTCCCTTTTGGTAACCATAAGTGAATATATTTTGAAGAGTCCATAGAATTTTGTGTTATGTGAAAGAAAGAGTCAAGTATGATCTTCAGAGTTTTGGTCTAAGCATTCAGGAAGAAAACTGTGGGTGAAATAAGATTGGGGAAGAATGTCATAGGTTCAGTTCTGAAATTCTTAGATATCCCAGTGGACGTGTAACCTAAGCAGCTGGATTTATGAATGTAGATTTCGGATGAAAGATCAAGTGGAGGTGTATATTTGGCATAAATTTTAAATACCTGTGGTATTTAAAGTCATACTGCGGTGGGACCTCACCAAAAGAGTAAATGTAGGTAGAGAAATAAAGATTGAGCCCTGCAGAGTGCCAAAGTTAAGAGGCCAGAGATAATAAGAGGAACCAGCAAAAAAGAAAAATATGGGAGAGTGTGGTGTTCTAACATGAAACAAGGAGGAGGGAGTTGGTAAATATCTGGAATGCCATTAAAAACAGAAGTGGAGAGTGGAGTTGAACACTGGATTTTGCAGTCTTATTTTCATCGGTGACCTTGATAAAAACTGTCTAAGAATGAGAAGAATCTAGTTGGTGACACCAGATATGGAAAACGTGTGTAATTTCTTTGCAAATAGGCATTAAAAAATGGAGTGGAAGCTGATGATGGAAATGGAATCAGAATAAAAAAAATTTTTTTTTTTTTGCTTTTTAAGATAAAGGAAATAGTGATGTTTGTATGTCATAATGATGGAAACAATCCAGGACAGGAGGGTACAAAATAATGATATGGAAGAGAGGAGCGTATTCCTGAAGCAACACCCTTGGATGAACAAGAGCAGTTTGGATGTGGTGCCTTGGATGGATTGGTTTTGAATGGGAGCATAGAGATTCTATCTATGGTTCCAGGTGGGGTAAGATGTGGAGAAGTAGGTAGATGTGATCATATGAGTCTTGAATGCTCTGTTTTTTTCAGTGAGATAAGAAGCAAGATCATCAAGTGAAACTGATGAGGAAAAAGGAGGGGAGATTTTTCTTGAAAGTGTGAAGAAAGAAGAGAGTGAGAAATAGTTGTTTATTCCCTTGACACTGAGAGAGAGATCCTTGGACCATCAGTATTGTTATCACCTGGGAGGTTGTCAGAAATGCAGAATCTCAGGCCTCAGAACCACATTTTTCCCTCAAACTGCTTTTAACAGGATCCCCAAGGGTTTCACATGCACATTAAAGTTTGAGAAGCTCTGATCTTGACAGTCCATCATAGTGGAAAGAGCATCAAGAACATGAGCTTTTGAGCCAAATAAACTGAATTCCAACTTTACCATTTAGAAATCATGTATTTCCAAGACATCACTGAACCTCTGTGCAAAAGTTTTCTCATCTGTAAATCGGGGACAACTATTAACATTAGTATAGCAGAAATAAAAGTGGTAGTGGTAGTTCTGTTAACAATAGGTAACATTCACTGAGTGCCGAATTTTAGTCAGCATCTTGGCAGGAAACAGAATCCATTCAGATGTTTTCAATAAGTGTTTCTCAACTCTGGCTTCATCACCTGCAGAGCTCTTAAGCAACAGAATGTCTAGACCCCACCCGGGCCTGTTACATCAGTCTCTGCGGATAAGGGCCCAGGCACTGGTAGTTTTCAAAAGCTCACTTGGTGATCATGATCTGTAGGAAGAATTGAGAGTGGCTTGTTTAAACTAATAGATTTTAATGAAGGGGCTACTTACAGAGATTTTCGAAGAGTTAAGGAAAAGAAAATGGGATATTGAAGCACTCAGGGACCAGCCACAGAGGGAAGGCATTAACCTTCCTGGGCTGCAGGGATAAAGGGAGCAAACGGTGTCAGTGAAGCGATGGAGGAAGGGCCACCCGGTGGAGTTTAGTAATGGAGGGACTGGACCGTGGCCAGAGAAGGAAGCAGAAGGGGGCAGGAAGGAAATCCCCTCTCTCCCTTCTCCTCCTTCCTTCTGGTTGCCTGACACTTCCTCCCATTGGCTGGCCCCAGACTGAAGCTGGCTGGCAAGGGAATGTGGGTGATGTAGTCCTCCACAGAGATCCCCTTTCCTGGAGAGGGAACAGGAGAAAAAGGGTGGGAGATGAACAGTGAAGGAGGGAAGCTTGCTGGGGGGTCAACTGAAGAATAATCAGCACAAGCACTTACTGGGTGCCACTCTCCCTTCCAAGTGCTTTCCATGTATTAAGATTTCGGTAAATGGCTACATTCTTTTTCATTAAAATCCAGTACTTTTTTATTGAACGAGGATAGGTTCCAGGTCAATTAATTATTGGAGACAGTTAAATATTTCAAAGGCTTCAGACACACCATCTCCAGAGTACATTAATGCCCAGAGTATAGCGTGCATGTTCTCCAGACCCGCTGGGTTAACCTGGTAGATTCTTTATGATTGGTTGGTTGTAGGAGTAACAATATGGGTGATGGAACAGCTTGCCTTCATCCTAATGTCCTACCTTTCTAATTTGTCTTAGGAAACAGAAAGACACAGTAGGCACACACACACACACCCACCAGCTGTAGATCCTGCTAGAATCCTAAGAGTCTTTATGTGAGCTATGTGAAGCCTGAAAGATCAACAATTTGCAAGTTATTTTGTTCTCCATTGAAAGCTGTATTTTGATATAATTAACCACAGTCTGGGAAAACACATAGGAGATAACTGACCAGAAGGACGGATGAGGAGTCCCGTTCAGTAAAGACACAAAAGCACAAAAGATAATTTGGGTCACATTTTAAAGCTATCGGATTAAGAGACACAAACTGCTATGTATAAAATAAGCAATAAGGATATATTGCAGAATACATGTAATATAGCCTTTATGTTGTAATAATTTAAAATGAAGTGGTAATCTATAAAAAAAACATTATGCTATATACCCGAGACTAATATAGTATTGTAAATAAACTATATTTCAGTGACATTTGAAAAAAAAATAAAAATGTTGGCAAAAAGTTAGCCAATAACATTTTAAAAGATTTTCTACTCAGAAGGGGGAATTTTTAAATTTATTTTGACCCAGAGAGAGGAGCCGAAATCAAAGCTTTATTGGATTCTGGACTGACTCTGCGGGAATATAGCAAATGGGAAAATAAGCAACATCAGAGCTGGAAATGTATCAGGCCCACTCTTCTTTGACACTGCTTTCCTCTGCACCGATCCCATTCCACTTATGGGTCAAAACTGCTTTCCTCTGCACCGATCCCATTCCACTTATGGGTCAAAACGATGTACCCAGGGAAAGTGTGGACTGGGATTGTGACTTTAGGATGGGGGGCAGAGCGGGCCATTGATCAGAGGGAGCGTCAGTACAGTTGATAAAGGGCGTTTCTCCAGGTCAGGCTCCCCAGCACTTCACTTCCTCTGACTCCATTCATCAGTGCCCTGCCAGGGCTTCTATCAACCTAATGCCTTTAAAATGTGCTGTAAAGCTTACTTTTGGAAAATGTGCTCTGAGGGAGAGATCGTACTTCCTTTAAAACAACCTCGGTGCGTGTCTGTTTGTCCAATGCAGGTTTCCCAGATGCGTAATTAGAATTTCATTCCAAACCTTAACTTTCAGAGCAATTGAGAAAAATCCTTTTTTTCTTTTTTTAATTGAAGCATAGTTGATTTACAATATTGTTTTAGTTTCAAATGTACAGTAAAGTGATTCATTTATGTACATATAATATATGTATTATGTGTATTATATATACAGTTATCTATCTGTATGTATGTATATAATTTTTCAGATTCTTTTCCCTTACAGGATATTACAAAATATTGAGTAAAGTCCCCTGTACTACACAGTAGGTCCTTACACTTAATTTATCCCTTCCTCCTCCCTTTCCCCTTTGGTAACCGTAAGTTTGTTTCTTTGTCTTTGAGTCTATTTCTGTTTTGTAAATAAATTCATTTGTATCTTTTTTTAAAAATTCCACATATAAGCCATATAATAATGATATTTAGAGAAAATCCCCTTAAAGATGTTAGTTGGCATATCATTTTGTTGCAAGTTCCCAGAGAAAACAAAACTCTTCTAGGCTCATAGAGTCTTTCCTCCTGTGGTTATCTGAGCACTGTGACAAATCTATGGGAGAGAGAAATTGCTCTCAAAACTGCTTAGATTGCATTCACGCCAGATGCTGCTAAAGAGTTAATGACGACTGTGTCTCAGTGCTGGTGATACTTATTTAACATGCACTATAATCCCAGCTGACACTTCCTAATGAGTTTATTGCTGCTGTGTAGTTAAACTCCCCCACTCAAGGAGCATAAACTCCAGTGTCAAAAATGAAACATAGTCAGGCCTGATGCTTAAATGGCCTGTATCGATTCTCCGGCAGTCTAACTGCTGAAGTCTGGTGCCAGTCTCCTCATTTGTGCCCTGAAAGTGGACAGTGTCACTTGATTTAGATGTCAGAATAAGGCAGCACATCAGTTTGCGAAATCAACGAAACATTCTGGAGAATTGGTCTGGATATCTTCACCTTGCCTTGTGAAAATCATGGCTCTCACATAAACAAGGGGCTCAATAATATTATTCCCATGGACTTTTTGTGTGTGTTTTATCAAAGGAAATGTCCTCAGAGTCCAAGCTTGCTGTGTTTTGTGCTTTATCTGTACAGCAAATTCCATTTAGAGAAATTTAATGCCAAAGCTGTAAGGTCTGCATTCCTAGAGAATGACTATTTAGGGCATTGTCTTTGAATATGAAGTAAACATGCACTCAGAATGTTTGTATGAAGCTCTTTCAGTGGCCAAGATAGATTCACTATTCCAGGAGTCAAAAGGACTCAAGACGCCTTGAAGATGCTGCCATGGCGTCAACAAATCGCCACTGTGCTCCTAGCTGTATCCTCTGCCTCAGAGAAATCATCTACCATTCCCAGTGGAGTCAGAAGCAGTAGCTGAAGAACTAGTTGTATGGAGGTCAGCCAGGTGTCTACTAAACACTGGCAGAACACAGGAAAAGCTATCTCCTCAAACTTCAAGTGAAAATTTCAAATTCTTAGAATTATAATCTAAACATCACTTCAAAAATATTTATTTTTAAAATTTAGTTAATTGATAATGTTATGCCAATTTCTGCCCTACAGCAAAGTGACTCAGATATAGTTATATAGCTATAGATATCCTTTTTCATATTCTTTTCCATCATTGTCTATCCCAGGAGAACCGAACATCCTATGCTTTATGGGAGGACCTTATTGTCTATTCATTCAAAATGTAATAGTTTGCCTCTACTAACCCCCAAATCCCAGCCCATCCCACTCCCTCCCACCTCCCTTTGGCAACCACAAGTCTGTTCTCTGTGTCTCTGGGTCTGTTTCTGCTTTGTAGATAAGATCGTTGTGCCATATTTCAGATGCTATGTATAAGTGATAGCATATGGTAGTTATCTTTCTCTTTCTGACTTCCTTCATTTAGTATGATAGAGTAGTATTCCATTGTATACATGTATTGCATATTCTTAATTCATTCATCTATTGATGGATATTTAGGTTTTTTCCATGTCTTGACTATTATGAATAGTGCTGCAATGAATATAGGGGTATGTGTATATTTTGAATGAATGTTTTGTCCAGATATATGCCTATGAGTGGGATTGCTGGATCGTATGGTAGTTCTATATTTAGTTTTCTGAGGAACCTCCATACTGTTTTCCATAGTGATTGCACTGACACTTTTAAAGCTAGAAGAGTCTTAAAAGATCAACCACTCATCATGACAAGAGCAACAAAAATTCAAAAAACACAAAGTGACCTCACCAAATTAATGAGCTTGCCAAGAGGTATGGAAGGGACTAGAATTCAAGCCCTGCTGCCCAAAACTTATCCTCTAGTAGGTAGGCTTCTTGTTAGAATGGCAGGGGTTTACTTTAATCTCGGAATTTCCAGGGAAAGCTTTTACAGTTCCTTTCTGTGAAAGTTGGATATTGTTACAGAGACAATTTTGATGTTCTGAAGAAGTCATTAGCAAATAGTTCTTTAGATTTTCTATCCTTCAAAAGTACTCTTTCCCAAGTTTCTTAGTCTGTAGATTTCTTTCAGTTTTCTTGAGGCAAGAAGTATTTTGATAACCACTCTCTGAAATATTTGATCATATATGGTGACATTTAAATACATGGTGTTATTTTAATCCATACTCTTGGTGGTCAGCAAACCTGTAACCAGAAACCCAGAGGTTTCTACAGCTGCTCTGCTCATCAGTAGTTGAGGCTTTTCAAAATAGGATAATGAGAATTAGAAATAAGGTTTCTTGCTTGAAGTCATGGCTAATCCACCAGCATAACAGATGCCAGATATGAGCTCTGTGCGTCACGATTTGGTCTGACGCTTGTTTTAATTTGACAAATTTTCAGTAACAAGTTTGCTGAAATGAGGAAAGACCTATAGTGCTCACCCATTTTTCACTATTGGTGCAGCCAGTATCTATTTTCAAAGACCTGATGGTTTTGTGGCCAAATTGTTTGAGGTGCCTATACAACACATGCAGAGGAGTGGGAAACACATTTTTTTTTTTTTTTTTTTTTTTTT
>PVHT020000140.1:14221318-14390158 GCA_004024745.2 Catagonus wagneri
ATATATATATATGTATATATTCATTTCTATAAAATTGAATCACTTTTGCTGTACAGCTGAAACTAACACAACATTGTAAATCAACTATACTTCAATTTTTAAAAAAATAGAAACCTACAGGAGAAAAACTGAAGTTTTTGAGAACTTTAAGCCAACCAAAAAGGCCTTCTTCCTCAGTGATTGCCTTTCTCTACTAGTGGTGAGGGATAGAGGACAGGTGTCTGCACTGACTGCACTAAAACTTAATCCACATCGCGCTATTGATACATTTTCTTCTTGGAAGCAGGCATGCTCCATGGAAAGTAAGTCACCAGTCCATCTCATGCTCCACCCTGCAGTCTTAAAAATCCCGCTGGTTGGCATAACCTGATACTCTGCTCTGTGCTGTTTCTTCTTTTTTACTTATATTAGAAATAAAAGCTGGGGTGTCCCCCAGACTTCCATTTAAAGAAGATTCAACATGCAGAAATTAGACAGGTTCCTTTGGAAGTTGTCATTCATTGTTTAAAAGGGTACTTTTGAGGGAAGTCTCTGATACGATTATTTTATATATCCAGCTCCTTTGGTGTAATATTTTAAAATTCTACTTTAATAATTCCATTTTCAGAAAGTGTTTAAAGGACAAGATCTATTATTTATGTGGTGGTAGAACTAGGATAGCATGTCTCTGAGCTCAGTGGCTTAACTACGCAACAGTACAATCAGAATAAAGTAGAAATAAAGTATTTCCTCATTTCCAAATCTGTGCTCTTAGGTTAAATATGATTTTCCCAGTATCAAGGAAAAACATTGATAAACATTAAGGAATTCATGGACTGGCAGGCAAAGCAATAGAGGCTAAGGGAATGGTGACCCAATGAAGCAAAAAGAGAAAAATCTCTTTGAGTGTCTTTGATAAGTTTACTCTGGAATCTTGAACACAAGTCTGGGTATACCAATGCCAAAACAATACAGACGAACTCAAGGGAATTAAAAGAACAGGAACATATATGATTTGAAAGTGGGAGAGTGATTTATGGGCAAAGCCCACAGAACTAAATACTGTCCATGTAGGTTACTCCAGCAAGAGGCCAGGCATGGAAGTGACAGCTCAGTAATTGAAGAATGCAGGAGGGAGAAGAATCTTTGAAGGGGGTAGGAAAAAAGGTTAAGTAGGGGCAATGGAATGGAATAAAATGCCCTTGTTTATGTATTTAAAAGACCCTCAGAGACAACCTGCTGAATTCCAAATTAGCTGAGTCATCACAGCAGTCCCTCAGACTTTGAAAGATCAAAATACTTAACCATAAACACTGGAAATGATTGTGTTTGCAGCTCAGAGAGGGGGGTGGAAAATAGAGAATAAAAATTCCGGTTAGATGTCGGGAAAATCTCTCCACTTCCAGATGGCGAGAAACATTAGGTCATAAAGGTGGTCCCTCCGGGGATGGACAGAAATCACTGCGAAGCCCTTAAAAATCAGGCTCCCCAAAGCAACAGAAAATCCAGCAAGGAGACCTTATCAACAAAGAGCTGAAACGGGCACACAAAGAGCTGAATCCATCAGCTGTCCCCTCCTCCAAACACCAGTCCTCTCTGTGGCTGTTAGTGGCACTGACATTTCCCCAGACACCAGGTACTTTTTTATGGCCTTTCCGCAGGTCAGCCAGCTGCAAGCTCCTGTTCCTGTTCTTTTCACTCCCTTGAGTGAATCTATATTGTCCTGGCATTGGTATACCCAGCCTTGTGTTCAAGATTTCGGAGGCAATTTATCAAAGCCACTCAAAAAGACATTTTTATCTTTTTGCTTCACCATTCCATCAGTCTTTTTTCCTCTAGTGCATCTAGCGGCGGCGGTGGTGGCGGGGGTGGGCGGGGGTTGTTTCCACCCTTCTGTTCCACCTTTTTTCAGGTAACCCATTCCCTCTCACAGAGGGAGCTCACAGGAATCCTGAATTCTTTGTCCCCAGTATCTCACCTTCCTACCCATTTTTCATATCACTATCACGTTTATTCTCAAGTACACCTTTGATTATGTCACCTTCTTGTTCAAAAGAACTTTTTTCTTGAAAGAAGCATTCCAGCTAATGAATCACGAAGGTATGATGTAATATCGCCACTTTGCAATCCTTAATGAAACAACGTCTCCAGGCATCGATCATTAACCTAAAATCATTCGATAAAAAGCTGAAAGGGAGCTTAATAATGAAAATTTCAAGCTGACAACATCTGAAGCCACTGATCAATTTTAGCATCACAGAAAAAGAGAGACCAACAGTACATACTGATAGAAGTACACAATTTAACTTGTGAAGGATGCTTGCCCATAAATCAAAACTGAATCTCATCCAATGTCTAATATAACATCTAGTTTCAGTAAATATAGGGATGAGAATGGTGTTAACTAAACCCTGGTGGTGCAGTCAGTAAAGTCCAGAATACAGAGAAATTTAACGGGTCAAGAACACAGCTTCTCCAACAAATAATAGTCAAGGTAAAAAGAATAATAAATAGAAGATGAAGAGTGTCCATCATGGCTCAGTGGTAATGAACCTGACTAGTGTCCATGAAGATTCGAGTTTGATTGCTGGCCTCGATCAGTGGGTTAAGGATCTGGTGTTGCCATGAGCTGTGGTGTAGGTCAGATCTGGTGTTGCTGTGGCTGTGGCGCAGGCCGGCAGCTATAGCTCCGATTGGACCCCTAGCCTGGGAACTTCCATATGCCATGGGTGCAGCCCTAAAAAGACAAAAAGAAAGAAAGAAAGAAAGAAATAGAAGATGAAATCATGGATTCAGTGAGACTTCAGAGCTACATCAAACAAATGCAGTGTGTGGACCCAGTATACATTCCAATTCAAGCAAACTACCTATGGAATATAGTTACAGGGCAATAGTGACATTTAAAGCCCACTTAGATACTTGATGACATGATGGAATTCTGGTAAGTTACAGGAACAGAGGTGGGAGTCAGTGATATTATTATGGCTTTGGGGGGAAAGAATTCTTACTTTCTATAGATACCCACTGAGGCATGACATCTTAAGAAAAATGAAATGTTGTGTACAAATTTCCTTCAAAACAATCAAGAGGGTTAAAGGAGAATCAGGTGTGGATGTAGATGGGAAAAAATTTGCATGAGTGATAGTTGTTAACATAAAGCTCAGCGATGGGTGCATGGGTTTCATTACACTATCTTTTCTCAATTATAGATGTTTGAAATATTCCATGATAAAAAGCTTTTAAAAAATCATTTGACACATTGAGCGCATTGATTTTATTGTACCATGATAACCAGAGGGCCTCACTGGACAGGGCCAAATAAAATGCATTGCCTGAGAAGTGGGCTGTTTAAGTGCAAGAACTGGCTGGTTTGATTTTGTTTTTCTCCTTTCAGGTGGCAGTATATTGTTAAATTTACTGACTTTCTAGATTTTCCCCAACCCAGGCCACCACTTTCTATTAATTTGTTGGTTTTGTTTTTTCCTTGATCGCATACAACTTATAAGTTTTTCCCTATTTGTTGGCAGCAGTGACTGGGGACTTGGTTTTATGGCCTGGCCACTTGGTAATTTCTGGTGGATGGATGATATAACTCTTGTTGCTGTTAGATGAGAAACAACAGAGTCTGAACTGTTAGTTGTTTGTTTGTCTCAAATCAATTAAAAATTTTGAGTCCACTGAGGAAGGGAGCAAGTCTAAGGTCTGGACAATAATATTTGTGTGTCTGTATTAGACCTGTGGCTGAGATAATAAGCTGTGTGTGTATGTGTGTGTGTGTGTGTGTCTGTAATTCAGGAAGCCCTTTAATGCTTCTTATTGAGTACAAATTGTTTTACTACCTCCAGTGGGTTTAATACATCAGATTATGATATATCTTAAGTTAAAGGAGCTCTGTACATATCTATTCAAATAGATATTTCCAAAACACACAGAAAATGAGGAATCTGAACTTGTAAAATTTTAAATGTACTGGACCTTTAAAAAAATTCTTACAGAAACTACCAGCTCAACGATATTTTTTTGCAAGAGTACAAGTTCAGACAATTAAGATGACTCCTTAGTTTAATAATTCAAGTTTAAGAAAGGGCAAATAAATTCAGTTCTGGGTCCTTTCCTAAATTTATCAGCATGGAATACAATACAAGAGGACATTCTGTTATTAAAAGATAAAAGTTTGTTTTCTCATGAAGAAACAAGTTAATCTGAACTTTCTAAGTATTTTACATTGGCTTATTTATCAAGAGACTAATATTACTCCTCCATAATACATAAGACTGTGAAAATGTTAATTTGTTTTTTGTTTTGTTTTTATTGAAGCATAGTTAATTTACAATGTTGTGTTACTTTCTGGTGTACAGCAAAGTGATCCAGTTATATAAATATATATTCTTTTTTAGGTTCTTTTCCATGATAATTTGTTATCAGATATTGAGTATAATTCTCTCTGAAAATGTCAATTTGTATTTAATGACTTTCAGTCTTTATTCCAGAAACCTTTTTATATTATCAGTAATCATATTTTATAGTCTGTCACCTTGAACATAATTTCTAAGACCCTTAGGTAACTTAAAACTTTAGATTAATATGAAATTTAATTAATAATCACTGGAAATCCAGATAAATTTTTGAGGATGACTACATTTCAAAACATAGATGACTAAGCATAGTTTCAAATGTATCTATTTTACCTCTAGATTTACATGCTGTGGAATATCAGTATCTTTGGGTCACATTAACATGGTTAGTTGTCCCATGTTCCACAGTAAGAATGTGACTGTAGAAGGCTGATTTGTGCATATTCACGAACTTGGTGAGTCTGCTAAAATGCTTGTAGGTGGCAGAGAGGTTGTTTTTTCTCCCCCCATGGCATAGGGAAGTTCCCAGGCTAAGGGTCCAATCGGAGCTGTAGCTGCTGGACCGCAACACAGCCACAGCAACACAGGATCCAAGCCATGTTTGCAACCTACACTATAGCTCATGGCAACACTGGGTCCTTAGCCCACTGAGCAGCAGGCGGGGGCAGGGATCGAACCTACATCCTCATGGATGCTAGTCAGATTCTTTTACCCTGAGCCATGATGGGAACTTCCTGGCAGATAGTTCTCAGTGATCACTTTTCTCTGTAAAATAGACGTTACTTTGATAAAGTTATCATTGCTACAAGCTTTGCAGTTATACTGAAAACAGTGGTGACAGACAAAGATGACTGTGTAGGCAAAGTAATGGGGTGTGTTTCTGCTTATCAAGATTAAAGGAGTTTTATCTTCAAGTGTCTGGTTTTTCTTGTGTCTGCCGTGGTGCAGTGGGTTAAGAATCCAACTGTAGCAGCTTGGGTAGAGGTGTGGGTTCGATCCCTGGCCCGGTGCAGTGGGTTAAAGGACCTGGCATAGGTTACAGCTGTGGCTTGGATCACAGTTGGGGCTCCAGTTCAGTCCGTGGCCTGGGAATTTCCATAAGTCTCCAGTGTGGCCATAAAAAGGAAAAAAACCGTGTCTGGTTGTTCTAGAATGCAAAACCTGAAGAGGGTAGTGCAGGACAAGCCCTGCATGGATACATAAAGATGCAGAAGGTTTGCAGGCAGGAAAGATATCTTATTTCCCTTAGTTTATAATACTTGAGTCTGAAAAGAAGCAATAAAATGTGCTAAACTTTTTATCAAAGCTGGCTCAGTTTTGCTGGATTTTCTTTACTGCCTTATACTATGTTTCTGAAAAACTAGAACTTGGTTTTCTACCTGTTACGATGATGAACTAGTTTTAAAGCTCTTAACGAAAGGTTATTCTTTGTGTTCTGTCCAGACATTCTAAATTCCCTATCTTATCATATAATTTCCCGTGGAAATACTTTGACTAAAAAATTGTTAGAAGATGAGCTTTATCTAAGTAAGTTTTCTACTCTTGTTAAACTTTTATATTTGCCTGTCTTTGAATAGTGACCCAGTACCACATCCAAACACTTGTTAAATAGAAAGGAAGAAATAAAAACAAGAGAAAATGATGAGTTAGGAAATAGCAACAGACGTAGAAGGAGTCATTTTTTTTTTCTCTCCCATTTAAGTATGAAGCTATAATTAGTAGCCTTGGGAAAGACATATAGTAAAGAACAATAATTATTATGTATGATGACAGCCGATTTGCATTTTGAAAGAGAATTTTAAAACAGTGATAGATAGGAGTTCCTGTTGTGCATCAGCAGTACGGAACCCGACTAGTATCCATGAGGTCATGGGTTTGATTCCTGGCCCCGCTTAGTGGGTTAAGGATCCGTTGTTGCAGTGAGCTATAGTGTAGGTTGCAGATGCAACTCTGATCTTACATTGCTGTGGCTGACAGCTGCATCTTCAATTCTACGCCTAGCCTGGGAACTTCCATATGCTGCAAGCAAAAAAAAGCAAAACAACAACAAAAAAACCGATAATACTATTGAGTCCTTGAATTCTTAGTCAGTGTGGAGGTTAGTGGAACATTTATTTCGGATGTTATCTGTGCCATAATACTTTACGGAAAGCAGAGAGAAGGCCCTTGGCAATATTCTGAAGGACTGCACACATAATTACTTACAAGTCCTATCACCAGCATTATACAGAGTAACAACGTAGATCATCAAATTCCAATAACAGTCTGTCGTTGTGCTGTTTCCCTGATACAAATTAAAGGCAAGTTTCTTCACAGAAAAAGAAAAATAAATGCAAAAGAACTCAGTATTTTCATAGTGATAAAGTCAGAAGTATGCCAAATTTCTAAGACAAATCCATCATACCAGTTACATGCAGTATGGTACATCAGTGTCATGGCCATGGCTACAAACATTTATTTTGGTAAATATAGGCTTTTCACAATAGTTTATGACACATTTTCTCTCCTAGACCCCTGAAATGATACCGGGGGGGGGGGAATTAGGTTTCTTTGAGTGCTGGAGAGATCTTGAAAATTCTCCTCAACCACTCATTTTAAAGAAAAAATAATGAGGTCCAGAAAAAATGAGGCAGCTTTTCTAAGGCTGTGTAGACAGTTTTTAACAAGCTCCAGTTTTGTGCAGTTTGTTATCTACTCAAATATGGGAGCAGGACCTATGTAAGTGTTTTGAAACCATTTAGTCCAAAAACTTATTTTATTTTTTCTCTTTTGAGAAATTAAAGAGATATGACATAATGGTCATCTCTATTTTCATACTTTTGAGTAGGCAACTGTCAACATTTTTCTTTTGCTTTTAGTCTTTTTCTTTAATACAATTAAATCTTGCCAAAATAAAAAATTTGTTAAATGTCAACCCAAGTGCTACTTCCTTCCCCTTCTCCTCACGGTAACCAGTGGGCTTGGCTTGAGATGTAAACCTCTAGCCCAGCACTGTCCACCAGAAGTGTAATGGGAGCTACGAATGTAATTTTAAATGTCTAGTAGCCACATTTTTAAAAAGTAAAAAGATGGAGTTCCCTGGTGGCACAGCAACTTAAGGACCTGGTGTTACTACTGCTGTGGCTCAGGTCACTGCTGTGGCATGGGCTTGATTCCTGGCCCAGGAAGTTCTATATACTTCAGGCACAGCCAAAAATTTTTTAAAAATTTTTTAAAAAGTAAAAAGAAATAGTGGGATTTATTTTATTTGCTGCCTCTGTGATAAATGAAAGTTACCAGGCTAGGGGCCAAATCGGAGTTGCAGCTGCCAGCCTACATCGTAGCCACAGCTTCATCTGAGACCTGCACACACCTCATGGCAATGCCAGATCCTTAACCCACTGAGTGAGGCCAGGGATTGAACCTGCATCCTCATGAATACTAGTCGGATTCTTAGCCTGCTGAACCACAACAGGAACTCCAGGAATTAGTATTAGTAATAAAATTAAATTACTCATTAGATTCAGGCTATCATTTAGCAGCAGGTAATCAACATCAAAAAAGTATCAGTCACTTCCTTTTTTATACTAAGTCTTCAAAATCAGTATGTGGTGTAACACTTACAGCACATCTCATTTAGGGTTAGCTGAATTCCAATGCTCAGTAACCACATGTGGCTGGTGGTTAGGAATTGACTACCCCAGCTCTTGTCCATTTTTTTTAAATGGCATCACATATGTAATGTATGTATTTACTACATACAATAGTGTTCCTGTATTGCAAGTAGTGATACAGTATTGGTGGCGTGTTCTACTTTTCTTTCACATTATCAGTTTAAGATCTATTTGTGATAATGCGTGTAAGTCAAATATGTTTAAACTGCCATGTTATATCTTGTGTGTATATAGAAAGAATTTGATATATTTATTTCTCCACTGACATGCTTTTAGGTTGTCTTCGATCTTTTGCCTTCTACAGCTAAACATGCAATGAACATCATTACACCTGTCTACGACCTCCTACGTTTGCTGGCTAGGAGAGAGATACTGAGAGAAATTAAATATAAAATATCATATGTCAGAAAGGGATACGACTATGTCACTGCTGACTTTGAGGAACTTAACAGGATATCGATTTTCATTTGAGAGATAGTGCAATCAAAATCACTGGAATAACTTTTCCCAATTAAACAACTCTGCTGGAGTTCCCATTGTGGCTCAGTGGGTTAAGAACCAGACATAGTGTCCATGAGGATGCAGGTCTGATCCCTGGGCTCGCTCAGTGGGTTAAGAATCCTGCATTGCTGTGGCTGTGGTGTAGGCCAGCAGCTGTAGCTCTAATTCGATCCCTAGCCTGGGAACCTCCATATGCAGCATGTGAGGCCATAAAAAACAAAAACCAAAACCAGTTCTGTTTCCTCATATCTACCCCAGCTTTTAAGTCTCCACACTGTTGAAATGTTGAGATCTTCTAGAAGTTAAGGAGGGTAGTGACATTGCTGGACTTTATCTGAGCCCTGGGTTTTGGCAGTCAAGAAATCTTCCCAGTCCTTTATACTCTGGGAAATGGCTGTGGAGGACCATGCTGCCTTCACTTATGTACAAGACAAGAGTGTCCTCTGTCTTGAATCCCGTGAGACTTACTGTCCATCCATCCTCATGATTCCCTCCTTTTAAAAAACCCCAGATTTTCTCCATCTTCTCTGAGGAATTCCTCATTCACAAATGTTCTCCCTATTGCAATTGCCTGAGTTAAGTCATCTCCTTAATTTTATAGTACATTTGTCTTGCATATTTTGGGTGCCATGACTTGGACAGGCTTGCCTCCTGCTTTCAAGTCCCCATTTCATCCACCCAGGGCAAGAGGCCTCTTGGAGACCACTGGGCTCCGTGCCTTCCTGGTGTCCCCAGCAGTGTCTATTGTCCACTGGCAGCCTGGCAAGGGTTTGACTTTGATGCCTTCTGAGCAGTCCCTTGTTTTCTGGTTCTGCTTCTTTGGCTTTTGTGGGCTTACCATATGGGGATCTCTGTAGATGTATTAATGATTTATAGAGACCTGCCTCTCAGATGAGAGACAACAGATAATCTGTTTGGTTAGCCTTTTCTGTTTGTCTACCTGTCCACATTGAGCTCAAATAAATTAAAAATTCATACCCACTGTGAAGAGAACAGCTCTTTGATATGGATCAGCAAGTTCTGTAATTATGTGTTTATGCTTGACTCATGGCTGAAATTTTAGAATTGAAGCTATTAGGTATCTCTGTGCTCGCACGATTATGCATCTGTAATTCAGAAGGGTTTTTACCTCCTATCGTGTGTGTAGTATTTCTCTGTCTCAAGATGATATTACTAAATTAGGTTATAGGATTTCTTAAAAGAGCTCTATTCTGATGGCTTAATGATAAATCAGCACTTATATAAATTGAATATTCCTAAAACTCTGAAAAGTTAATGACATTGGATCTCACCACTTTCAATGTGCTTGACTTAAAAATTATCTTTACAGAAACCAAGTTGAGTATGTTTTTTAGAAATTCAAGTTTACATAGTTTAGATAAGGTTTTGGCAAATAAGACTAGTTTAATATTTGGGGCTTAGTAAAAACAACTTCATCTTCTCTGATTTATTGGGGTTAAGCATAATATATACATAGATTTTTATTCTACTTGGGAATGTTCTGTGCAAACTTAGACAGGCTTACTGATTAATTGAACTAGTATTACTAATGTTTAAGATTGTTAATGTTTATAATTATGTAAAACATAAATTTGTGTTTAACCATATAAAGTCATTATAAAGACAAGCTGTATTTCAACTGTAATTACGTTTTACAGTAATATAGACAAGAAGATAATTTTTATAGGCAACTTAAAACCTTAGATTTACACTAAATGGAGTTCATAGATATTAATTGAATATCTAGATCCTTTCGAAGTAAGATGGAATACTAAAACACATTAGTATATAAGCATAAATTAAATGTGTATTCTTTTCTTTTCTTCATATGTTAGAGAGAAACTATATAGTTGAGTCTGTCAATGAATATGTTCACTTCTACCAATCTGAGAAGTTGTGCTACTGGTATATGTAAAACTATAGATGTATATTTATGAGATCAGCTCATCTGCTGGAAAGTATTGGTGTGTGACAGACAGTTCATGGTTATCTGCCTCCTAGTTTTCTCTGTGAGGCAGAAGTTATTGTGGTTAAGTAATATGTGTGCGAGACTCTACCAGGAGCAGTAGTGGCAGGAGGTACAACTTTGTGTGTAAGGGCGTGTTTCTATTAAAGGAAAAGAAAGTGCTTTTGTCCTCACGTAAAATGACTGGTAGGAGAAATCTTGCAGGATGAAATCTGAGTGGCTGTAGAAGGTTCATAAAAATATGGAGTTTTATTTACTGTGGTTAATAAAGGCTATTTGAGGTTTGATGGTGTTTTTTCTACCAAAAACGGCTTGTGTTGGGAGTTCCGGTCATGGCTAAGTGGTAAGGAACTTGACTCGTAAAAATGAGGATGAGGGTTTTTGATCCCTGGCCTCGCTCAGTGGGTTAAGGATCTGGTATTTGTTGTGAGCTGTGGTGTAGGTCCCAGTCATGGCTCAGATCTCACCTTGCTGTGGCTGTGGTGTAGGCCGATGGCTACAGCTCCGATTTGACCCCTAGCCTGGGAACCACCCTATGCTGCAGATGTAGCCCTAAAAAGACAAAAAAAAATTTTTATAGCAGCTTGGTAAAACAAATGATGTAAACAAAAGCTTTTTTTTTTTTTTTTGGTCTTTTTAGTGTCACACCTGTGGCATATGGAAGTTCCCAGGCTAGGCTACAGGTCGAATCGGAGCTACAGCTGCTAGCCTGTGCCACAGCCACAGCAACACCCAATCCGAGCTGCCATCTGTGACCTACACCACAGCTCACTGCAACTCCAGATCCTTAACCCACTGAGCAAGGCCATGGATCAAACCTGCATCTTCATGGATACTAGTGAGATTCGTTTCTACTGAGCCATGATAGGAACTCCTCTTTTTTTTTTTTAAGCCTTCTCAGTAACAGTAATCTGATAGAATAAAAAATGATACTTATCTTGAACACAAGGAGAGATTGGTGTTGAACTTTAATCCTCCATCCCTTTATGTCCTTGGGAATGGCTAAGCACAAAGGACCACACTGCCTACACATATTCCAGAAAAAGAGAGTCCCCCAGCCTCTTCTCCAATCCTGTAAGACTCATGTCCATCCTTCCTCATGACACTAGGTTACCTGCCTCTCTAAATCCCAGGTTTTCTCTTCTTCTTTGAGACAGTCTTCATTAGTGAATGGTCTCCCTTGTGCAGTAGTCTGAATAAAACCATCTCCTTAATCATCCAGGGTTAAATTAAGTGACCTTGACAAATTAATAAATGTAACAAGCAATGCGTGTAAAAGAAGATGACAAAATGGTCTATTTTGTGATGACTGTAGAAATGGGAGCCTTGGGAGTTCCTGTTGTGGCTCAGTGGGTTAAGAACGCAACATGGTGTCCATGAAAATATGAGTTCAATCCCTGACCTCGATAAGTGGGTTAAGGATCTGGCATTGCTGTGACTGTGGCATAGGTTGCAGATGTGGCTCTGATTCAGCCCCTAGCACGGGAACGTCCATATGCTGCAGGTGAGGCTCTAAAAAGAAAAAAGAAAAAGAAATGAGCCTTGGAAAAAGATATGAAGGTGAGGTGGGGAAGGGGAAATTTGGCTCACTGGTAACCCCCAAGAAAACCAGAACTATCTTCCATATATACTACTCCTAAGGAAGGTCAAAAAGAGGCAGAAACAAGTAAATTATTGTTGCATTTCCAGCATCCAGTTAAATATCTTAAAAACATCTGAAATAATAGCCTTTCGTGCAAGTTCTTCAACATTATAAGCTGGAATTTGTGATTGAGAAAAAAAATGTATTAATCTCCAAAAGGGCTGATAACCACAGAAGGGCATTTATATTGTGAGCCTCAGAGTAGGGAATTCTAAGTCACTATCCAAAAGCAGTTTCCTGCCCTAAGACATAAAAGTTCATCCAAAGCAGGAAGAATCACGGGATCAGGTATAATTGGTTGGTCCCTTAGAATGAATCCACAGTTGAGGCTGGATTGTGTGTGTAAACACTGATAGAAACCCTGGGTCCTAGAAGAGAAAGCACATTGCCTGGGCTGCTGTGGTGTGGCCTGGGGAACTGTAAGGCATCAGAGAGGAGCGCCAAGTGCCACAGAAGCTGAGAGTGGTATCTGAGAGGCACGACACGAATGTAAGCACCACAGCATGGTGAGGAAAAGGCAGGTGAGAATACCCTAGCCCCCAAGGGGGACCACTTTCTTGTTGAGCAGAAGGTCCTCTGGGGATCAAAGCTGAGCTTGTTGGGCATGAAGAGAAAAGGGTAGTGCATCTGATGGCAGCTTGGAAATACATACCATAGGATGCATTAAAGAGTCAACTGGTAGTCATGATTCTTTCCTAAATAGAATCAGAACCTTAAGAAACAGTTCTTTATGTGAAAAGCAGGCTATATGGGAAGGAATAAGGGTTGATGGAAGACAACCTAATACAGCACATTTCTAATGGCACCGCTATAAAATTATGTTGACAGACTCTCTTATGAGTCAAGTCCCCTAGTGCAGGCAAGACAGGCTCTTCCTAACATGAAACTCCATGTCTGTGTTCTCTTGCCTAATGATGGCCGAGCTACAAGCATCCAAACTTCCATGAGAATATAGATGTGAAGAATTTATATTTTACTGAAAGAGGGAAATGATTCCATAGCTTCTGCAACAACCCTGGTGGCGTAAGACAGTGCAGCTCTGGCAGCTGGGCCCCATAGTGTCATAAGAACATGAGGCTGCATCACTTCCACTCTGAGCCCTCTACTCTTCTGTCTTTTTTTGAATTACACCGGGAGCCCAGTGCACTCCATCTGAGCAGCCTCTGACAAAGATGTATAGGCTCCTCGCGCAGGCCAATCATTTCACACCCTGAGCCCACTTCCAATACGTTCGCCCCTTCCAACTCATACTCTGGGATCATTTGTTCATGTTATTTGGAGAGGCTGAGAGCTACCTGGGGGAAAGGTAGGTAGGACCCTGGCAGTTGGTGGCTGTGCTCAGACTCACACTGTTGACTATAATCCTAGACTTGTACACACTCAAAAAAAAACTGTGACCATTCCTGGGGCTGACCCTTCTTAGTTAGGAGCTAAATGATTATCTTATGTTTCTGGAGCAAAGTATTGGGGGTCGGGAGGTTCTCAGGCACCTTTCTAAGAGGCTTTTCAAGTATTTATTCTAATACCTACAGTTCCTCCATGGGAGATAGAGACCCCTAGCTGTGTGACTTTGGATAGTTATTTAACCTCTCTGCCTCAGTTTCCTCATCTATAAAATGGGAATAATAATAGTACCTCCATCGTAGGGTTGCTGCGAGATTTAAAGACATTAATATTGTTGATACATTTAGAACAGTGCCTGGCACAGACTGAACTGCATATGGGTATTTGCTGTTAGTAGGGCATTTGTTTTCTTAGGAAGAGGAATTTGGGTGATTACAATTTTCTCAGTCTCCTTTCATTTCCAGAAATGATCAGTCACCCCAATAATTTTTGTTGCTCCATGTAGATTGGCATCCTAAATATTTGCTTGGCTGGCCCATCTCTTGCTTGGGTTTTGTGAGATTGCCATGCAGAAATGTGATGTAAGAAATAAGTTAGCCAGGGTTTGCCTTCAACCCCTGTTAAGCTAGACAGGAAGTGCACTATCTTTCCAGAGCATGGGGCCCTAAAACAGGTATACAAAGCCAGTAGCTCTCTGATGGGTGCAGAAAAAATTGGGAGAAAATCATTAAGTGGTGGGAGGATGGGACAGAGGTGAAAGGTCAAGGGACTGTTTGTTATGAGAAAATATATCCAAATCTGTCAAATAAATACTGACAACATATGCATCTCTTGAAAGGCTGTATACTCTTTTTCTCCATGATGCTGCTATTAAAATTTTTTATAATTGTGGAAATTTTCAGAAAGCCAAATTAGAAAGCATACATGAGAAAATCACTATTTTATTTGTTTACCCTAGCCTCTGTTGGGCATTTGGGGCTGTCTGCCGTATTCACTGGACTTGGCTCTGGATGTCCTTTGGCTACTTCTATTTATTTTATTCTTTAAATGATTTTTTTTCATTGTAGTTGGTTTACAGTGTTCTGTGAATTTTCTACTGGACAACAAAGTGATCCAGTCACACACACACACACACACATATATATACACATTCTCTTATTTTTTTTTCTTTGTCTTTTTTGCCTTTTCTAGGGCTGCACTTGTGGCATATGGAGATTCCCAGGCTAGGGGTCTAATTGGAGCTTTAGCCGCCGGCGTACGCCAGAACCACAGCAGCATGGGATCCAAGCCGCATCTGCAACCTACACCACAGTTCACGGCAATGCCAGATCCTTAACCCACTGAGCAAGGCCAGGGATCGAACCCGCAAACTCATGGTTCCTAGTTGGATTCATTAACCACTGAGCCACGACAGGAACTCCTATATTTTATGTATTTTTAATGATTTTTTTCCTTTGGTTATTTCTAAAAAGCCGAAGGATGAAGCGGCACTTCCACCCCTGAGGCTGTTTCAATCTCTATTCTGAAAGTGGCATCAGCACTGGAATAAGAATATTTAATTTGTATTTTAGGTGGTGATATGGAATTTCTGGAATGTTAAGAAAAAATGAACTGCATTACTTTTCAGTCATTTTTGCAGCCTTGGATATTATTAAATAGCTATACAGTTGACCCTTGAACAACATGAGGAGGTTAAAGGAGCCAGCCCTCCACATGCAGTTGAAAATTTTGGTATAACTTACAGTTGACTCTCTGTGCCCAGGCTGTTCCTACTGAACAACCACAACAACAAAAATCCTCGTTTAAGTGGACCTATGCAGTTTAAACCTACAATGTTCAAGGGTAAACTGTATTTTCAAGGTAAATCAAACCCAATGGCTCATGATCTTGCCTAGAACAATGCACAAAATACAATTAGCCAGCTATTTATGTCACTACAGTGGTGTACCTTTTAAAGGAAATATTTGCAGAGTAATTCTGTGTTCTTACCGTGTGCACGCAAATTGTCAGTATCAAAGCTGGCAAATCACACAGCTGCGTGTGGTGGAGGCAGTCAAGGTAACGGTTTTAAGAAAAGTGTTTAAGAAGCTGTTTCTATTCTCTCCTTTGTAGAGGCTAATTTATCCATGGTACTACCTTCCTTGACAGGAATGGCAATGAACTGCTCTGGGAATGCTGACTGCATTATAGTTAAGTCATTTGTGACTGCTAAATGGTTTGCATCCTAGCAGGACCGAGAGGTATCAGAATTGCACAAGCCCACACATTTCCACTGCAGAGATTCTGCTCAGTGGACTCTTACGTATTTGTCATTACAGTTTTCACCTCTGATCAGGTAGTGAGTCAGGGTTTGCCTTCAAATTCTGACTGGTATGAATTTGTAGAAACAAAACAAGCAGGGTACATATTTTGAGATGGAAGGCCTTAGGAAAATTACAAGGACAATCCACATCTTTTCATGCCCAACACCTAGTCTAACTGTGGAAATTGTCATGAGCATGCATGTATGTACAGACTGCTGCACAGACATCTGGTCGACCCCTGGAATAGCTAAACACTGGCCAGGAAGTAGGAAATATTGCTCAAAGCTGGTCCTTGGCTAATTTTAGACACTGGACATAAGGAGTCATTTTCACTAGAAAGTTGTATATTATTGTCTTAAACTGGCTTCTGCCAGTTACAGACCTTGAATGGAGGATTTGAGTGCATGTTGTTTCTTTGGGAGATAATCCTAAGCAGGGTCCTTAGGGGAATGGGAAAGTGAAACAGAAGGCAAGGAGACCAGTAAAAGGTCCGCTGATGAGCCGATTACCATGGGGAATAACTGGGGCTCCATCCATGGGGATTTTGCATAGAGAACGTCTCAGAACTGAGGTGAGCTGGCTGAGGTACTTGCCCACTAACTCCCTCTGGTCAGTTATTAGTTGAAGGCTATTCCTGAGAGAGCCTTAACTCCCTGGCTTGAATGGTCACAGAGAGCCCTCAGGCAAAGAGTTGAAGGTGCTTGCCTTCTGAAGTCCTGGGGGATGGGGAGTTCCAAATGGAGAGGGGTGTGGGCAAAGACGCACGGAATTTGCTGCAATTATTACCCTCATTTCATAAACATGGCAACTGAGGACCAAAGAAACTTAGTATCTTGCTCTGTTAGTGGGACTTGTGAATATGCTGGCAGTAGACTCTGCTAGACACTGTCTTTTAACCCCCCAGAATGTGTTTTTAAGGGTATGGAAGGATAGACCTTTTTTTCTGGGAGGGGGCACCCCACAGCATATGGAGTTCCCGGACCAGGGATCAGATTTGAGCTGTAGTTTTGACCTACACTTCAGCTGTAGCAACACTGGATCCTTAGCCCCCTGTGCCGGGCCGGGGATCAAACCTGGTGTTCCAGAGACACTGCTGATTCCACTGCACCACAGAGGAAACTCCAAGGAAGAATCTATTAATAAGTGTTTCTCTATAAACACATTTACTCCTGTGGTGAAGAGTTCTTTTCACCTGCTCATTCTGCTTTCCTTTCCATTATCAGCCCTCAGCTCATCAGCTCTCCCCAACTTGTGAGACACTCAACATGGTTTTTAAAGTGCATGTTCTCTGCCTTATGGTATCACCCACCTCCATTTTAACTTATCACTTGTATAAAGGCCTTACCTCCAAATAAGGTCACCCCTGAGGCACTGGGGGTTAGGAAAGCCACATATGAATTTAGGAATGATAAAATTCAAGCCATAATAATACATATCTGAAGAAGTGAATTCAACTCATAGAACTAATCATTTATGTAAAACCTAGGAAGAGTCTTCATTTTATTTACATTTCAAATGATTATCACATTTTAAAGAATTTGGTATTTTGAAATTCTGAAAGGTTAGCCTTACAAGTAAAATATAACCCACGTCACTGAGTCACTGAGTTTTAGATTTGGAATTTTAAGATGAAAAGTATGAGTCTTTGGCTAAGTTTGTAAATAATATTAGAATGTTTTAAAGAACTTGAGGTTCTCTATATATTAAAGTAAAATCTAATAGATTTATGTGCAATGTCAAAGTATCTGGAAGTTTGCTTGTTGAACATTTGTTTTAAAATATGTAAAAATAGAATCTATAATCTTATATTTATAAATGAAGTTTAAAACATTTTAAGAGCGTGCAGCCAAGTTTATAAATGGGACAGAATATTTAGGAGAATGTAAAATATTAATCAAGGTTCCCTTGAAAGTGATTGTTGAATGTTACCAGACTTATAACCATAGGAAGATTTTTTAAAGTTGAACTTAAAAGCTGAAGGGAAAAGTACATTTTTCAATTTTTCACTTTAGTAAGTTGAATATTAATTTTTAAAAAGCAGCCACGAATAGTATTTTTTGTGCATCAGTCTGCCCTCCAGAACACAGAAATCTCCTACTGGTATAAAGACTATCATGTGGAAAAGAGCTACCTCTTTAACTTAAAATTCTTTAACTTAAAATTATGTCCTTCTTTTATTGCAAAAGAAACATACATCTATTATAGAAGCCTTTGAAAACATTTTTAAAGATACAAAAACATTCATAAGAAAAAGATAATAAGATAAAATTATATCATCCAAGAGATAATGACAATAATAAACATCCTTCAAGTACATGTCTGTGTTTGTCCGTGTTCTCAGTGTGTGGTTTCTGCAGTGACAGCACCTGGGAACTACTTATAATGGCAAACTAACCCCCACTCCCACCCCCCCCAAGATGTACTTCAAGATTCTGGGAGTGGAGCCCAGCAGTCTGGTCGTAAGAGTACCTTCAGGTGATCCTGTCGTGTGCTGAAGTTTGAGCACCATTCATATTGTCCTGATTGTTTCCACAGGATAAGTACCTAAGAGTGACATTACTTGGTCAGTGGAGTATTTTTTTCTGTTTTTCATTTGGTACCAAACCATAGGTTCTATTTAGATTGCACGAGTGTTTCCACTCATGTTCTTTTCTCTTCCAGGATCCAGCCTAGGATCCAATACTGCTTTAAGGTATCACGTCTCTTTTCTCTCATCAGGGTCTACGGCAATTTCTTAGACTTTCCTTATTTTACAAGACCTCGAAATTTTTTGAAGTGTATATGTGAGGTACTTGTTGAATGTCCCTCATTTTGGGTTAGTCCCATGATGAGAGTGGGGTTATGAATTTGGAGGAAGAATACCGGAGAGGTAAGGTACTCTTTCCTTCATATCACCTCAGAGGGTACATCATGTCATCATCACGCTTTATCCCTGGTGCTGTTAGCCTTGACCACTTGGTTAGAGTAGCAGCTGTCAGATTTTTCCACTGCAAAGCTACTTTTTTTCCCTTTTCTTTGAAATTAAGTCACAAAGTCCAGTCAACACTCAAGGGGAGGGACATTGAGTTCCATCTCCTAAAAGGGGATGGTATCTGCACATATTGTTTGGAATTGTTCTCTAAGAAAGATTTCCTCTCTCCCATTGATTGATCAATTGATTTCTATCAGTATGGATTCATGGTTATTTATTTTGCTCTTTGGGTTATAATCCAGTACAATCTTTATTTATTTGTTCCTTATTTAGTTCTAGCTTTGGTCAGCTCTTTCAGGTTGGTTCCTATTTATTTTTTTCCAGCTTTGTGGAGATATAATTGACAAACAAAATTTGAACACATTTAAATGTACAATGTGATGAAGTGACATCTCATAATATGCATATACATTGTGAAGGGATTCATACTAAATTAACACATTCATCACCCCACATAGTTATCTTTTTCTTTTTCAGTGAGAATAATTAAGAGCAACTCTCTTAGGAAATTTCAACTTTATCAACTATAGTCACCATGCTGTACCTTAGGTCCTGGAACATATTCATCTTATAACTGAAAGTCTGTACCCTTTACCAACTTCTCCATGTCCATGTGCTCCCATCCTCATGGCAACCACCAGTCTACTCTCTGTTTCTATGAGTTCGACTTCTTTTTTTCTAGATCCCACATATAAGTGATACCATGGTGTATTTGTCTTTTTCTGTCTGACTCCTATATCTTTTGTTTAATCTTTCTTCTTTCTGGCACTACAAAAATGCTCTAAACTTCCTGTCTTATATCTTCCACTACAAGAATTCCAATTTTCCTGGCCCCATAATCAATCATTTCTCCATGAAACCTCAATTCCTTTAACCATAAAATTGTATGTAGTCACTAGGGTCTGGGCACTGGGTGTGCTCGTTGCCAGCAGGGTATCACTAACCCTAGGGCCCTCAGTGGGCAGAACTAGGGGATGCATAGACTTATAAGGATTCCAATATTTTGCCAAGCTGCTCTCTAATTTTTTTCTTAGTTAACATTATATCATTAATGTATGGTAGAGCAATTTTCCCTATGTTTTTGTCAAAAACACCATTATGATTTATTTCAACTTTATAACTTGATACATTTTTAAAAAATGATATACCAGAATTCCCACTGTGGCTCAGCATGGTTAAGAACCCAATACAGTGTCCGTGAGGGTGCAGGTTCGATCCCTGGCCTCTCTCAGTGGGTTAAGTATCCCGTGTTGCCGCAAGCTTAGGTCGAAGACACGGCTTGACTCTGGTATTGCTGTGGCTGTGGTGTAGGCTGGCAGCTGCAACTCTGATTTGACCCCTAACCCAGGAACTTCCAGCTGCCATGGGTGTGACTGTAAAAAGAAACAAACAAAAAATCCCAATATACGCATGCAGTTTTTATTTCTGTGCCAGTTGAATATTTTCCGTATACTTACTGGGTATTATACTTTCTCCTTCTGTAAATTTTCTCTTTGTGGCATTTTCTCATTGTTTTTCTACTACTGGTTATTTTCTGACTACAGTAAAAGGAAATATTTAAACTTCTGCTATGCAGATGTTAAGATGACAGGCAATGAACATACAAATAGCCATGTCTAGTAAATCCCATGCCTTAATTATACTTCGGGAATGGAAGAGCAGTCCTTCCGTTATCTTTTTGACCTGAAGCTCACCTGAAAAGACAATTCCTGGAAGAAACTCCAGAGTAGAATAAAATATTGAGGCATCGCCGGCTGACCTCCCACTGCACCGGTAGCTGACAGCAACCACTGACATCCTCTGCTTTTGTATGAAGAATGGGGTGATTTGAAGTTCTTCTCCCCTCTTGAAGAAAAGGTATGACTTAGTTGTGCCTGAGGCCTGACTTATGAGGATTGGCAGGCTGTACAAACTCCTTCCTCTGAACCTACCTGGGACATATGAATTTTGCCTATACCTGCAGAGAAAAGTTAAACTGGAGTTTGATCCAATCTCTTGGGGTAGAACATGGTGGAAGATGATATAAGAACAAGAATATATACATATGTGTAACAGTGTCACTTTTCTGTACGGCAGAAACTGACACAACATTGTAAATCAACTGTACGTTAATAAAAAATTTTGAATTTTTTAAAAAGGCGGAATTTGAAGTTTAGAGATGTGAGACAGAGTATATAACCCGGACATGTCATTTATGTTATAGTTACTTTGATATAAGGTACTTAAAGGCAATCATACAATTTAGCAGGGACTTAAAAAAAGAAGATAATGGGTATATAGATACGCAGATATGTCCAGGGCTTAGAATTGTATTATAAGGCTCTCATGCCTTGAAAAATCTGGCAATACCTTCCTCTTGCTTAATTCATCCACTGTTCTTTTTTTTTAAGTTTTACTGAAGTATGGTTGATTTACGATGTAATATTTTCTGCTGTACAACAAAGCGATTCATTTATGCACATACACATATCCCATTCTTTGCTCCTATCACACTGAGCTAATTGCTGTCCCCAGACCACGCCAGGCATGGTTGTGCCTTAGGATGTTTACACACGCTTTTCACTCCACCTAGACCGTTCTCTTTCCATGTGGTCTCATGGCTTCCTCCTCTGCTCTGTACCATCTGCTCACATGTTTCCTTCTCAATAAGAATTCCCCAACCTTGATGTCAAAAATGACCATCTCTCACTCTCAGATCTCTTTTCTAGTTAAGATAATGTTAGCAGCTGTCAGAAACAAAACCCTAGTTCTCAGTGACTATAATAAAAGTTTTATCTACTCAAAAAAAGTCCACACAGTGGATCGGTGGGAAGAGATGGTAGTTCTTCCCCACACAGTCATTCAGGAGCTCAGGCTGATGGAGGTTCTGCCACCTTGTAAGCATGTTGCTTCCAAGCATGTCCTGGAAATCAGTCAAGAAAGAAAGAGAGCAACCGTCACAGCAGGAGATTTTTATGTGCCATGAATAACCTCATTCAGCATCACTCTGCCCACATAAAATTGGCCTGACCTCAGTCCCACAACTGTCTGTAACTGTAGTAGAGGCAGAGTGAGGAAGGCTAGCAGTATGCATAGGAGGAAATGCAAAAAGGTTACACTTAACAACTAACCAGAGTCTTCCTTGCACTAGTAGGAGGGATAAATTAGGAGCTTGGGATTAGCATATGCGCACTACTATAAAATAGATAATCCACAAGGACCTACTATATAGAACAGGGAACTCTATTCAATACTCTGTGATAACCTATGTGGGAAGAGAATCTAAAAAGAATGGATATATATACGTATGAATCACTTTGCTCTACACCTGAAACAACATTGTAAATCAATATACCTCAACAAAAAATAAAAATTTTTTTAATTAAAAAAGCTATACATATCTTTTGACAGGTTGAATAAGTAAACAGACTAAGGCTGTGTGGGTAGTTTATTCCTTGAAATTAAGAGGGGTTTGAGGGATTCAGTGATAAGCATGATTTCAGAGTATTTCAAGGGAATTTGTATTTGATGGGGAAGTGACATGCTCTCTTGAAAAACCAGCACGCAAAGCGGTAGATGAGAAAGAGAAGGCACTTATTATGGACTTTAGGAACTCGGAGATCCAGTACCGAAACAGGGAAGGTTTTGAAGGAAGTAGCTGGGTCTTTAAAAGAAGGGTTGGGATTTCAGTGCGTAGAAGGAAGAAGAGATAAATCAGGTTCATGAGAAAGCAGAGCAGGATGAGGACATGGGCAAACTTGGGGTGAGCCTACGTGTATATATCTCGGGTTGAGAACGTGTTAGTCAAGAGAGGCTACATTATGTTATGGTAAAACAACACCAACATCTCAGAGCTTTCAGACAACATTGGTTTATTTCTAGTTCACATTTCATGTCTCTGAGGTCAGCTGGGGCCTCTCTGTTCTGCTCGCCAGTGTCTACTTGGGGCCCAGGTTGACAGATTAGTCACTCATGGGAAATATGGTCGGTAACTGTGGCTAAAAGAAACACAGAGGGTCTTACCTTACCAGTTAACTGCTCTGCTTCAAAGTGACATATGTCACTTCCACTCAGACTCATTGGCTAGAACTAAAGTCGTGTGGCCCAAATGGGAAGAATCTGAACATTTGGCAAACGACACCAAACACCGTCACAAAGGGCAGGTGGAGACTGAGATGAGGTCAGAGGTACCAGAATCCCCTTCAGTCTAGACAAACATCACGCCAGGGCAGAAATTAATTCAAGCTGCAAAATCCTGATAGGCTCCAAAACTTACCTCTTCACCCCGATCACCTTTAAATTCTCCATCTATTAATCTGACTCCCCACTGCAAATCTCCACTCAGGTATTGTGGTTGTTTACATTTGATCAATTCATTATTCAATATGAGTACCCATTAGGCTCGTGCTGGGGGACTCAGTGGTAAATAAAGCAGTGGTGTTCCCTGGCTTGGCTGAATGTGGTAGACTGTAGGAGACTTTGTGAGCAAAAAAGGTACTGAGGGGAAAAAAAGGCAATGATTAGAGGCACAGCCTCATCGCTTACCCATGCGTGGTGGCCACAGAAGGTGGCCCGTGCCATCCATCAGGCAAGGACGGCTCTTTATTTCCTCCACATCCTCTAAGGTTCTGAAGATGATTCAGAGGTGCCCAGTGGATGCTGGATCTGCTAACCATTCCCTCTTAAACCCTCATTTCTTCTCCTTTTTCTCTTTCCCTTTTTCTTCATCTCTCTTGTCCTCTCTACTTGTACTGACAGTGCTGTGACAGATTAAATTCTGTTTTGTGAAAAATACCTGTCATATGCACAAAAGAAAAAAGCTCTCAGAGACCATTGTTTCAGCCTTCTCATTCCTCAGGTAAGCAGAGTGATGGATTTATTTAGGAAAAAAAGAAGTGCCAAAGATAAATTTTATGGATAATAAAAGTTCTTAACAAGGCAGGTGGATCGATTTGAGTCCCGCAAAACGCAGATTTCCCATGGACCTGCCCTCATTCTACAGCTCAGTACGAAGGAAGCCATTCATCCAGTGTTAGAAGAGTGGCTTTTTGAAAAAAATATTGTGACTGGAATTTAGAAAACAAGCTAGCATGGAGAGAAAAAGAATCCAAGCCTTATCTCCTTTATTTAAAAGAAAAAAAAAAACTAGATCAAGTTATTTTTAAAATTTAGATACCTGAAACACACAATGGGTGATTAGTATTATTTGTTGCTCTGAATTTATTTATGTTCTTGTTTCTTTTTTATCCCATAATAGGTATTCTGACTTCTTTCCTAATACCACACACACACACACACGCACACACACACGCACACACACAATTTTCAAATGGCTCTTGTAATAAAGATATAAGATGTAATTATGGAAACCATAATATAGCCCCCCCCAATAATTGGTAAGTACTCTAAGCAGCCAATGTCTTTTGAAGTCTAATCTTATAAAATTTACATTTTGAATTTTAGACTAAGAAGGTTTATAAAATTACAAACTGAACTTTGCCATTTTCTAAGATTTAAATTCATTTTCCAAGCAATGCTATGAGTCAGCAACCTTAAGGCTGTCATGTCAGATTGCTAGAATATATATATTGGAATTAATATTGCCCTAATATTAGGGCTCCAATTCTCTACAATAATGAGCTAACAAGAAAAACAGTAATTCTAAACAAGGCAAAAACTCACAACTTTCTAACTGAAGTCAAATGTGTAGAGCTTTTGCTTTTCATAGCTACATTTAAAAAATAAATCAGGAGTTCCCTTCGTGGCTCAGTGATTAACGAATCCGAATAAGAACCATGAGGTTGCGGGTTCGATCCCTGACCTTGCTCAGTGGGTTAAGGATCCGGCGTTGCCGTGAGCTGTGGTGAAGGTTGCAGACGTGGCTCGGATCCTGCGTTGCTGCGGCTGTGGTGAAGGCCGGCAGCTACAGCTCCTGTTAGACCCCTAGCCTTGTTGCCCTCAGTTTTACAGATTAGGAAAGAGGTTGAGGGAAGATTAATTTGCCCGAGTATGCATGATTAAACTTGTGGAGCCCATTCTGGACCCAGGCAGTCTATTCCAGATTCCATGTTTTTAGCATTCAGCCATATTGTCACTCAACTTGAAACCCCATCAAATGACCTTGAGTGAAGACTTTGGAACTATTGTAAGAAACTACAGCAGCTGAATGACTTGATCAAGACCTATTTGCTAGCTTTCAAAGTCAGGCCCTTAAACGTGAGACTTAACAGAGACTAAACTGCTTTATGATAAATAACCGGAGAGAAGGGGAAACCTGCTTTCCATCCTCCCAGCAGTCACTGCCCTTAGCCTTATGAGAGAGCACCACTTTGACCATGGGGATTGCTTAAGCGGTGGTATGGTATGTTTGCTGATTTGGTGATTCTGAGAATACACATTACACGGTATCCACAGCCCATAAAGAGAAAAATCAGTACAGTCTTTGTGTGTGTGTGGAGGGGTGTTCCCCAAGCTTCAGTATGGCAAAGCCTGAACTAGTTCAGATTATTAAAGCTGCTCTATTTCTAAATAGCTCTGAAAACTGCACAGAACCCTAACTCTAAAGCATAAGAGAAAACTTTGGAAGGATCCTAAATAGGAACTCTGTAACTACTTCATTCCTCATCAATTGAATTACTTTTAAAAAAAATTTTTTTAAGTCAAATACGAAAGTAAATTTGAGTTAATGGGCAATGTAGAATCCTTATGTGTCTTACACATAAGAAGCATCAGATGAAGCAAAGTAGGAATCTAAAACATAGCTTGAGAGAAACCCAAGGAAAGGAGACTCAGGAGTTCTTCATTAACCGTGTTCCCTGTACACAAGTGAGCATCACCTCCCAACCCAGAGACAAACAGTGGGGATGACAATGTTAGTGGAGCCGTGGGGAGATACAGGGACAGGGCATATTCGAAGGATGCTCCCACGTCAGGAAAAATTACTTTTTACAGGGAGTTCCTGCTGTGGTGCAGTGGGTTAAGGATCTGGTGTTGCCACAGCTATGGCTTGGATTTGATCCTTGGCCCAGAATTCCATAATGTCGCAGGTGTAGAAAAAGAAAAAAAAAAAAGAAAGAAAGAAAGAAAGAAAAAGAAAAAACAAGTTACAATGTTAGTAAAGGGAGTAAGGTCAGAAAATCCAATGAAAAGGCCGGACTAGGACAAGCAAGGTCCAAAGCTGGAGATGGGTCCAGATATGAAGAGCTAGCTCTAGAAATAGAGGTGTGTTACCTGGGAAAGGAAGGATTTGGCCAGAGAAATCAAATCTACAGTGCAAGGCATACTTGTTTAGAGGGTTTGAGAGTGTAATTCCACCCTAAGAGATTTTCTAATCCTATGCTTTCTATGTGCTTTAGCACTTATATACCATTCGATGCCCCTGTTTACCTCCCCCATTCACATCCATTACAGACAAGTGAAAAATTATAGTTTAGGGAAAAAAAATTTTTAAAAATTTTAAAATTCTAATATAGCTCCTTAGAAATATAGTAATTAATCTTTGTCTATTCATAGAGATTTTTTAATGTATTTATCTATATTTTCAAATACAGACCGTTTTATACATCATGGTCTATAAATTTCTTTTCTCCCTTAGCATTATATTGTGCCAAACATCCAGGAAAAGATCATTCTTATATTACATAAACGGTCTCAAAGCATAGAACCTGATGGACAGATTCCCAACTATAGGCCAGAGTCACTAACCAACACTGTGATACAAAATACTCAAGTATTTACAAATTAAATCTAGTAACATACCATGACCAAAAAGGATTTACTGAAGAGTATAAGAAGGTTCCAACATCAGGAAATCAATTCATGTAATTCAGGAGGAGAAGGGGGAGGCCAGGGATAGAAAAAATGATACATGAAGGGAGAAACTTGAACCTATTTCCATGCCAGTAAATGTATGTCTACGATATTTTCAACAGCTGCATACTTTTCTGGTATGAACATGCTATACTGTCTATTGCTAGGAACTTAGTTTGTCTCATGACTTTGATATCATAATAAACAATTTTAGACAGATATCTTGGTATACTTTCTAATGTTTGTTGTGCAGCAACTTCCTTAGGATTAATTGTTAGAACCAGAATTACTGAGACAAAGTGCAGGAAAAATTTGAAGGCCTTAGTTGCTTATTACCAGGTGGTCTTCCAAAATGGTTCTCCCAGCAGTGGGGTCAGCTTTGGAGCTGATGTTTTAAACAGGGAAGGGAGAGGTAAGTAAATCTGATTGGAATAACAACTGGAAAAATTGTGCCCAAAGAGGTAAACACAGATCCAGTTAGTTCCAAGCATATCTGTTGGTAGGTTTTCTACATAAAGTTTTTATTTCTTTAAATATACTTACTTGTAGTTGGGCAGTAGTATCAATCAGCCTTTTTTTCATTTGCCAGATTAAAAATAAATAAATAAAAAAGATGCTTTCCCAGGGAGTCAGCTTAGCATCGGGAAAGGGAGGAGGCACAGCAGAAAGAACACTGAGATTAGGGAAGAGCTGTGGCTTCCTATCTGAGCCCTGTTTTATATCTGCGTAAATTTGGGAACATCACTTGATCCCACTTAATCTTCGTTTCCTCGGTGTAACATGAGAATGCTATTGCTGTGGTGGTTGAGGTAGTAAAGCAGTAAATGCCGAAGGACCTGGTACGGTGCCTGATATAAAAGACCTCAGATTTTTATTTCCTTGTGCCTCATAGAGAGTGAAAAGATAAGTAAGTTTTATTCAAATAAATTAATGTGTTGGACACCACACAGGAGAGAGAATGTGTTGGATCAAACCCAAGATGGAGGCTTGAGTCACTCTCTGGTGACCCCACCTCTCTGTCCCTGACTTCCTGTGTGATTTGAGCAAATTGCCAGCCCTTCCCCGGGTGCATTTTCCTCACCCATAAGGAGGCAATGTATTCTGGATCAACAGGTCTCAACCTAAGGCTAATTTTGTACATATGTACATTTCGTACATATTTTTTCCAAGTATAAGGTCATAGTTGTCAACAGAGTTTCAAAGAGATCTATGATGCAGTAATGGCTAGTCATATTCTAGAATCTAGGTAGCCTCGAAAATTTCATCTGTTACCTAACACTCCCATTCTAATCAAGTTCAAAATTGACTCTTCCTTTTGGTTCAGTAGTATTCATTAATATGTTATGAAGGGAGTTTCCTTGTAGCCTAGTGATAAAGGATGTGGCATCTCGTCATAGCTGTGGCCCAGGTTTGATCCCTGAACTGGGAACTTCCGCATGTTGCGGGTGCACCAAAAACAAGAAATGTTATGAAACAATGTAATGCATCAGTGGTGATTTTCCAGCCAAAGTCAATAGGTTCTTTCTTGGCCTCCATGCCTCCCTGCGGTGTTCTCACAGCCTCTGGGAAGGTAGTGTGGGCCTGGTGTTGCTGCACCAAAAGTTCTGATTATCCAAGTGGTTTCCTAGATTATCCTTTTCATCCTTCTTGGTTCTTTTTTTTTTTTTTAATATTCTCTTTTTTGGCTGATTCACCAGAGTACAGATTTAATTAAAAGGTGGCAACATATTGCAACTCTCACTGCCAAGATACATGATTAAGAAGAGAGCCTGTAGGCTTCCAGATCTTTTGATTGTTTTTATCTGGAGCCTCTTGAAATACACATGATCATATTGAGATCCATGTCAGATTATAACTTCCCCATGAAAAATATGAATATCTGCTAATATTAAAAAGTGAACCAAAGGAAAAATACTAGATGTAAATGAGTGTATTAGTAAGCAAAGTATTTATTTACAATGAAAATTATAGAGTTAGATGATTGCATCACAAGCTGCAAGAAATAAAATATCATTTTGTTAATATTTACCAAGAGTCGACAGTGTGCTTTGCAAGGCGATGTAATGCTGAACTTGGATCTTTCCTTCAGGAAAATAATTTATCACAATGTGCAGGAATAGGACATGTGTATGCAAATAAATAAAATACAAGCTTACAAGTGTTCAGTTCCAACTCATCAATGAGAGATAAACTGTGACGCTTGTCATTGGTTAGAGAGAAAACTTTAAAACTGGGGAAAGAAAGATCTCCTACAGAAGTTAGCCCTTGGGCTGAAAACTTCGAATCACAGGTTGAGTTTGGAGACATAAAATATGGGTGTAGACATTCAAACAGAGGCACAGAGCAAGGAGAGACATCTGGAAGGTTCAAGGCCTCTTCAGGGCATGCATTTACTTCAACGCTCAGTAATTTCTCTTAACTTCTTGACAGTAGGATACACACATGGGAATAGCAAGAATAAGATGAGAGAAGCCTCTGTCTCCCCACCCCAAAGCAAGATTTGCCTTGTCTCTCACTTCAGGTGTTCTGATGGGGTCCTTACCTTCAGGACAGGATGCCCCGCAGCAGAGAAGGATTTAGAAGAGATAAGCAATGAGGTCCTGCTAGTCAATCTCTTGTGATAAAATGTGACAGAAGAGAGTATGAGAAAAGGAATGTGTATGTGTATATATATGTATATATATGTAAGTATGACTGAGTCACTTTGCTGTACAGCAGAAATTGATAGAATATTGTAAATCAACTATATTTTAATTTAAAAAAGTAATTCGGGCACTTAGAAAGAAAGGATGAGAGATGGTCTCTCACTCAGAGGTCAGGGTCTCTGCCTGGCGATCACTCTTCCTGTTAATTCCTGTGAAAAGCATGAGTAAAAAGTTGAAGAGACCAGTGACAATGGGAAACTTAACTCTGCAAAACCTCAGCTGACACTTGAGCTTCTTTAAAAGTAGATCTAGAAGTTTCTGTCATGGCTCAGCGGTTGACATGAGGACACGGGTTCCATCCCTGGCCTCAATCAGTGGGTTGAGGATCCAGTGTTACCATGAGCTGTGGTGTAGGTTGTAGACGCGGCTCGGATTGCAGGTTCCTGTGGCTCTGGCTTAGGCCACTGGCTACAGCTCCGATTGGACCCCTAGCCTGGGAACCTCCATATGCGGCAGGTGTGGCACTAAAAAGACAAAAATAAAATAAAATAAAATAAAATAAAATAAAATAAAATAAAAAGTAGATCTAGGAGTTCCCTGGTGTCTCAGTGGGTTAAGGATCCAGTGTTGTCACTGCTGTGGCCCAGGTTCAGTCTCTGGTTCAGGAGCTTCTGCATGCCACAGGCACAGCCAAAAAACAAAGGAGTATCTAGCAGTCCTGGGCAGCTTCCCTCACTGATGTTACTTCATTGGCCTTTATAGGCATCTGGGGTTATCTCAGCAAAGCAGAGAAATATGACATCAGGTGGGCCAGATTTAAAGGGGGAAAAATACTAGGAATGGGTGGAACCACGTGTATCTCAAGCCCCACAGGCTGAACTAAAGAGTTCATGGGGGCCGTTCTCTTGGACTGTGATTAACAGGTCATCTCAGGGATCCCAGCACTGGCTCAGCATCACTGAGCCCTTAACCTGACAGAAACCCGGGGTGGGAAAGAGGACACAATGAAATTCATGGAAGAGGCTGTTTTGGGGAAAGGGCAGTGAGCTAAGAATCCTGATTTCTACTCCTGTCTATTTTACTACTTTGTTTCGCACCTGGGCAATTTGCTAACTTCCTTTCTTTATCAGTAAAATTAAGATGTTGGACTAGGTGACCTCCTAATTTCTTTAAGCTCAAGGTCCATGACTCTAGCAAGTGTAACTAGGCCCGGGCATCTAGGTATTCTGTTGGAAGTTAGGGGGAGTGGTGTTTTATTGGGGGAACTGCAAGGGAATCACGTGCTTACTCAGCAAACATTTATGGAGCAGCTACCATTTGCTATAGATAGACAGATAGAAATATATAGATAGATATAGTAGCACTGTCTCTATCATGTAGATATAAATGTAGTAATATATATCAATCTATATAGATATAAATATAGATGTAAATAAAATCTCTCTATATAGATAGACATATAGCTATAGTAGTACCTATATGTAGAGATAGGTACAGTAGTAAATAAAACAGACAAAATACCTGCCCTGACAGAGCTTCTGTTCTAGTGGAGGGGACAGGAAATCCATGACACAAACAAGACACAATATATATACATAGTGTATTCAGAGGTGATGCCTACCTTCAGGTAATGGTGTCCAGAACTGGAGAAGCTTCTGTGATAAGTGGGGAGTAGAGGATGAAGCAAAAATTAAGCATCTTATAACAGAATAAGAGCAACATTTTCCTTTCTGTCCACCTTCTGTTTAGCTTCTGGTCTCTGTTCTATAATAACGGACACTCTTTCATCATACACACTTCCTATGGCTGCTGTGGCCAGAAATCTTGGCAAAAGTCAGAGTTATCAGACTCTGTGTGTGTTGTTTGCCCCAGGCTGTGACTTCTAGACCTCTGCTGGGCACTTGGCAGTAGCCATTAACTGCAAACTGCCTCTATTTTCCCTTGGCTAGTGTTCCTCTTTTCTTCCCTTTCTGTATTTTTGGCCTGAAATTCTAAATTTAATGAATATTATTCAATTGTATTTTTTTTTAAATTAATGATTTCACAGATTTTTTTTTAAACAGGTTAAATGTCAAGTTTAAAACAAAGCCTCCATTTTGCAGGTCCATTTTCTAGGTTAATCTCATTAGTAGGTCCAGATAAGGTGTAATATTTGTGTCAAAGAAAGGAAGTCAGTTGCTCCCGTATCTTAAGAAAATTACATTCTCTGAAAGCAAGTTGGCCTCTATCTAATCACCATAAGACACCTTTTTTTTTTTTTTCCTAGACAACCAAACACAAATTGGCTGATCCCTTGAAAAAAATAAATCAAGGGTTAGGGAAGGAGGTTAGAGTTTATATAAAATAAAACAACAGAAACACACATAATTATCCAAGTTACCAGTCATCCAAATAGACAGGAAATATGTGAGCATATCATTTAGATGCAAATAGTAGAACTAACAGCCAATATTTAGAAATGCATAATTTCTTGGGTAAAAGTCAGAGCTCAGATTCCCAGCCAAATGGTCCAGCATATGTCGTGATTTGTTATGGAGTTGTTGGGGGAGTATAGGGGAGTGTTAATAAAGACCCATGACTTCTTTGGAAGAAAGCTGGTGCCACAGAGAATGAGGTGCCAAAACAGTAGGTATGTCATGCTCAGCTGTGGATTTCCTTGAGCTAATTTTTTTAATTTTTTCTTTTTTCTGAGCCTGCAGCAAGTGGAAGTTCACTGGCCAGGGATCGAACCCGCACCACAGCAGCGACCTGAGGCACAGCAGTGACAATGTCAGATCCTTAACCTGCTGTGCCACTTGGGAACTCTGACTCTGTGTTGATTTTTCAGACGCTTGCTGGCTGGGTCAAAGTGTAGAGTGACATCCAGCAACTTGATGGGGTAGGGGGTGGTCATGAAAGCTGAGGCAAACAAGAAGGAGAAAGAGGAACAGACTGAACAGATGTGAGCTGCTGGGACAGCCCCACGCCCTCCAGCCTTGTCCTGACAGCCCTGGGCGTTAACCTGTACTATGTGCTGTGGGGAAAAGAGGGCTTAGGTCTCAGTTAGTGTTCACTTCTTATTCTTTTCTTTCCTTCCCTGTGCTTGTAGGAACTTTTCCTGGAGGCCTGCTACACACTTATCCTAATCTCAGGGGACTGTATCCGTAGTAACAGTGGGTAATATTAAGAGCAAATACTCGTATTGTGCCCACTGTTTTCATAGTCATCCTTGTAATCACATATATTACCGTATCCTCACAGCTGTATCACGAGGTGGTACAGTTTTTATCCCCACTTTTATATGAGGAAACTGGAGCCCCAGAGAAGTTGAGCGACTTCTCAAGGGCACACAGCGAGATTCACAGCTGGAGTGAGAAAGAGGATCCCAGGAATGTCTGACCTCTGCCTTCTTGGCTGTTCACTCTGTTTCTCTCATGGCGGGGGTAGGGGGTAGGGGGCTGGGAGGGTGGCCTTGAAGACTGGTTGCCTGACTAAGATGACCTCAGAGTATCATCTCGTCCCACCCTTGCCCTCGAACCCCTAACACCACTCTCTGTCTCCAGGGTCCAGTGGTAACATCAGGATGGGAAATACCAGGCCTGAAGAGAGACAGGACATAAGGGCAAACTGAACAGGAAAGCTGAAGTGCACATGGGGCCACCAAGGATGAAGGGAAAACCCAGGCTTTTGGATGGCAAGGAAATGCCACTGAGAAAGGGCTTATGTGTAGTGGGGCAGTCCTGAAACCCACTCTTCACAAAGAGATGGTGTATCTCTAAGCCCGGAATCGGGACACTTGCTTTGAAAAACATCTGAAAGTGGGAAGTTCCCATGTGGCTCAGCTGGTTAAAAACCCAACTAGTATCTATGAGGATGCAGGTTCGATCCCTGGCCTTGCTTAAGTTAGGTTAGGGATGCAGCACTGCCGTGAGCTGTGGTGTAGGTCACAGATGTGGTTCAGATCTGGTGTTGCTGCAGCTGTGGTGTTGGCTGGCAGCTGTAGCTCTCATTTGACCCTTAGCCTGCCTCCATATGCTATGGGTGTGACCCTAAAAAAAGGAAAAAAAATCTGAAAACAGAGCAGGAATTTTAGAATTGAGACCATCCCCCACATGTACTGACATACCACAGTGTCCCCTTTCCAAGTCACCTGCTGAATGTCGTTTAACTTGCTCCAGATGAGGAACAGGACAGCTTGTAAAGGCCTGTGTGTACCCATGTAGGTGTGGAACTTTAGATTTCAAAGGGCCCTGCCAGCCACCAAACCAACCCCCCATATATCAGATAACACTTGTGAGAACTGCTGTGCAGACCTGAACGTGGCTGTTACACAGAGTCCTTCATCTGACATCATTCACTGTTTGGCATCCTAGATGCCATCATCGCATCTCTATGTGGCAGGATGTGTAGAGAAAACAAAAACCGGAACCCAAAACTCTTGCCTTGTATTCACGGCACACATCTCTCTAGCTTTCGGGAATCTTAGGAAGGTTCTGTAATTAATTACAGCCGAACAGCCATCCTGACTGACCTCTCTCCCCTGCAACTGCCCGAGGCTTCCGCAAGCTGCCTTCTGCAGAGCTTTGTCTTCCGATAATAAGAGATACTTCAAAAGAAATGTCCCCTCTGACATGGAGAAGAGCCAGGGGAAATTCCCTTCAGAGCATCTCCCATAAATGCTTCCATTTCCTGAAACAGGAACAGGAGGCCACACTGATGAACTCGTGGATGAGGCACTGTGGTGGCATTTGTCACAATGCCTTATAATCATTTATGTGATTTTCTGTCTCTCCTACGAGGCACTCTGTACTAGCCAGCACCTTAGAGAGTGGCAGGCATAGAAAAGGTACTCTCTAAATTGCTATTGAGAAAGATGAATGAATTCACTGCTTCTGACACAGAAAAGGAATTTTAAGCTCAAGGGACACACACACACAAAGTGCAAAACCAAAATGAAGTTTTTACTTCATTGATTATGAAAAAAATCAAATTGCTAAACACAATAAGTGTCACAGTTATGACAGTATTTTTTCCTACAGTCTCTTCTCCCTCAAGAAAAAAGTATCTGGCTGATGGCTTTTAAAATTGTTTTGTATTATCAATAGAATACTTCTTCAAGGAAAGCTACAGTAGGACTCTTCTTCCTTAGGGACAGGAACTCGCTAGGTTGAATCCTATAGAGGAGGTTCTGTGACCCGATTCAGCAGATAAGAGGGTGGATGTAAGAAAGCTCCAATAGCTTGCTCTTGGTCTCACAGATGTGAAGTGGCAAGGTTATGATTCAGGCTCCAAGATCTTGGTTTCATCATTGCAAATCACCTCTTTCCCAGTTTCATAAACTTTCTTTTTTTCTTTCCTTTTTTTTTTTTTAATAGCTGTACCTGTCGTATGGAAGTTCCTAGGCCAGGGATTGAATCCGAGCCATAGCTATAACCTACGCCATAGCTGTGGTAACACCGGCTCCTTTAACCCACTGCACCAGGCCCAGGACGGAAACCACACCTCTGCAGTGACCCAAGCCGCTGCTGCAGTTGGATTCATAACCCGTTGGATCACAGCAGGAACTCCAAAACTTGCCTTTTTAAAAAAAAAATTTTATTGAGGTATAGTTGACTTACAATGTTGTGTTAATTTCTGCTGTTCAGCAAAGTGATTCGATTATACACATATATACTTTTTCATATTTTTTTCCAGCATGGTTTATCACAAGATACTGAATATAGTTCCTTGTGCTCTATAGTAGGACTTTATTGTTTATCCATTTTATGTATAGTAGTTTGTATCTGTTAATCTCAAACTCCTAATCCCTTTCCCCTTTGGCAACCACAAGTCTGTTTTCTCTATATATTTTAAATTTTTTATTAAAGTATAGTTGATTTAGAGTGTTGTGCCAAGTTCTGCTGTACAATACTGTGACCTAGTCATTCATATATGTATACACATACACACACACACACACACACACACACACTTTCTTTTTCTCATGCTATCTGTATCTACACTGTTCTATCGAAAAGATTGGATATAGTTCTGTGCTGTACAGTAGGACCTCCTCATTGCTTATTCATTCTAAATGTAATAGTTTGCATCTACTTACCACAAACTCCCTGTCCATCCCCCTCCTTCTTGGCAACCACAAGTCTGTTCTTTATGTCTGTGAGTCAGTTTCTGCTTTGTAGATAGACTCACTTGTGCCATATTTTAGATTCCACATACAAGTGATATCATATGGTATTTGTCTTTGTCTTTAATAGTTGCAGCCATGTTGCTACAGATGACATTATTTTGTTCTTTTTATGGCTGAGTAGTATTCCATGTTGTATGTGTACCTCTTCCTCTTAATCCATTCATCAATCAGTGGACATTTAGGTTGTTTCCATGTCTTGGATATTGTGAATATAAATTTCCCTTTTTTAATCTCAGAGAACTGGGGAACTGGGAAGGAGGGGGTGGGGTGGGGTCAAGAGGTAATGAGGAGCAAGAGCACTGACTTGGAGGGAGTTCACCGTATTAGGAGGCATAGCACAGAATGAGACCTCGGGGGCCGGAGGCAATGGAGTTCCTGCTGTAGTGCAGCAGGTTAAGGATCTGGCATTGTCTCTGCAGTGGTTCAGGTCACTGCTGAGGCTTGGGTTCAGTCCCCAGCCTGGGAACTTCTCATATGCCATGGGTGTGGAAAAAAAAAAAAAAGGGAAAGAAAGGAAAGAAAGAGCCAGAAGCAACGGGTCATTTCTGGAAATGCCAAGGAATCATTTGAGCAATGGTGAATTTTAACTCTGGCTATAAAGATAAAGACATTGGTAACATTTTCTCCAAAGAGGGCAAAAGAGATGCCACAAAGAACAGCATTGAACCTCAAACTTAGAGAATGGTAATTCAAACGTAATTAGTAGAGCATTGAGACTGTTTGCTGGCTTTAGGGCTTTGAAACACAAGAGTCATTTCAAAACCTGGAAAAGCTCCTTTGGTAGGGTAAAGATACATAAGAAAAAATCTCCGTGAGGCAGAAGAAGTAACTAAAATAATTACAAAGGTGCTAAAGTATACAAACTTCAGCACTTCTTAAAAATCACAGCTTGTGGGGGTAACTGGGTCTCCTGCAGGTGGCAATATCTGATTTGGACAGGGACAATTGATCTTGGACAGGGACCAAGATGGATCTAGGCCTAGGGTAATTTTAGGGGTGTCAAATATTGATTTCCAAAATCTGCTCCCTCCCCACCCCAAGGCCTGTCACAGCATGAAGAAGTCTGCCACTGGAATCACTGTGGGTTTAATATAGGAGGCAGTAGACCCCTGTTGCTTTGCAGATTCCCATGAGCAGAAACACACTAAATTATTTGCAGAGTAGTATGTCAGTTTTCAAACAGAAAGTAAGTTGCTGCAGCGACTGAGCGAGATAGGCAATTTCTGAAAGACAGAGTGTCCAAAGGACAGAGCACACAGCCGTGCCCAGGATGGCAGGAGATGGAGAGAAAAGATGGAGTGGGAGGCAGATTCATTCAGATGGTTCATTCAGTCAAATGTGACTGTGTGCCACACACTCCCCTAAACATTGGATATACATAGTGAGCAAAACAGACGGTAGTTCTGGTCCTCAAATAGCGTATAACCAAGGGTGAATAGAGATAGACCTCTCTGAATTGGCAGCTCCCTTTGGCTGGACCAACACCATGATCTGGAAGTCCTTAACAGAGAATAGTAATAATACATCAAAGTTGTACAAAAACCTGACCCCCCCTTAAGCCAACAGTAGTCTGTTCGCTATGTGTTATCCCTATTTCACCAAAGAGGAAACCGAGGTTAAAGTTCTCATGAAAATCGCACAGCTACCAGGCACTGAGCTGGAATGACCTCTCAGGACTCACTGGCGGCAGAGGCACCCCAGGGTAGGACATGGACTCAGGGGTCAACAGAATTAGATCTGTGCTCTGGCTTTGCTGCTCAGGTGACTTTGGGCAATGAATGCATGTTCTGCTTGACTCGGCATCCTTGTGTGCGTAGTTGGGCTGATAAAACCTACTGCAAAGGCTTGAGATAAAGCTAACATGGAAAACATAGGGAAAATACTTAGAATAACTCCTGGAGTGGAGTAAGGCTCAATTCATTATGGCCATGATCACAGCAATAATTTGTCCACATTCCTTTTCTTTTCCATTGCCTCTCGTGTCACCTGGATTGGGCATTTACCTAAGGCTGCACCCTCCTCACCCCCACCTTGACCGTCTCCCTCTGTCTCTGGGATCTGTGGACTTGGGAGCAGATTTAAAGATGGCCCAGCCCCTGAGGTCCCTTGAGGTCCCTGGCTCCCATTCCCTGGCATCGGGACTTACACAACTTTGGGCAGTCTGGTGTGCTTTTCTGTGGGCCATTTTTGAAAGCTTGTCCCTTTGAACACACAGAAGTCAGGAAACGCAAAACAAAGGTTCCCAGTGTAACCATAATTCACCCACCATGCACATGGAAGTGCATAAATTTCCCTGAAAGTACAATAACATAAGACCCTGAGCTTACTAGTGTGGGGGATGTTAGGACTATAGCTGAAATCGTAAATTTGAATGTCTTGACTGGGGAGTGTTTTCACTGTCACCCATGATACTGCATTAACGTAGCATTCACAGTAGAAATTGCAACATAATTCAGAGGCCTTTGTGCCTGGGACTGAGGGAGTTTGCTCTTAAGGACCTCTCCTCAGATATTCACAAGGATTGCAAAAAGAGAACCCTGAGAAGAAATATTAGTCTCCTGGGGAATGCAGCTAAATCCACCCGGCATGAAAGGATTGAGTTGCATTTATTTTCTAGCAAATGCTAGAAGCCAAGCAACTTCTTTCCTTTCATGTGCTACACCCCTGAGAGAAGGTGTTACCCACATGAATCTTGCATCCCTGACAGTATCTGAATCTTCCACCTGGGCTCTGATGGAATTGGGGCTGCAGAGGCCTTATCTCCTCACCTGGGATGGGGAAGGTCAAATGAATGGTAAATCAGTGCATGCAGGTTTATTATTTGTGCATTTACCGTGGACATCGACCCAACATTCCTGCAAGATGTAGACATCAGAATGAGAACTGTGCCCACCGATCCTCATGGTTCACAGACTCTGGCAAAGACCCACAGGATCAAGGAATCTAGGGCAAGCCAGTCACCACCTCAGTTCCCACTTTCCAGCTGGGCCTGGGTGCCTTATATCAGGTGTCTAATGACAAGAATGCTCCATCATCATAGAGGAGAAGATTACAGAAGCTTTGGTGCTGTCTTTTCTGTGATCAAATATTCTTTGATCATAATGTGTATTCTTAACACCCTTTGTACACAGGTGATATTCTCAGACTAGCACTTTCCCTAAAGGCTCACTGTTCTCAATCTTGTCTCAGAGAAGGCACACACTTCCTGCAGAGAAAAAATGCTTATTTCTCTCTGGAGAGGAGACTTTCCAAGAACTTTCAGCAATCAAGACAGTCAGCAGGATGCTCACTTGATCCTCAATGTAGATCTCAATTTCCTCCTTGGTTTATTGTAATTTTTAAACAAGAACATATGTCTAAAGTGCTTGATATCTAGTAGAAGCTCAGAAAATGTCAATTTCATGTAAGTTACCTTCCCCAGGTAATTACTTCCTTCTTTACCAGGAAGGAGCATTCTTCTCTGTCCTCTTCTCTAAACTCCCTTCCCCATTCAGAGCACGGACAGAGGAATTCCATACTATTCCATGGGCTTCCTCTGCTCAGACTACAAGCTAATGCTTAGAGCACTTCCAGAATCTAACTCTGCAATAGTTACTCCAGTCCATTTGGACATTTCCTCTTTCATTTCAGTAACCAGAATACAAAATCTACTCAAGATGTACTTTTGGTCGTCCTTGCTCTCTGCTCCAGCAGGAGTACACCCTTGGTTTTCATATTCCCTTCCATGGCTATCACACACTGGTGCTACTCATGTAATAAAAAGATGTGACAACTGAATGTTGTTTTTCTCCCCCAGGTTCCACCTGTCTCGGGACTGGGGCTACTAAGCACATTATGAAGGCAAGGAGAGTTCAATCTCTTGTATCTCATCCATCACCAAGCACATTCCCAAGCTCAGCTGCCTTCCTTTCCAGTGTTTCTCTGGTTTCCCCACCTCCTCTCCATTTCCACTCTGCCCCAAGACAGGTCATAAGAGACTTGCCCTTGGCCTTTTCCCATTATTTTCACATAAAGTATTGTGACTCAGAATGCTCTTCTTAAGACTTTTGTTTTTGGTCATGAAACAAAGCTTATGCAGAACCTGGCAGAGGCTCTTTATTTCCCCTCATGTCAAGTCTTGACTCCTCATCAAGTTCTTTGAAAATCGTCACTAGATCTAATCTCCTCCCTAAGGATTGGGAACTCTTGAAACTAGAGGCAAGAAGGTCAAGGGGTGACTGCATAGTCATCCTCAAACACTTAAGTACTTCTTATGTGATGGATGCGTTTTCACTCAGAAGACCTAAGAATAAGAAAGTTTAAATACCTATAAGAATGCCTTTGGTTGAAAGAAAAAGGAAAGGTCTCTTGACCCTCAGATCCAGCTTATGTTCTGGCATCTCCACAAGGGTTTCCTTAAACCTCTGGCTTTCACCACTCGCGTTTTCCTTCATTTGACCTCACAGCCCTTTTCTGCACCATTCGTTTTAAATTGGCATGCCACTTGGCCTTCTGTCAGCTCTTGTAGTGTTGCTCTACACATCATTTACCTTGTTCGATAGGTATGTCGCACTTCTTCCAGGCATGTCGTAATTTTTGTTGTATGAAACCTTTCCAAAGTCTGAACCGCTGCTAACTCCTCTCATTTCAAATCTCCTTCCAGTGAATTCTCTCTCTGGGTACTGCCTGGTTTTTCCTATCCCTCTGTGTCTGTTTCTTTTCATCCCTCTACCCACACCCTAAAAGCTCATGCACCTTAAGTGTTCTCTAAGTAGTAAAGAAAAAAAAATATATGTATATATATGTATGTGTGTGTGTATATATATATATATATATATATATATTTTTTTTTTTTTTTGGCTGTGCCCATGGCATGCAGAAGTTCCCAGGCCTGGGATCAGACCTGTGCCAGAACAGTGACAAAGCTGTATCCTTAACTTGCTAGGCCACCAGGGAACTCCTAAAATTATTTTCTGATTGTACACAAGGAAGGTTTGAATTTTAAGGTCGTGGGGTCTTTGGGAATCTGTGAACTGTTATAGACCATATCTCCTGAAAATTGCATGTACAAACAAAATTTGACCTCTGTGAAGTCAGAAAGAAAATACTCTAAAATGAAATGAATCTCAGGAAATGAATGCCTTCTCTGACCCACTTCCTTGTTATCTCATTCAAACTACATCCTGCTGATTCTTAAACCTATATCTTCGTTTAAGGTCTTTCTATTATGCTTTAAACACTCAAACTAATGCACCAACTGAAATATGGTGTTTGACCCCTGGTCTTGATTAGTAAAAGAGTTTTCTTATTTTAATTCAAGATTATTTACTGCATCTTCCATATCTTGGCGTTATTTCTATAACTTAGGCCATAGGGAATTAATTTAACCTTCTCCCACACAATAGCTCTTCCCATATATGAAGACAGCTGTGACAAACTCAGCTGATTCAGTCTCTCTTCTTAAAATGAGCAGCCCCAGAACCTTCATCCTTCTCTGAATGAGGAATGACTTGTCAATGTCCCTCTTAAAATAGGGACCTACAACTGCTCACAACATTCCAGGTAGGTTTTGACAGTGGAAACTATGGTGTGACCTGTCATCTCTTGTGTTAGACACATAACGTCTTAAAATTTCTCTGGTTTTCCCCACTTGTCATTTCTATTGAGTTGCCAAATAGAACTCCAAAGTCCTTTCACAGTTGTTGCTATTGAAACCCACCGTTTCTCATATCTTGTTTTTTATAGTGTGATTTCTTTGAAATATATCAAAATTCAGGAGTTCCCACATGGCACAGTGGGTTAAGGATCTGGTATTGTCACTGCAGTGGCTCCAGTCTCTGCTGTGGTGCGTGTTCAATCGCTGGCCCGTGAATTTTCTTATGCTGTAGGCACAGCCAAAAAATAAATAAATAAATAAAAATTCATCTTGGTGGTTTTCATCTTATCTTCCAACAGCAAAAATCATTTCTGAGTTTTTATTCAATGCTCCAAGTTTGTGCCAAAGCCCTGAAAGAGGTCATTAGATACAGCTTCCGTTCTAATGCTGATTCAGTGACCTCTCAGTACCAGCACTGAGCTCCTCTCTGTTTTCTATAGTTAAAACCAGGAGTTCCCATCGTGGCTCCATGGTAACAAACCCTACTAGTATCCATGAGAATGCGGGTTCAATATCTGGCCTCACTCAGTGGGTCAGGGATCCAGCTTTGCCATGAGCTGTGGTGTAGATTGCAGATGCAGCTTGGATCCCACGTTGCTGTGACTGTGACATAAGCCAGCACCTGCAGCTCCGATTCGACCCCTAGCCTGGGAACCTCCATATGCCCTGTGTGCTGCCCTTAAAAGACAAACAAACAAACAAAAAAACAATTTGTCAATAGACGTAAACTGAAAGAATTTCTCAAATAGCTGAGGTTGGGGGAGAACAAATACAAGGAAGGCAGAAATTCTCTTGGTTTGTCAGTCAAAAGTCTCTCCAAAAAAAGGAGAAAGAAATGGCCCATGTTGTTCTTAGCATTGTTCCTGTAAATGCTGCTTCACATATACTCAAACATTAATCAAGCGTTCCTAGAATTACATGAGATCCATTACAAGCTCACCAAATGACAGGTATCAGAAATTACCTTCCCATTGACTGTTCTAAAATAATTTGTCCACCTGTCAGTCTTCTGTACCATGTTCATTCTCCATGAATTCTCAAAAATATGGTCAGTGGTGTTTATTTTTTATTATTTTTTATTATTTTTGCCTTTTGTCATTTTAGGACCACACTCGTGGCATGTGGAGGTTCCCAGGCTAGGGGTCTCATTGGAGCTGTAGCCACTGGCCTACACCGCAGCCACAGCAACACGGGATCCGAGCCGCGTCTGCAACCTACACCACAGCTCACGGCAACCCAGATCGTTAACCCACTGAGCAAGGGCAGGGATCAAACCCGCAACCTCATGGTTCTTAGTCGGATTCGTTAACCACTGCGCCACGACGGGAACTCCTGGTCAGTGATGTTTAAATTGCCATTGACAAACGTTAGGGGAGGCTGGCTGAATGGTGCCCAAGTCCTCCTTTTACATTCCTCCATGACTTCCTGTGAATCCATAATTATTTAAAAATAATTTTTTTAAGGGCTGCACCCACAGTATGTGGAAGTTCTCAGGCTAGGAGTCGAATCAGAGCTGCAGCTGCTGGCCTACACCATGGCCACAGTAATACCAGATCTTTAACCCACTGAGTGAGGCCGGGGAATTGAACCTGGATCCTCATGGATAGTATGCTGGGTTCTTAACCCTTTGAGCCACAATGAAAACTCCCAAAATAAAATATTTGTAAAGAAGTCTCATCATTGGCAAAGTTCTTTCAACATCCAGAGATAGAATGTATGTGGACCTAAGGTTTTTGATGTGGTTTAAAAGTGAGAAATCCTTTGAAGTGGGTCACCTCTTTGGGGCTTCCATTTCTTCTTCACCAACTTTATTTTACTCTTTCTAGTGTAAAGACAGTTCATCGTCTTTAATAGAGAAGCATGAACTCCGTGGAAGTAGAACGTCTCAGCCTTCTGTCTGCCGTCCACGCCCCATGCACTGTTCCACCCTCCCCTTGTTTCCTTTGTCTTCTGTTCATCACTAATTCCCACCCATCACATTTTCCAATAACTTGTTTCCCTCTAGGCCATCCCTCTGGGGTAAGACTTTGTTTTTACCCATTTCATGTCATTCCTTTACATCTGTTCTTGACCAAGTGCTCTTCGCTCAGCCCTTGACCTGCCTTTTTTTTTTTTGAGGGCCACACCTGTGGCATATGGAAGTTCTCTGGCTAGGGGTGGAATAAAAGCTGCAGCTGCTGGCCTACATCATAGCCACAGCAATGTGGGAACCAAGCCACGTCTTCTACCTACATGGCAATAGCAGATCCTTAACCCACTGAGCGAGGCCAGGGATTGAACCTGCATCCTCATGGATACTATTCAGGTTCTTAACCCGCTGAGCCACGAAGGGAACTCCTGACCTGCATACTTTAAAAACCTGACTTCATCTGCAGCCTCCCTGGTGCCAAGTACACGGAGACATGCTTTCCAGGTGCTATGACCTCTACTCCAACTTTATTATTATGGGGAAGAAAAGTGCTTCTTTCTGTTACTGTTTTAGTAACTCTGATGTAAGGGTTTTCTTTTTATCTTTGGAGTTTAAATTATTTATATACTAGAAAATTGCTCTGGCTTAAATGAGGAAAGAGGAGATGTTAACATTTTGTCAGTGGGCCAAGATTTAAAACCTCCTGGAAATGGTACTTTTTTTCCCCTCTGAAACGCCAAACTACTTTATCTAGACCCTCTTAGAGCCCTGTCTCTCTGAATTAAACTTTTTCATGTAGATATATTTCTGACTTCATCAGTCTCTCTCATGAGGGACCTTTGAAGCCCAGCTGGGACGCTTTCAAATGATTTCCCACTTGAAGTTGGGTGTGACCTGTTAGAAACAATCTATCACCTCATCCCACAGCCCCACGTGGAATATTCCACAGACTTCTTTCTCAGCCAGACTTCTGCTTTAGAGTGATTTCTCCCAAACATTCAACTGAAATACTTTCGTTCCATCCATGTCCCCTTGGGAGGTGGAATTCCTTATAACATGGATGAAGGAAAGTATGAATGGAGAGTTTCTGATAGGCCTTTATCTGAACTCCTTAAGAGCTTGATACTAGAAAAGTACAGATTAACATGGAGCAAGAAAATACATTCAGCAAACATAATCCCATCTGTACCTGCCAAAATCTTCACCCTGCTTTACCAACATCCTTGTAATAACATTGGGAAGGGGTTCTGACACTTCTTAGATAAGCGCTTCATTCAGCTCCCAGACTCCTTCCAGGAGGAAACAGGAAAATTCCAAATACAGTCAACTTTGGTTATCAAGGTCTTCTTATCCACTCTGTGAAGGAACCAGGCTCTTTGTTTCTCTTCCTTCTCCCTCAGACTCCCTGCATTTGGGTCGTATTAGTTCCACTCTCTACCACCACTTCAGGGCACTTTGAGAGAAAAGAGTCGTGGGTTGCCAGAAATGTTTTTATTTTACTTTTTATTAGCATGCCTAATAAAGACCTGGGTGAGTGAAGTCTTTGGAACCAAGAAGTAAAAAAAAAAAAACAAAATGAAGCCCCGCTGGTTCCAAGTAAATCTGACTTTCAAACACTCAGTTCCAAGATATCCTGACTTAGCAACGACAATGGCTGCCCTGAAAACGGCCTCCTTCTCATGGAAGTTGCTGGAGATTTCCTTTTCCTTTCTCTGCTGTGCCCATCTTCTTGCTCTTTTCTCTGTCAGCAAAGATAAACGATGTATTTAGAATGGATAAGCAATAAGATTCTGCTGTACAGCACAGGGAACTATATATCCCATCTCTTGTGATGGAACACACAATAATATGCAAAAAAAAAATGTGTGTGTGTATATATATATGACTGGGACATTTTGCTGTATAGCAGATATTGGCAGAACATTATAAATCAATTAGAATTTAAAAATTAAAAAGATAAGGTCCAAAAACAACAGAAAAAAAAGATAAACAATGCACGGTGAAGCAAAATTAATTTTCACAAATTAACTATACTGTTAGTCTCCATAATCTTTGAACATGTCGACATACCTCCATCAGGAGGTCCCCCAAATTTCCCTGCATTTCTTATCTTTTCCTAATTAAGAGATAAGTGGAAGGGTGGTAAAAGGGATACGTGAAACAAAGAGAAGTTTATTCAATCTGACCCGCTGCCACCCCACCAACGCCAGTTTTGTGTGACTGTTCTCTAGTTTTGGTGTAGCAGAGGGGATCTGAGCTGCGCACGGTTTACATAGACTTTGGAGGGTTACAAGAGCCAGGGAGTCAGCCTAGCTCTGTCTGCCTCTGCTTCTTTACAGAAAATGTGTTCAGGCGTGGGAGCACGATTTGTTGATAGTGTGGGTTTTACCTAGGTACCTGGCCTTTCCTCGCTGCAGCCCCTGCAAGGAGAGACTCTAAGGCTTCAGGTCCCAGTTGAACACTGACTCTGAAATGTTTTCAAGAAAAGTTAGCAATTGATTTAGGCATTCCGTTTGAGCGTGTAGGCTAGGCCGCTGCTAGAAGTTGTATTATTTCCTCTGGCACCTGGGACTGAGTTCCTTAAGTGTGTAAATCAGCCTTCTGAGAACTCGTCTTCAGTTTCCTGAGCTTAGTTTCAGCTGAGTTACAAGTGACCCTGTAGAATTATTTTATTCCCCTTTGGCCTGAATTCCTGTAGAAAAAAATTTAAAAACAAAACAAAACAAAAAAAACCCAAAAGCACGCTGTCTGTTTTTATTGGCAGGTTTTTGCTCACCTCCACCACCCCACTTTAATAACCTCAGCTCTTTAAATCTACGTGCTCTACACAGCATTTTATAGAAATTTGCCAAACACGTCAATGCCCAAAGTGAACTAGGTCCTCACTAGTTCCATCACAACCGGTGCATATCCAGAAAATGGGATGGGCCTTTGGGTACCAATCACTTCCCAGGGACATAAAAATGAGAATCACTGCTTTTGACAGGGTCCCCCAGTGCTTTATGACATCACCAGGTGTTTTGTGACACTGTGGCTTTAACATGCAGGCTTTGGCGCTAGACGCGAAGCAAAGAAACATGCTTATTGATGGAGGCAGTGGAGTAAGGTATAGAGGCAGGAAAGGAAAGAACCCAGAGTTGCCTGGAGAAATTATCCAAGGAAAAACAAGATCCAGACATTTCCAGAGGGAAACAGAAGGCGAGGAAGGCCAGGAGAGTTGAAGATTAGGCAACAACACTGAGTATAAAAAGATCTAATTTTGAAAATCCCAGTTAAATACAAGTGCTTTGTGGTGGGGTTTGGTGTTTTTCCAGTTTAAATTACAAGATGGGCATGAAAGTTTCTGTTTTACCAGAAACGTTGGAGCAATGAAGGAGAGATAGTTGCAGTAAAATATCAGCAAAAAAAACTACACTGAGTTTGGTCCTCCCTCAATTCACCCGTCCCCCCAACCCTCCTTCCCCTTAAGTTCTAGATTCCTGGAGTTGGGAACAATACCTCTTTCCTTATGGAATTTATAACCACTAGGGGCTCTCTGTGGCCCTCATCAACTTGAATGAGGTTTTGCCTTCGTTTCAAACTAAACACAGCTGGAAGCCTCTAAAGGAATATTTATTAGAAATATTTTTTTAAAAATGAGAATTTATAAATTACCATGCACATGGAGCACTTGTAAAATTTTATAAAGTGTTGGTTTCTAGTTATGGTTTTTTAATATGTAACCGAAGTTTGCCATCGCTGGTCATCACTGAAGGCTACCTGGTCTGTGAACTCTTCTGCAATACATACAACTGAAATGAATGTTAGGTCCCCCTCACCCACTGTTTTTTCTTTTTTCTTTTCTTTTTTTTTTTTAACCAGAAGACAAGTTACAGTTAGTGTTGCATCCAGATTTCATGAAAACATCTGTTTCTCTCATCACATTCTAGACATTACTCTGGATTTTGCCACCCTTGGAGCTGCTGCCACAGAGAACCCTGAACTGTGGACAACAAGCATCTGACCACTGTGGCGTTTCTTAGACTTTGTTTTGTTTGTGTTTGGTGGTGGTGGTTGTTGTTTTCTGGCCACCCCCACAGCATTTGGAAGTTCCCGGGCCAGGGGTCGAATTCAAGCCTGAGCTGAGATCTCTGCCACAGCCGGAGCAACCCTGGATCCTTAACCCATGGAACCACCATGGGAACGCCTATTTCTTAGACTTCATATGTCACAATGAAGGACACTCCAGATCCCCGGGGTTTTTTCAGTTGTAGACTCAGATTTCTGCCGTCTCTCATTCCATGCCTGAAAACAGGCAGCACAACGATAAGTATGAAAAACGATGAAAAATGCAGTCACCAAAGTCTCCACGCAACACCTAACACTCATCCCACATACCCCTTGAACCTCCTTCCCCAAGAGAAACCAACAATTCCTTCAGTTTTTGAGCCTCCGAGAGCACTTGTGTTCCCTGCATTCGGACGGCAGATGAGGAGGTCTCCATTTCTCTGTAGCTGTGCCCTGATTCCCCTCTTCCTGACTTACTACTCGGAGACCCCGGCTTCCGCTGAAATACCGGTGGACGAAAGGAGAAAAAAAATGCAGATCCTTTTCAGCCAGGGCTGTGAGACTCCCAGTCCCCTTGCTTTTCCTCCCCTGAAATGAAAATAAACCAGAAAGGGAAAACCGGAGTAGCGGAGTAAAACAATGATGATGGCCCATCTCCTGGTAGACTGTCTTTAGGGAACAATGAAATCCACATGGGAGAATTTTATGACGCACGGTTTCCATTTGGGAAAATCTTTATGGTCCTTGGAGCAACTCATTGAGGGTTTGTTTGAAGTTGTTTTTTCCCCATTTTTGGAGGGGGTGCACTGCTGGTCTAACAGCAACATTCTAAAACCCTGGAAAGTACATAAGATCTAAGAACCATAACAGTTAGAAATGGGGAAGACCCATTATGTCATCTGTCAGGCCCTGGGGAATCAGGAGAGGATTCTTTCCAAGAATAGATTGTCTAGTTCTTTAACCTGTTGACTTTCAAACAGCTCCAGGGATGGAGTTTCCACCATTTCTTTTATTACCTATTTCCCCAATCTCATTATTTTCAGTTATAATTTTTCAAGGTGCTCAGTCTAAATGTTCCTTTTCTGGGTTTTTTTTTGGGGGGGGGTCCTTTTCTGTTTTATTTTGAGGGTTTTTTTTTTTTTTAAGTCCGCATCCTTGGAGTACGGAGTTCCCTGGGCCAGGATCATAGCTGAGCCACAGCTGCGACCTACGCCACAGCTGCGACAATGCTGGATCCTTAATCTACTATACCAGGCTGTGGATCGAGCCTGCACCAGCAGTGTCCCAAGCCGCTGCAGAGACAATGCCAGATTCTTAACCCAGCGTGCTGGTCCAGGGATCAAACCTGCATCCCAGTGCTCCAGAGATGCCACAGATCCCATTGCACCACAGTGGGAACTCCCAGCCTCCTTATTTAACAGATAGACAAAACTAGAAAAGTTTGAGAAGAGCCCAGAAGTAACTGATCCAGACAATAAAATCAGAAAAGAACCCAAGTATTCTCTCGCAGACCACTGCTCCTACATAGTTCTGATGACCCACTTGCTGAGCCTCTGAGAGTGTTGTTCTTCTTCTCTGGAACTCAGTTTCTTTAAGTCTGAAACAAAGAAACTCGACAGATAAGAGGTGGCTGCCTGGTTTCCACAAAATGACCTTTCTAGCAGTGTTTACTTTTTTTCTTAACATAACAATGTATTTTTAAACTCTCATAAGTGCCCCCTTGGTGGCCTTCTCACATCCATTCCCACTCCCCTTCCCTCTTCTGGCCCTATAGCTACTGCTTTCCACTCTGAAGATACCCACCTCTGACTCCACCAAGCTCTTCCTCTTGAAAGCATTGTTTTCATTATTTGCTGGTGAAAGCATCCTAAACCACCAGCGTCATTTTCTCAACAAGAAGATTTGGCAACCTCTAGCCAAAATTCCCTCATGACAATGAGCTGGCACCCGGAGGGGCTGTTCCCTTTTAGTGGTTAGTGTACCCTCCCCAGCTCGGCCCACTCTCCTCATCTGACTACCTGTTTGCCTCATGTAGGGATTTCAATCTGTGGCTCTCAGTTAAATAATTATGTGCTACATTATTTTATTCACTTTATGGATGCAGCACATGTGGCTGTGTCCCCTGGTGGGCGTATTGTAATTCAGTTGTCTATTAGGTCAAACAGCAAGCTTTTTCCCCCGACGTGACCAGGCTGTACTTTGGACTGACCAAACAGGTCGGTGGTTTTGGCGCCGTGTTGATGCTGCCTCACTGCGGCTCTGCTGAAAGCCGTGTAGGACTGTGTGCCAAATTATATGCAAATTTGTATTTTTCATGGGCGCTGAGAGCTTTGGCACTTAATTTCGATTTTTTTTCATAGCTAAGTATGTAGCATTGGCCAAGTTCTGCATGTTTAATCCTTTTAATCATTCAACATAAATCATACTCTCAGCCCCTTAATCATTTTTGTTGTTGTTCTTTGAACTTCCTCCAGTTTCCTTACATCCTTCGTTGCATAAAGAATAGTTTTTTAACAGGCTCATTCCACTTCCAGGAATCCATTCTGTGATGGAAACAGTGAGGGTTCAGCAGATCTGATGCCATGAGAGACGCCGAGGGAAGATCAAGGTGTGGTCCTCGGTTAAGTCACAGAGGTTCACAGGCACAGGGATAGAAGAGTGACCAGCCCCCACTTTTATGCCACAGAAAGGTGATTTTGTGTCCTTTTTCTCTTCAGCAATGCAGAGAAGAATTTCTAGGATGACCCTTGGGGACATAGTCTGCATTCATATCTGAGCCTTTACTTATTTAGTGAGCATCTACTAGGTGAGTGAGAGTATTATTACCCTTCCCATGTTGAGTGAAGGGAGAGAAATAGCTAGTAGAAGAAGGCCACTTGTCACATCTCTTAGGATCCAAGATTTATCACCTAGCAACTGTTCTCCCTCTAATCTGATTATAGCGGTACCAGAGAATAATGTATCAGGGAAACTCACGGTGGGGGGGGGAGACCCTAGAGAAAGTGCAAAAAGAGAAATTGATGCAGAGGCTTAGCATACATCCACTTCTCCTTGTAGCCACCTTTTCTTATCCTGCATGTCTTTCCCTGACTCCAGCTAGTAAGCAAGCTCAAGGAGAATTTTTTCTTGCTCATCCCCAAGCCTAGAAAGGAGAAGCCACATAATGAGAGTTCAACAAGTGTTTGTAGAATGAATAAATAATCACCCTCAGCTATCACTTTATGCTTTGATGATGATAACGGATACCTCTTAATTTTATGTAAACCGTGTTACACGAGCTGGACAAGTTAAACAAATGGATATTTTTCTGGCTGGAGCGTCTCCCAAGTCCTTATTTGAATAAGTGCCTTTAGGAAAAGAAAACAGTGTAAAACTGTGTTTTAACTGCATGCTCATCTTTGCGGTGCGCAGATCCTTTAAGACTCACCTGGTAAGGAGCAGGCTCCAGCAGAAAGAGCAAAGTGTTCTAGAAGTGTTGATCCTTTATGTGCCCAAGAACACGGCCATTTACAAAACCCAGAGGTACTTTACTGCTAATGATCTTGGAAGTTAGCGAGGTTTGTGAAAGCTTTGCTGCATTATTATTACTATTTATATTAATAGCATTAGCGATCTCTTTTATTCTCTAAGACTTAACGCTGCTAATTGGCATCAGTATAAACAGAGGTATTAATGCTCTCCTGCAAGGCAAGCAGAGCCAACTCTGGCAGCTTTGTGGGTTTAATATGGAAATGTTTGCTATCTAACGGGGACACAAAATGTTAATCTGTGGAACAAATTGTATTTATAGAGAAACTAATTATCATATGCAAATGGGACACACATCACTTGCAAAATTCCTGTTGCCACCAGGGTAGCCCTCTGTGACCTTTTTGAAATGCAGCACTTTGAAGCAGTTAACTAATGGTTTCATGCACTGAGGCTGATTACCTTCATTTTCATACAGAAATCAGCTAAATGGGAAAGGCTCTGAATAAAAAGCAGTGCTCTCCCTTTTGTAGCCACAACCTGCACTGTCCTGATCTCTTACCCTTTCCTTTAAAACTCAAAATTCTTCTGCAGTTTTGACTATATCCAGAAAAGCCAGATAATAGAGACCAGAATAAAGAAAGTTTTTAACACCAATAAAAGAGTTAGGATGTAATCCTACTGGATGAAAGCTATTTTGATATATTTTCGCAATTATCTTTTTGTTGTTGTTTTTGCTCTTGATTGAATAACGACTGGTATAGATGCTTAAGTCTTGTGAATATGGCATTGACTCCTTTTCTCGGTACTTTGTCCTCTTCTCTTTCAAATATATATGCTCTTTAGTCTGAAGTTTCATAGAAGTGTAACATGCGGGAGCTTAAGTGGCCTTACAGATCACCCAATGGGTCCCAATATTTCATTCACGGATGAGGAAAGTGTAGATCAGAAACCTTAGGTGGCATGCCCAAGATCACGTTGTGAGTTGGTAGAAGATGCTAGAAGTCAGGTGCATTTTATAAATACTTAAAAACAAAACAAAACAAAAAAAAACACTGTAGTGTTGCCAAGTTTATAGTCATGTGAACGCTTAAAAGTTTTTGTAACTTAATGAAAGATGCTGCTGGCCAGAGAGCCTCGGATAGCTTATGGTCCTGGAAGCTCAATTAATTCTCATCTGACACTGGGGATCTGATTCCACATTCTCTAAATGCCTGGTGGGCTCTGAGGACAGGAGGGTGAAGGAAACCTTGAGAAGGTGGTCTCCGCTCTCACGGAACCTACAGTTTGCTGAGGGAGACCAATGTACAAACAATTGCATTGCACTAAGCTAAGTGCATTATCAAAGTATATGCCTGAGGATGTAAGAACACAGAGAGGCAGGCACCCTGTGTGGAGAGGGCTACAGGGTGGGGTAGTGGACTCGCTTCCATTGCCACGTAACAAATTAGCACGAATGTAGTGGCCTAAAAACCATACATTTATTATTATGATTTCCATGGGTCGGTAGTTCCATGAAAACTAATGGGATTCTCAGCTCAGGGTCTCTCAAGGGTGCAGTCAAGGGGTTGGTCAGCCTTCCTTTATGAAGCTCAGGGGTCTCTTCCAAGCTGACATGGCTGGTGGCAGAATTAGTGTCTTATGGTTGTAGGACTGGAGTCTTGGCTTTCTTGCTGGCTAGTAGCAGGGACTGCTCTGGGCTCCAGGAGCTCCCCTGGTTCCCTGCCATGGGGCCCCCTCACAGTATGCAGCTTACTTCTTCAAGGTTGGTGGGAGAAGCACTCTTCAGGAAATTCTGCTGATTAAGTCAGGTCCACTTCAGATAATAATCTGATTGGGGTCTTAAGTACATCTGCAAAATCTCTTCACCTTTCCTTTGCAGTGTAACCTCATCACAGGAGTGAAATCCCACCATACTCAGAGGTCCTGCCCACACTCAAGGGAAGGGATTATACAGCTTCTGTAAATCAGAGGAGGAAAAAAAATCCTGGTATCCATCTTAGAATTCCACCTCCTTCAAGTGGAGAGCAAAAGGGTTGTTGTTAGAATAGGTTTCAGAAGATGTGAATTAAATCACAAAAGACAAAGGTAAGCATCTGAAGTGGTTAGTTAATCTTAGAATTTTCTTGAAATTGTTTTTTCACAAGAAACTGCTCTTCACAGGGTATAATTTTATTTATTTACATCAGATTTGAATTGAACATGAATAAAAGGACAATTCACCAAGAGTAAAAAACCAAACTAAACCAAAGTTTTGGTAGGATGAACAAATGAAAAATGAACGGACCTTCCTGGGACCTTAGACAAGATTTTAATCCATTGGAACCTCTGTATTCTCATTTGCAAATTATATTGACGATTTGCAATATGTGAGAGGCAAAGGAATATTTCTACACATGAAAACTTGTTGAAAAGTAAGAAAAAAGATTTCTTGAAATGGGTTGAACATTGGAATCAACAGAGGAGAAAAGAGACACGTGATTAACAGGCTTATTACGTGCTCAAATTCATTTGTAATTAAAGGATAATGATAATAATTAAAATATCGCTTAACTATGTGCAGACAATGTTCTATTTTTTTATTTCTTTATTTTTACTTTTTTGCTTTTTAGGGCCGCACCCATGGCATATGGAAGTTCCCAGGCTAGGGGTCTAATTGGAGCTACAGCTACCAGCCTACACCACAGCCACAGCAATGCAGGATCCGAACCTCATCTACGACCTACACCACAGCTCATGGCAATGCCGGATCCTTAACCCACTGAGCAAGGCCAGGGATCAAACCTGCATCCTCGTGGATGCTAGCTGGGTTCGTTAACCACTGAGCCACGAAGGGAACTCCTTATTTTATATGTATATTTATATATATCCCTACAGAGAAAGTCTGTGGCTCCATTTTGTAGGCACAGAGAGGTTAAGTTAGTTGCTAGAGGTCACAAAGTAGCAAGTGGCAGAGCCCCATTTCCACCCTGGTAGTCTCGCTGCCCTCTGATAGTCATGTGTTCCTGCCCTGAAGTACTCTCCCAAGTCAAAGATTTGGCAGGACATGTCAGGCAGCAAAGCACCCCTAATGTTGATGAGGGTTTGGGAAAATAAGCACTCTCCTATACTATCTGTGAAGATGGAAACAGATCTTTCTGTAGAGGCTTTAATAGTATGTATCTAAAATCTTTTTTTAAATATATATACTTTGTTTTTCTTTTCAGTGCCACACCCTCAGCATGAGGAGGTTCCCAGGCTAGGGGTCAAATCCAAGCTACCATTGCCAGCCTACAACACAGCCACATCAAGGCAGGATCCAAGCTACACCTTCGACCTAAGCCACAGCTCAGGGTAATGCTGGAGCCTTAACCCACTGAGTGAGGCCAGGGATTGAACCCACATCCTCATGGATACTAATCAGAGTTCATTTACTGCTGAGCCACGACGGGAACTCTGGTTCTTTTTTTTTAATTTTAATTTTTGAATTTTTTTTTTTTGTCCTTTGTTTTTTCTAGGGCTGCACTCGCGGCATATGGAGGCTCCCAGGCTAGGGGTCTAATTGGAGCTGTAGCTGCTGGCCTACACCACAGCCACAGCAATGTGGGATCTGAGCCACGTCTGCAACCTCCACCACAGCTCACAGCAACGCTGAATCCTTAACTCACTGAGCAAGGCCAGGGATCAAACCCACAAACTCATGGTTCCTAGTCGGATTCATTAACCACTGAGCCACAATGGGAACTCCTAATTTTTGAATATTTTTTTATTCAATAAGTACCGTATACTAAGAAAAAGTAATGTAAAATTAATTAAATGCTCTTTCAAAGTCCTTTTTATAATGCAGTCTGAAATGTGGTCAGTGTCATGTTGTGGCCTCAACACTGAACTCAGAGCTCTGTCCTCTGCCCTTGGCTGGATTACAGATTAACTCCAGAAAGAACTGTGAGAGGTGCTAAGAAATCAACTGATCCAGCACTTTGTTTTCCTTACAGATAAGAATGCAGAGACCACAGGGAATGGAGGTCTTCCCCAAGACTGACAGCCAGTGTGGGGCAACCCAGGACTGGAAGGCATGTGGCCACACTCTCAGGCTGTTCCCAGTTATCACTCCAGTGTCTTCCCAGGTGTCCGTGTCTTCAGTTGTAAAGTTGGAGCCGTGAATCAGCAATGTCTCGGGGCAGAGTGTGATGGTCACACGCAGACTTGGGTGTCGAATAGCCTGTGCCTGTGCCAGCTCTTCTGCTTCTGAGCAACCTTCAACAAGAGGATTGACTTTTTTGAGCCTCATTTTTCTCAACTGCAAAAATGGTGATTATGATCACACCTGCCTCTTAGGATATAGTGAAGATGTTAAAATCCAATAATGTATTTAAAGTTTTCAGGGCGCTACCTGGCTTCTTTAAGTCTCAAGAAGCACAAGCTATTCTCAAGCTGTTATGTATCTTTGGGCCTGGAACCGTTTGCTGACTCCTGCTCTGTCCTCTGCCGGGAGAAAAACTGGAAGGATGACTGGCTGCCGTGATCAGGGTCCCATTTCTCCATCTTTGTAGACTGTTAAAAGCCTCATCTGTCTTCCCTGGTGAAGGAGGAGTTACTCTCTGTCTAGTGCCTGCCCTCTGGGGAAATCATTTCGCAACACCTTGGGAGTGGTAAGCCAGCCAGATTTACAAAGACCAGAATTTATGAGCTAAGGAGTGTCCGCCCCTGGTGTAAACAAGTAATAAGGTTGGGCAGTAAAACACTTGCTGAAGTTGACTACTCTGGAGAAGGCTGTTGATGCTGAGGTCACTACTTGCGGGACCTATGCAAGTAGACACACAGCTGAGGATCCCACGCTTGCAGGCCTTCACCCATGCCTCGTTCCTGGCTTGTGCAAAATCACAGGAGTAACTGGGTGGTCAGCACCAAAGTGACAGTTCCATCGTGCCTCAGTGGGTTAAGAAGCTTCTCTGTGGGGATGCAAGTTTGATCCTTGGCCTTGCTCAGTGGGTTAAGGAGCTGGCACTGACGCAAGCTGCGCCATAGGTCAAAGATGCAGCTGGGATCTGGTGTTGCTGTGGCTGTGGCACAGGTCACAGCTGCAGCTCCGATTTGACCCCTAGCCTGGGAGCTTACATGTGCCACAGGTGCAGCCTTAAAAAGGAAAAAATAAGAGAAAAATAAAAAAGAACGAAGTTTACAAGGGGAGATAGGAAAAGGAGACAACAACAAAAAATGAGATGCTGGATCTATGCATGAAACCCCCACATCACAGCCTTAATCCTGCTGTCACCTTGCTCTGTTGTGTGTCCTTGTGCAAATCTCCTCACTTCTCCAAAATGCAGGCATCAGGCTAGAAGATGGGCATCTTCCGAGTCTGACACCTTATGAAGGTAAGATGCAGAGTCTAAGAATCCCACCCTAGCGCACTGCACTCAGAGATCATGCTCTCAAGTTAGAAGGCAAACCCTCAGGGTCTGTAGAAATGTGTGGGGCAGCCTCCTAGTGAAAAGCTCCCTTCGACAGCTGCCCAACCTCCCCTGGCCTACGAGTCAGATCTCTGCTTCCATTGCAGAGAAGCCGGTGGAGTTTATCAGGATCTCTGACTTCCTAATCCCATTAGCAACCTGCCCAAGGATCTGGCTCCATTCTCCCCTCGCTCCCTCTCCAATATTTAAATGCAATTAGGTTACATTTGGTTGAATATTGAGCCGCTATTTTAAAATGGTGATAAAAAGAACTCATCACATTTGGAGGAGCCAAGTTTCAAGTCTTCCAACTGTTCATTTACGCCTCTTCTTGGTGCTCAGGGAAGTCATAGGCTCACATTCCCCCTGTTGAGCAACCCCCGACATGAGAGGAAGGAAAACACTGCTGTCCCTCAACGTTTGGGGCCCATTAACCCGATGACTTCCAGAAGAGTCAGTCCATCGGAACAACCCCGTGTGTAATTCTAATGTGCCGCAAAAATGCTGTTTTCCACGGTCATTTCACACTGATGATAAATTGACAGTTGAACACTTTCCTTTCTTGTCTTCCAAGTGGCAGAGAGACTGAAATCATCAAGACGGCCATTGCCTCCTTGGTGCTCAGAAAATGTCAAAAATGCGCCCCCATGGCAGGGTGAGGTTTTTAGATTCGCAGCGAGGTATTCCGTTCTGCTGGACTGCAGAAAAGAAAAGAAAGTCAGTTTTTACATATCAAGAAGCAGAGCAAAAAGGAAAATGAGCAACTACCTGATAAGTGCTCTTGAAAAACGCTTAAATAAAAGCTAAATGGTGTGAAGACCATAGCTAATCCCCACATCAATTCCAAGGACCAGAATTACACAGGCTCTGGGGAAAGATGCTCCAGCAAAGAGAGCCATCCTATCCAGGTGAGGGGGAGCAGAGACACAGGGTCTCTGGCCCTGCTTAGTCATCTGACTTAATTAAATACAACAATTAGCGGTTGGCTTCTGTCCTGCAAGTTGTTCCTCCACTGATGAAATCCCTAGGAATGGCAGCGAGCCAGAATTGCTCAAGTGACTTCTTGTTTAACTCAGCCGTTTAAGTGCTCATCAAGTGTTAAATTTAAATGCGTGTAAAGATTATTACAGGAAACAAAACAAAACAAAACAACACGTCAGGGGAAAAGTGTGAATATGTGGACACAGAGCCACACATATAGGTCAAGAGGGAAATAGCGTCGGGATATTTAGAGATTTAGCTTTTAGCCAAAGTCATTTTTCTCCCTCCAGTAAGCCTCTGAGCTTTCAATAGCCACTTTCCTTGACTGCCTTCTAGAGCATCTGTCTGCTGCCAAGTGGCCCAACATCAACACACAGTCTCGAGGTCTTGAGGGGGAAGGGGGTGGGAGAGGACCCTCATTCCGGAATCCTGAAAGCTTGCCCAGACTGAGTCAGCCGTGTCACTCTCCTCAATTACAGAATGAAATAAAGCCTCAAGCTCCGATTGCGAGAACCATTCTTTTTTCACTTTGAATATTTTTATATTCTGAGTTTGTAAGAAGACATTTGGAAAAATGCCCTCCTCAGAGTGCCTTATGTGTTTCTGAAAGTATCATGATGACCTTGCAATTGGAATATTTTAGAAATGTCATGAAGTTGCCTAGAGAGTGAATTACGAAAATGGTGTATTATCTTGAGAGCTAAGGCTATTAACTTGCTCTTCATTTTATTAGTTTTTTTTTTTTGAGGGGGGAGAAATTATTGACACTTTGACAGGTTTCTTTCTTTACAGGTAAGGATGTGATTGAACTCGATTCTATGGTTTGGCATAAGTTGTAAGAGTAGAGAAACTCTGGCATGGTGTGTGTTTTAATACAAAGGCCAACCATTAAGGGGTAGAGGGCCTACCCAAGACCAAAGTCACAGGTGAGTGAACACAAATCCCCAAAACCTCCTCCCTTAGCACCTCCCCGATGCACACGACTACCTGGTTATTGACCAACTGAGAAGCCCGGATCTATGGACTAGCTGCCATTTATACTACTTAGCTTTCCCACAAGCTTATGGCCACTCTGTCACTCAAGAGTGCATCCAATGTCAAATAAGGGTTCTCCTGATGTGCCACTGTTCTGTCCTAACCCTGCTTTATTTTTTACCAAGACGTTGAGTCTAAAGAACACGCCTATCCAGCAGGTTGTGCAATACCAACCACTGTGGTGACTTGATAATAATAGTCTTTGAAGAGTGCACTGTACTTCCTTTCGCATAACCACTTGCATCAGATAAATAGATAAATGTCATGAAAAGGAAGTCGACATCGTGATCTGTGTCTTAAATGCCACATTTACTGAATACCTGGCACTTTAGCAGGTGTTGAGTTTCCTTCCAGATTCTATTGAAGTCACAGACCTTACTTTGAGTAGAGTTTGGAAGAGGAGAATCACCAAAACCTTAATTAGAACCCACCATTGAAAGCAAATGGCTCCACTAGTGTGTGCCAGGCACTGAGCAGGGTACTTTATACATGTTATTTCTAGTTTCCTCCAGTTTTTTTTTTCTTTTTAGGGCCACACCCACAGCATATGGAAGTTCCCACACTGGAGGTTGAATTGGAGCTGCAGCTAGAGCCTGTACCACAGCTACGCTGGATCCTTTACCCACTGAGCAGGGGGCAGGGATCAAACTCATGTCCTCATGTATAATAGTCAGGTTCATTACCACTGAGCCACAGGAACTCCTCCCTAGCAATTCTTCACAGCAAGTTATAAGGGCCACTTGATAGATGAGATGAATAATGTTCTGAGAGATTACGACTTCTCCAGTATTACACAGAAAATATCAAAGTTAAGATTAGAACTAGTAGTATTTCATCCAAAGCTGATAATTATTCAACTCTATAGCACTGCCTCTAAATAGCTCACAATTCACTTTCCCACCAGTCCTTTTGAGAAGAGCCAAATAGTAAAATAAACATAGGTTTAAAAATTTAAAAGATATCCTCTTTAGGGAGTTTCCATTGTGGCTCAGCAGTAACGAGCCCAACTAGTATCCATGAGGATGCAGGTACAATCCCTGGCCTCTCTCAGTGGATCAGCGATCCGGTGTTGCTGTGAGCTGTGGTGTAGGCCGGCAGCTGCAGCTCAGATTCAGCCCCTAGCCTGGGAACTTCCACATGCTGTGTGTGTGGCCCTTAAAAAAAAAAAGACAAAAAAAAATTCTGCTTAGTGTATGAACATCAAATCATGACATCTGACACTTTAAGTACATTACAATTTAATTTGTCAATTAAACTTGAAGAAAACTGGGAAAGAAAGTTGACAATAAAGCTTTATACGTGTCAGCCAAACTTACTATGTATTTATTAATTTCCATTATGGAGTTTCAGTCGTTAATCCTCAAGCACTGAAGACTCAGCTATCCGAAAATGATGGTTAGTTATGTAAACTTAAATCTTTCCCATTAGGCCCAAGGGTCTTTTGCTCTTACTGCTGATGGAAGGGAGAAAGGGATCCATCCTCCTGAAACTTTGGAGAATATATTGGTAGTGATGTGTCCCCCCTACTCTGGATCCCTCTTTTGGAACCTAGAACATGAAATGACCTTTATTGGGTTATTGAGTGGATAGTCAAATGTTTGAAACTAAGGGGACCAACAATCCCAGGCTGCCTGGGACTGAGGGGGTTGCCAGGACACAGGACTTTCAGAGAGAAAACCAGTAAAGCCCCAGGCGAACCAGGATATATTGATCACTCTTATGGAAAGATGCATGATTTCATGGAATTCTGTACCTGAACAAGACCGTCTGAGTTTAGCTAATCTGATAAACACACTGTTGAGATTAAAGCCTATAGGAGATTCATTTACAGCGCAGTTTAGACATCAGCAGAAGTAACAGCATCCCATCAAGAAAACGTAAGGCAGGAGTTCCTGTTGTGGCTCAGCAGGTTAAGAACCCAACTAGTACCCATGAGGATGCAGGTTCAATCCCTGGCCTCACTCAGTGGGTTAAGGATCCAGCACTGCTGTCAGCTGTGGTGTAGGTTACAGATGTGACTTGGATCAGGTGTTGCTGTGGCTGTGGCTGTTGCATAGGCTGGCAGCTGCAGTTCTGATTCAACCCCTAGCCTGGGAAATTCCATATGCTGTGGGTGCAGCCGAAAAAAAAAAAGAAATGTAAGACATATTTTATATTTATGAAGTGCCACACAGTTTATATTCTCCTAGTCAAAACTGTTCTTTTTCTCAATTCCACTTGCCCTTTTGGGATTTTGATATTAAACCACCTCTCCTGGTGAGCTCCACACCTACGTGACAAATAGGAAACTAAGTGCTAAGACAAAGTTTGGCAAAGAGAGAACCTGAATTATCTCCCCGGAGATTTTCCTGGCTCCCACATAGCATGGAAATCATCAGGAAACTCCCATTTGCTCTGTGAAGGGATGGGGGAAATAGTTGATGATGCTGGTCTTAGGAGCAGGACGGCACCCCTGTAGTGAGGATGAGGGTGAGATGCTACTGCTAAGGAATAGGTGTCAAATGGCAACTTTAAGCGAACTTCAAGGTTATAGAACTCTTCTACGAGTAGAATTCAGGAGCGAGGCTCTAACCAGTTGAGAGAAAACAGGCCCTGCTGTTTATCAGCAGCAAACAACAGATGCCAGCAGCGTGAGCCCAGATGCCTGCACAGGCGCCACCATCCTTCAGAGACTGACCGTCACAACAGAGACTCACCCAGCTCTCACTTCAGAGAGAGCAGGACTCTACAGCATCATAATAGACAAAAGATACGAGGACCCTTCTTCATCTTCCCCCCACCCCCAGTATATGGCCTCATCTTGGGAAGGAGAAAGCTGGAAGACTCAACTCTGAAAACTTGAACCTGAACCGGAAGGCAATCACTATGAACTGAAAGGAAATCATTTAAAAAGGAAGGCACTAAAATAAATAAATAAATAAATAAATAAATAAATAAATAAATAAATAAAAGAACGCACTGAGCTACGGTCTGAAGCTCCCCAACTACCCAGTAAGAAGGAGGCTTGTAAAGAAGAAGGTGTAATAATAAAGAAACAAACAAGCAGATAAAGAAATGAATGAGGGAACACAAATTTACTACTTTTTGCACATCTAAGTAGTAATGAGAAAATTTGCCTACTCATTACAAAGTAATTCATTAGAGGACTTGTAATTTATGGAAAAGTGTAATAAAAGTGTAACGATTCTACCTCCAACTGACATATATCTTGAATAAATATATAGAAATACAATTTGTATGTAATTAAGCTCTATATGCAATTTTGTATCTTGACTAATATATGGTGATCATGGCACCACATCAAATATTCTTTGATGACTGTTAATAATTTTAAAATAATTGTCTAGAGGGATGATTTATTTAGCTACTTTATTACTGCTGACCTTTTAGTTTATTTACCCCCTGTGTGATAAACTACACTGTAATGAACTTGATCCATAGATTTTTCTCCCCATATATTTGACTATACTTAGCTTTAACTTTTCAAGCTAAAATCCTTGAATGAAAGGATATGGACAAATTTTAATCTTTTGGTAGGTTTGGCAATGTATTTCTTGCAAATCTGTACCAATTTCTCTGTCAGCTGTAGTGTAGGAGTGCCTTTTTCAAGGGGCCATTGTTGCCAGTTCTTGTATGTATGTATGCATTTATTTTATTTATTTCTTTACTGCAACTGCAACATGTGAAAAAGTTCCTGGTCCAGCGAACCCATGTTGCCAGTTCTAAAATCACTCAACAGGAGAAAGATAGTATCTAATTTTTGTTTTAATATTTATGATTTTCTATGTATTGGAGTGGATTATTTTATGATGTTTATTAGCTGCTGAGATACGTGAATTTTTCCTACATTTTTTGTGTATTGTCTTTTCTTTCTTGAACAACTTCATTATAAATGTATATTAACTGCCATACTTGTTGCATGTATTTTTTTTTTGTCTTTTTGCCTTATTTAGGGCCGCACCCACGGCATATGGAGCTAATTGGAGCTGTAGCTGCTGGCCTTCGCCACAGCCACAGCAATGCGGGATCCGAGCCACGTCTGCAACCTACACCACAGCTCACGGTAACACCGGATCCTTAACCCACTGAGCAAGGCCAGGGATCGAACCCACAACCTCATGGTTGCTAGTCGGATTCGTTAACCGCTGAGCCACGGCGGGAACTCCAGTTGCATATATTTTTCACATTTTCTTTTTTCAGCTTTTGACATGCCCATTTTTATTTCTCTGTGGTCAAATCTCATCCACTGCCTGATGCTAAGTAAACCTCTGTTCTAAAATAACGTAAATGTGTTCTTCTACACTTTCATTTTCACGGGCAGCTTCTTAATCTATCTAGAACTTCTTCTCAACATAATGAAGTTTTAGTTTTTTTCTGTGTGGTGAACTAACTGTGTCAGCAGCAGTTACTTCCCTCACACCCAGTAATCTGAGGGGACTGCTTTATCAGATAATAAACGTATGTGTATAGAAATTGTTTCTATGCCCTTTATTTTATTCCATCAATCTGTTTGATAAACTTTGTTCTAGAATGGTGTTATTTTAATTATTATAATTTTATAATGTGCATCTACAGTTTGCATGGCTCTTTTTCAAAACCTTCTTGGGTATTTATGCCACCTTATTTTTCTCCTTTGCCGAATTTCAGGGGGAAAAACAAACCTCAGAATTTCCATTAAAAAATTAATCCAGGAAAAAAATTAGCTTACCTAAACTCACCAGTAGAGAACAGATTTTGCCTCTCCATTAACTCAATTTGCCTTTTATTTCTATCAATAAAATTTTGAACATATTTTATTTTTCGTTTGTTAGATCCTGCATGTATCATTTTAAAATCCATTCTAGTTACTTAATATTTTTGGCAACTATTGTAAGAATGAGAATTTTAAAATAATTATTTTCTGGATATATCTATTATAGAGAAAATACTTCTACAAAGTCCTTAACTTTAAATGCCAGACTTGCAGAGCTATTCTTAACAGCATTAAGAGCTTTGGATGAATTCTACTTTGTATTCTCAAAATATTTCTGCCATAGTCACCATTTAATTTTCTTGTTCTATAAGTGGTGCAGAGCTTTTCTGCTAGTTGAATGATAACAGGATTGTTGATGCTGAAGTGTGTGTGAATATTGAAATTTTAGCTTCAGAGGACACAAACAATAAAAAAAAGTGTTTTCCAATAGCTAACAAGTTAAACAAGCATTATTATTTCAAGGTTAATCATTCTACGATCATTATTTGTTGAATTCCAAGCAAACTGTGTAAAAAAAATAATAAATCGAAACCTCAATTACATAGAGTGGGGAGACCAGAAGGGGGAGCTCTCGAGGCCTCTGAAGTTAGCCAAGCCCAGTGGGAAGAAGAAAAACTCCTTTCCTGGCAAGAGCTCAGCCAATGAAAAACCACGGATGCTTAGTTTACTCTAACCCACCAACTTCTCTTCCCTCCCTGTAGAACTATTCTCCTTCCCTTGCCTTGTGGCTTATTTGCCCCGGCCTCTCCACGGTGGCAGACCCCTGATGGCGTTTTTTCCATTGATCCAAATAAACCCAGTTTCATTGCTGAAATATCCTAGTCTGTTTGCTTCAGGTCAGTAATTCTCATCGGAGAGCATCTTGCTCCTGCTTTAATGTTCTGATGACAAGATACAGAACAAATAAAAATCTGCTGGAAAGGACCTTCACCTCAGCCTGCCTTATTTATATAAAGTCTTCAAGAGAACCATATCTAAATGTTTTCCTGCTGTTCTTCTTATCTGCATTACAAAATGTAATCGTTTATATTCCTGAACACTGGGGTCAGTAGGTCCAAGTGCACGAATCTCTTAAAAGATTCAACTGTTAAAAATGTGTGACCTCTGAATTTTCCTTTAATTTTAGATAACCCTGAACTAAATAACCCGACATTTAAGATTGTTCACAAAATCATGCTATTAGCAAATAGTTATAATCTCCTATTTCTGTTTCATTTTTTAAAAATTTTAGTCTGCTTCACATAGGCTGACTAGAATTTCTGGAACAAGTTTAAATAATACCTGTAAAAATTAGCTTCCTGAAGTCCCCTGATGGCTCAGCAGGTTAAGGAGTTGTCACTGCTGTGTCTTGGGTTTGATCCCTGGCCCATGAACTTCTACAATGTAGCAGATACAGCAAAAATAAACAAATAAATAAAATAAACCTTGCTTTCTTAACTACTTTAAATGAAAGTCTTTGATAATTTTTTATTAGAATGTTGACTGATGATTTTAAAATGATTTCTTTACTATGTTGAGAGAGTATTCACTGATTCCTGATTTAAACCTTGAGCAACAGGCTTTTAATTTTATCAGATACTATTTTGGCATCTCAAGATTATTGTTGAAAGAGATTTCAACCTATTAAAGTGATTTTTTTAAAACATATATTCTAAAAATAAAGTATCTTAAGCATTCCCCTTATGGCATAGCAAGATGGGCTGTGTCTCTGCAGTGTCAGGATGCAGGTTCGATCCCTGGCTGGGTGTAGTGGATTAAGGACTGGGCGTTGCTGCAGCTGTGGCATAGGTGGCAACTGCAGCTCAGGTCTGATCCCTGGCCCGGGAACTCCATATGCCTTGGGATGGTAAAAAAAGAAAAAATTATCCTAGCATTCCTATAATAAACTCTCCTTGATTGTGCTGGGCAGTGTATTAATTTTTCTGTTACGCAAATGGTGTAGACTGGCACCAGGAGTGAATGGTCACCTAGAAACAGAGAAGCATCGGAACCCTCACCATCTTCTCCTCTCTCTAATCCTACTGAGAGGAGTTCCCGTCATGGCTCAGTGGGTAACGAATCCGACTAAGAACCATGAGGTTGCGGGTTCGATCCCTGGCCTTGCTCAGTGGGTTAAGGATCTGGCGTTGCCGTGAGCTGTGGTGTAGGTTGAAGATGCGGCTCAGATCCCGCGTTGCTGTGGCTGTGGCGAAGGCCGGCAGCTACATCTCCTGTTAGACCCCTAGCCTGGGAACCTCCATACGCCGCCGGTGCGGCCCCAGATAAAGCAAAAAGACAAAAAAAAAAAAAAAATCCTACTGAGAGAGGGGACTTGGGTGTGATCCAGCTGGACACACCAGAAAAAAGGGCTCCAGAAGAGGGTCTCATCCTCTGGATGAGAGTTAATTTAAAAGGAACAGGATATTCCCAAGAATCTGTGCAGCAAAAGGACGTTGAAGGTGAAGGACAGAGGCTTTGTAAGAAAAGGAGAGGCTTTGGAGCTCAGCCAGAGGTCTTGTGTTCTTCCATGGAACCAGCTCACATTTGCTGAGCTGGCTTCTTGCTGAACACCGAAAGAGTAAGAAAGGACACACCAGAGCCAACCAAGGCTTAATTCACCTCAGTCATACTTTAACTTGATAGTGTATTTTAGGATGTTTGCATATATATTCATATATATCGATAATATATATGCTTGGATATAGGTATAAAGATAGCTTTCATGTTGTATTAACTGAGAATATTAAAAATTGGAAAATTTCCCCAATAGTAATAAAAATTGACAAAGACAGAAAATTCACCCACACAAACACACACTTTGGAATATATAAAATTTACAGGACATACACATTTTCTTAAGGGTTAGGTTTTGGGTTTGTTTGCTACAAACACCTTAAATGCTACAAACTGGGGAGAATTGCTGACTTTCTTATATGATTAAAACCTGTTCATTTTTACTCTATTGCCATTAGTAAATTTGGCTTGTATAATTTCTGTTTTTCAATCATTCATTTTAGCTCAGAACTGAATCCATTCTATGACTGTTTCATAGATACTTGAAGAGTTCTTAATTTGTATATGAGTAATAAATGAATGTTATTAAATAACATTATAACAATCCCCTACCTTAATATTTTTTATCTAAAACATTAAAGATTAGTTAGGTTAAGTTCTTTCTCTAACTCTTTCCCCTGGATTAGGAGTCAGGTTGCCTGGTTTTTTTAAAACAGTTTTTTTCAGAAATGCTTTTTTTTTTTCAGAGAATGATACAATAAACAAGTGCTTTGCTATTAAACTACTAAAAGTAGAGAAATAATTCTTTGAAATTATGATATCTCTGTTCTGAGCATGAAAAGGTGATCTTGTGCTTGATGGAAAAAAATGGAGAATGAAAGTTAAAATTTTGTCTCAATATGCCTAACTTCATGTTTATTCCTTCTTGAGCTATATATACATTATTATAAAAATGCTAGGTAAAAAATACTAAGTAATATTTATTGAATGAAATTTGAATGAGTCAAGTCAATTCTGTAGTCTTTTTTTTTTTCTTCAATGGCCACACCTCACTGCATATGGAAGTTCCTGGGTCAGGGACAGAATCTGAACCACAGCTGTGACCTACGCAACAGCTGTAGCAACCCTGGATCCTTAACCAACTGCATGGGGCCAGGGATTGAACCCACGTCTCCCTAGCAACCCGAGCTGCTGCAGTCAGATTCTTAACCCACTGTGCCATAGCAGGAACTCCTAGTCTTGTTTTTTTATAAAAGATGATTCAGATTGAAGTTCAGTGAACATATTGCTTCCTTTAACAAGCTGTGTTTTTACCCTTTGACCCCTTTCATCCATTTCCCCCACTCCCCCCATCTGAAACTCTGGCAAGGTTGCTGTTATTATTGAGACTTGTATTTTTTTATATTGCCTTTCAAGAAAGCGTTATAAATTTGCATGTAAATATATGTATGTTGAATTTATAATAATTGCTTAGACTCTGTATATTTTGTTTTGTTTCTTTTAAACTTCCCCAGGAGTTGATGGTATAGTTCAACAATAGTACCAAATGTTATAATGTGAAATTTAGAACAAGCAATGAACTTTTTGTATCTATTTAGGTGGTAACAAATTATATCAATAAGACCCATAATTAGACTTTTTGTAGTAGGAGGCAGGTAATTAGAGTGAAAGATCAAGGTCAAGGCAAAAGGTAAAGATCCCAGGAAAGAAGTCTGTGGTCACTGTTCACAAAACAATATGAAGCATATCCCAAAGGTATTATGTTTACAGGGTCATGAATTATTGTCCTGGAACTAATTCCAGAAATAGGTTGGAACTACATGTTCCCTGCACCTGGATTGGTGTCCCCGACCCTGCTTTCCATTGCACATGGATAGAGGAAAAATATACAGTGGACCTCAGTCAGAATTTTGACAAGCACTGCCTATGCATGGTGGACAGCAGAATCTGTTATGGACAAGCCTCTTTGTTCTTATTTAATACCTTTCAGAACAATCCCTATTGAATTCGATACTTTCTACATATAATTGTCTGGACAGAAAGATGGTTAGCGCAGATGCTAACTACCTGTGGACGCTAGCCCCTCTCTTATCTAAATTTTACAAGGCAGCTTTGCTGCAACAGTGCTGTATAGGAAAAGATCTCCCGATGGAGTTCCCTGGTAGCTTAGTGGTTAAGGATACGGCTGTTGTCACTGGTGTGGTACAGGTTCAGTCTCTGGCCTGGGGACTTCTGCATGCTTTGGCTTCTGCACGGCCAAAGAAAGATAAAGAAAAATCTGAATCTCAGTTGACTGCAGCAGCAGACACTTTTTTCTCATAGTTTTGTTAAGTTGACTATGGTTGCTCTGTTGGTTTCAGTCAGCTTTGTAAGCCTTTTCCTCCTAGCGGCAAAACTGTGGGAGTGGCTTTGCTCCAGGGCATGATATTATGTCGATGAGGGCTGGAGTGCTAGACGGCTGGCAGAATCTGTCAGTGCCTTGTAAAGCCTTCCTTGGCAGCTGATCTACTATCCCTTCTCACGTTCCAGTGTTCACAGTGAGTCATGTGACCAGTCGACCAATCTTGATGTCAGTGGGGCTCAACAGTGTTCTCTTCCTATGGGGGTAGGGGAAGGAGAGACAAAATATTTGCCAGCAGGTAAAACTGGGAGTTGGGCAGCTACTTCATCAGCCCAGTCCTAGAGGGAACAGACGGGAGCTGGGTGCAGGGGTGGCTGGGCCAAAAGAGGAGGAGAGGCGAGGCAGGCTGTGGGAGACCTGGAGCTCCACCCTTACCTCCCCGCCTTGAGGAACAGGATTTGGCATACCAGCTGGGGTAAACAGAGCTCCCCACAGTCCACCCTCTCGGTCACCAATGTCGCTGAACCTTCCCTCTGCATCCAAAATAAACTCACACCCTTCTTGAAGAGCACACATCAGATTCGATGTCCAGGATCTTGTACCAGCACCTCTAGCAGGTTCAGAGACTGCAGACACCTAGGAACTAAAAGGAAGGGTTACATATCTTCTTCTGACCACACACAGACGCACACACACACCATATAAAGTTTACAAGAGGCCAGAATGAGAGCAACAAACAATCCCTTTGGGAAAAGTGAAAAACAGGATAGATATAGCAGTCAATGGTCCATAACAATTCTGAATTCCCACTGGGCACATGTCCCTTATGAAAAGGCTTCATAAGAAACAACCCCAAATCTCAGAGGCTAAACATCGTGTTTCTGCACATTCTGACCTGGTTGGTCTGCCCGTCAGCTCCATCAGATTTCTCCAGGTAACAAATCGGGTTCAGAACTGCCCCATGTTTTCTCCTTCAAAGTCCTCAGATGAAGGAACAGCTACTATTGAGGGTGTACCGTTTCACTGTGGGGGCCAAGAGTGTAAGCAGATTGGCAGAAATGTATACAGTCGTATCTGTCCAGGTTTCATTAGCAAAGGCATGTGTTCAAGCCCAACATTAATATTATACTCCTCCCAGGGCCGGGGGATGGGCAGAGACTATCTGCTAAGCAAGAATAGAGTCTACCACAGAGGATGAGATATATTTTAGAGAACATTTCCGAAGGAACCCAGTGAAAGTAATCTCTTCTACTATCAGAAGATCCCAGTGAGTAGTTAAATGTTCTTTGCCTAAATTATTCTGCGAGCACAAGAATAAATTACACTAAACCCACTGGATACACATAAATGTAAATACATAGCTGAAATAAATTTTACTTTGTGTAGAGAGCTGAATAGCATACAGTTCAACAGAGAATTGGAGATCAGTTTGGATTACCAAGAAAAAAGGCAAAGAGACAAAATAATACAGATGATTTTCACATAAATCTAGGAAAATCCAGTAAAATAATCCATAATTCTTCTTCTGCCTGTGCTGCCTTTTTGGAAAAAGTAGCTAGTTCCAGGGAAGCAGACTAGGTTTATTTGGGAGAACAATCTTGGATGTGCACAGGAGAATTTGAGCAGAAATATTTGGCGGGAAGAATTAATAAAGTTACAAAAAGATGAATTCCATTGTTACGGAAGTTACGTGTCTGTCTCAGAAGAGTCTGTCTTTGTGGATAAAGTTGTCACCATATTCCTGAGTGACTGAGGACTGCAGTTCACATCAGAATATTAGCTTGGTGAAAACGATACCTTCGTCAGTGCTTGTGATAAATTACTTTGGGACAAAGCAGAGTGTGAAAAGTTAAAACAAGTTCATTTTAGGAGTTCCCGTCATGGCTCAGTGGTTAATGAATCCGAGTAAGAACCATGAGGTTGCGGGTTCGATCCCTGGCCTTGCTCAGTGGGTTAAGGATCCTTGCCGAGAGCTGTGGTGTAGGTTGCAGACGCGGCTCAGATCTTGCGTTTCTGTGGCTGTGGCAAAGGCCGGCGGCTACAGCTCCTGTTAGACCCCTAGCCTGGGAACCTCCATATGCCACGGGTACGACTCTAAATAAGGCAAAAAAAAGACAAAAAAAGTTCATTTTACCACCTCTTCACAAGTTGGAAACATGGACAGTGCTTGCCCAAACATAACCATATGGATATGAGAATCTGAGAGTTATATTTTGGGACATTATAAATTATAGCATCACTCACTGCAGCCACAAAACACAGTGCTCAGCCCTTGTGATTGTGTCGATGCTACAACATCCAACTGATTTTGTGTACTTTCAGAGTTGGTCCAGTATTGTTTTTGTTGTTGTTGTTGTTTGTCTTTTTGCCTTTATCTAGAGCTGCACCCGCGGCATATGGAGGTTCCCAGGCTAGGGGTCTAACAGGAGCTGTAGCCGCCGGCCTTTGCCACAGCCACAGCAACGCGGGACCCGAGCTGCGTCTGCAACCTACACCACAGCTCACAGCAACGCCGGATCCTTAACCCACTGAGCAAGGCCAGGGATCGAACCCTCAACCTCATGGTTCTTAGTCGGATTCGTTAACCACTGAGTCATGAAGCGAACTCCGGTCCATTATTGTTTAAGACCAATTTTTCTGGCTTCATTTCTGAGTCCAACTCAAAACAGCTTTGATGGTTAAAAAGACATTTTCAAATCAAGGGAGAGATCATAAGGCTAAAGAAATTACACATCTGGCTAAGTCTTTCTAGAAAAACATTGACAAATATTGAACTGTAAAAAAAAAAACAAAAAACCTGTAAATTCTAAACTGGAATAGTGGTCGGGGGTGGGTAGAGAAGTTTACATGGATTGTTTAGGAAACTAGATAGGGTTATTCGCATCTCCTTCTGCTGATTTTACAGAGTCCCAAGTTTAACTTTTTCAAAAAAGTAGTTTTCATCAAGGAATAGTACTTGTTATCTTTCTGGTACTAAGTAGTCAGACCTCATTAAGAACACATCTTTCACAAAGGTGCCTGAAATAGGAAGGCTATCTGCAAGCAAAGCAAAATAAGAGTGGGGAAGTTGCTTGCAAAAGATAAAAGGCACCATTTGTTTTCTCATTTAATGTGTTTACTTAGCAGCTAATACGTGCAAGATACTCTACTATGTGTATACGTACTTATATACTATATATGCCAGGAACAATATCACACTAAGGCCAACATAGAAGCTCACACTTTAGGAGTGGAGCTAAAACACACACGTGTGTGCATGCACGCACACACGCACGATTGTAATACAAAAAAATATGAGTTTTCAGAAGAAAATTAATCAGCATTTTAAAGTACAGGAAAATGGTGTTCCCCTAGCTAAAATGAAACCCAGATGCTGAAAGAAAGGCATTAACGTAATAGCCTGAAAATGCAGAAAGAACATTAACTTTTAATAAAAGGTTATCACAGATGAGTGAAGGGGAAGAGTATTGGTAGTAATGATGAGACAGAAAGAAGTTAGAGAGGGAGGGAAAACATCGGAGAGTATAGAAAAAAGAGATTATTGCAATGACTCAAGTAGGTGAATGTTAAATTAATGATTTTTGCCCGTTGACTGAAATTAATGAAATTATCAGTGCCTGACATTTTCCATTAGGGTCCTTAAGATAATTGCAAATGTGATTAGAAACACTATACGTTAATAGAATTTCATGAAAGAAGAAAAAAATCAGTCCAAGAATGGATGAAATACGGATGATGTAGCACATTTTCTGTACGTATATTCAAATAACTACACATTTAGGACAGTTTTAGAAATGAAATTGTTGGGGGTCTTAATAATTCTAGATTAATTGCTTTATCTTTGAAACCTGGCATTTTACCAGCACAATCTATCCACCAATTTGCAATCACTTTGAAGAACACAAAATGCAACAGGGCAGATAATCCTGGCTTTCTAAGTGTTTGGCACATTTAAGTGACTCCTGTAAAGAAATGACCTGTCATATAAATAAGGGAGAAGCTGGAGTTCCTGTAGTGGCTCAGTGGTTAACGAATCCGACTAGCATCCATGAGGATGCGGGTTCGATCCCTGTTCTCACTCAGTGGGTTAAGGATGAGGTGTTGTCATGAGCTGTGGTGCAGGTCACAGACACAGCTCAGATCCTGCGTGGCTGTGGCGTAGGCTGGGGGCTACAGCTTCAATCTGATCTCTAGCTTGGGAACCTCCATAAGCTGTGGGTGTGGCCCTAGAAAGACAAAAATAAAAACAAATAAGTAAATAAGGGAGAATCAACCTTATAAATGTAAATTTATAGTGTCATAATTAGTTTTTAGCTATTGTCCCACTTGATATTTCCTTTCCATAGCATTCCATTAGGAAGGTATGTATGAAGGTCAACACTTGCCAGCCTAATCTATCCAAAGGTAATTTATTTTTTTTATCATCTTAGAATAGTTCAGTGTTGTGATTATTTATATATTTTTATCTTTTGTCTTTTAGGGCCGCACTCGGGGCTTATGGGGGATCCGAGTCGTGTCTGCAACCTACACCATTGCCCGCGGCAATGCCAGATCCTCAACCTACTGAGCAAGGCCAGGGATTGAACCTGCCTTCTCATGGATACTAGCTGGGTTCTTTAACAACTGAGCCATGATAGGAACTCCAGGGTTGTGACTGTTAACTTTAATTCTTTCTTCCTAAAAAAGAAAAGTCTCAAGACAAGTTGTTGCCTCTCTTAAGCTATGAAGTGCTTATCTGGCTACATATCTAAGTATTTTTTTAATGGATAAGCTTCCATTGTTCTTATATTACATATTATCCTAATTTTACTTGCAATTCCCTCTCTTATTTAGGATTTGCTTGGGATTGTGGATTTTTTCTTTTAAATAAATAAGAGATTGGGTTTGGGGAGAATGATTTTCTTTACATTACTAAAATTTGTTAACTTTAACATTTATTTTCATCCATAGATATAGTTTGCATAATTTCTGTTTTTCAACATTTTATTTTTGGCCTGGAATTGAATCCATTCTGTAAATGTTTCACAGATACTTGAAAAAGGAAGATGAGTTTTTTTCTTTGAGTATAGCTATAAAAACAAAGTTTATGAATTAAATTATACCAGTTTTCAGTTTGTTTCTTATTTGTATTTGCTATTTAACCAGTAAAGATTTAGGGTTAGGCTAAGTTCTTCCCCCAATATTCTGTCATGGTTGTTTATGTGGATTAGAAGTCAGCCAGCCTGTTTTGAATCCTGGTTCCAAACTACTAGCTGTGTCATCTTGGTTAAATATGTTAATGTCTCTAAACCACAAAATCACGTATAATGTGAAAACAGTAATCCCCTTTTACATCTTTAGATTAAAAGATATAATGGAGATATAATAATTGGCACATAACATGGTCAATAAACATTAGTTTTATCTTTATTGGTATTTTTATCATCGTGCTTAGTTCATTTCTAATCATTGTGTTTCTTTTTTATGGGCATACCCATGGCATATGGAAGTTCCCAGACCAGGGATTGAATCTGAGCCACAGCTGAGACCTAGGTCACATCTATGACAATGTCAGATCCTTTAACTCACTGTGCTTGGCCAGGGATCGAACCTGTACCTCTACAGCAACCCGAGCTGCTGAGCCACTGCAGTCGGATTTTTAACCCACTGTGCCACAGCAGAAACTCCCATAATACTTTTGTAATCGGTTAATTTTCATTTCTCTTTTACTGATATGAACTTGCAGAGAGATGGGGTGCTTTCTCTCAAGGCACAATAACATGATGGCCAATAATTCTGAAGCATCCATTTTTCATACTAAGCTACCTAACCAAGAGACCCAAAGAGAGTTCCTCTGTCCTGCTGCATCAAAACCACCTGGAGAACTTTTAAAAAGAATTCCTGCCTCAGTGTTCCTGATTTGTTGGATAGACTGTTGAAAGCCAGCATTTTACATCACAGAAAAGGCAATGATGGTGACCCACGGAGACAAGGCAGGTCTGGGTAAGACTGACAAGTGGCTTAAACCCACCCACAGCTAGTGATGAACATGCCTGGGCAGATGCACATCCATCCAGATAATCCACATAGAAACCATCCCTTCAAGTCAACTCTACCATGGCAGGGAAGAGAGGGAACGGCCGGTAGAGAAAAATGGATAAAAACTAGAATGGGCTTAATTCAAACAATGGATGTGGCACATTTTATCTGTTCCAGCTGAGCTCACGCTTGATTGGGAAAGATACACACACCCCAGAGTAGTTGTGTTACCTCTCTGACAGAGCTCTAGCACCCCCAAGATGAGCAATTTGCTTAAGGAAGAGGATGCCTTAAGGAAAGCCTCATAGAGAAGTGATGTATCAAATCTAAAGGATGAGTAGAAACTCTCTGCCATCCTCCTCCCCACCCCAGCCCCCTTCCCAGGCAGAAGAAAGAAGAAAGGGCAACTACAGAGAAAACAGACAAAATCTGGAATGGGCTGAAGTCAGAAGAGATGGGGAAAACACCTTATTTTTTAAATAGGATGACTAAAGATTTGATAGGTGACTTAACCAGTTAAAACTATGAATTCTAGTCATTTTAAACCCTAGGTGCCTCTATTTATTTAGTTGTTAACTGGGCATAACCTAGCACCTACCTGACAGGGTCAAGAGGAATAGAGGGTTAGTGTACATCAAGCATTGAGTCCCTAGGAAGAGCCCAAGGAAGATTAGTTTTTACTATTTTATTATTTTTGTTGTTTTCTTTTGTTTATTGTGTCATCTTTAATATCTTTAAATTAGAGTAAACAATATGAAATCGGCAAACAATTTTATAAATGAAAGCATACAGTGTCACTGAGGATAGGGTGAAAAGGACATTAGTGTTGCTTGTGGACGCAACGATATAGTGAAAAAAATCAAAAGTGCAGATCAAGAGCCTGAAAAATTAATGTTCTTCCACTGTAGACCACTCATTCTATTTCTGGGCATCTATCCTAAGTAAATATTCTGAAATATGTAGAAAAAAACCATTTATGCATTAAAATGTTCACTACATCATTTATGATAGCAAGAAAACTGGGAACAAAGAGATTTTAATCAGGCAACTATGAAACATGATGTTTACCAAGCATTTACAACATCATAGAAAATGCATGTGAATAAAGGAAGAAAGGAGGACATAAAAACTGTGTACTCTGTAATCATTACTTTGCAGCTCTGCATAAACAGTAAAATAAGAATCTGCATTAAAATGTTAGTGGCTACTTTGAGTGGTAGGATCACATGTAACTTTTCCATTCTACTCTGTTAACATTTTCAAGTTTTCCTAAATGAACATATATCACCTCCATCCTAAAAATAAACTTTAAGGGGTTCCCAGATGTCACTGTGGCTCAGGGTCTATGCCTGGCTGGGGAACTTTGTCATATCACTGGCCTGGCCAAAAAAAATTAGAAAATAAAATAAATACATAAATAATAAGCAAGCAGAGATTGGGTAATATTAAGCCGCCGTAGGGAGTTCAGGGACTATCTCTGTAGAGAAGCGTGCCGGAAGTGACTCGAAATGCCTGCCCTCTCTATGCCTTTCAGATGGCTTTCCGTAGGAAAGTCGTTTTATAGCAAGCACAGAAAACCATCACCCGACGCGCATGCGCTCAGTACTCTCAGCTGTTTACAGGTGACAATAAAAATCCTGACCGGAAATGGATCCCAAGCGGTCCTTCGAGCCAGCATTTCGCAGGGTAGAGCAGTCTTGTGGAAGGAAAAACACTCCTGCTTCATTGAAACTTCCTAACTGTGATGACCATTCCACCTGCCAGCCCTCTCCTTCCCCCTCTACCTGCTTTATCCATCCACTCGCATGTCTTTCATTCAGCCCGCTGCACACAGCACCTACAGCCTTCCCACCCTTGGCCTCACCCCTCTCCTGATGGAGGTCCTGCACTGCTTTCCTGCTTGTCAGGACCCTACTGTCCTCCAGAAAACAGATGTTAAAAAACAAAACAAAACAAAACAACCCCAAAGTTGATGGACAAGTGAGCTTTCTCATATTTATTGGCACAAAAGTCACTTGGTTGTATTTAAAAAAAAATTTTTGTGTAAGAGAACTCTATTTCTTTAGTCTATTGTAAACAAATGGAAATATACACATTGGAAAACAATTCCCCCTATGAATGCCTTAATACACATGCTTTTTGATTTTTGACACCGTTTGGTCTACATCACAACAAATAATTTTTCCAATAAAAATAGCCTTTAAGCAGGGAAACGATGAAATAGTTTTTTTTGTTTGTTTTTTTTTGCCTCTCCAAACCTCTTCCCTGAGATTGGTTGTTTAGTTAATTTAATACCTGGCCTAGGTAAAATCTGTGAAGTCTTTCCCTTCCACAATATCCAGCTGTTGATGTCTCTGCTCAGGGTACCTATTTTTATTTCTAGCCTGGCTGCCAACTTGTTCTGCATAGATTGGTGCTCAGCCAAAGGCTGATCAGAGGTTGGTCAACCTTGCACCAATACGGTTTTCATTTTCTGCTGATGGATCTGTGTACGAACGGAAAGTGTACTCAAAAGTCAGGCCATTGTCACGTTCACTATGTTTTTATTTTCCTGCGATCCTCTTCAGGTCTTCACGCATCTCTTCTACATTTGCGCACAGCTTTACACACCTTTGGAGGGAGGAAGCATGGAAAGTGCCTCAACAAAAAGACCACTGACGCTGACGTGTTTACCTGAAGGTCAGTGGCTTCCATGAAGAAATGTTTCTCGGGTTTTTGGAAGCCTTTGGTCAATTTCTGAATCACTCAAATGGCTGTTTTTGATAATTTTATCCACCTTTATACTGCTTTGGGAGGCAAGGACTTATGGACTTCTTCAATACATCGTGCTGGAAATGAATCTCCTTCCTGTTTATAGTTTTTAAAAGTGAAACTCAGGTTGGTATAAGGAAGGGTAAAATTGGAAGCAAGATATAAATCTTGGCTATATTGTTATCAGTTTGGGAAATTAATCTCTCAGTTTACCAATTAAAAAAAGGATAACAATATTTAGTTCACAAGGATGTTGGGGGGATTAAAGATGATAACAATTATGAATATAATTTCCTCCTATCAGCAGGTAGTAATTGCTTATTTGATATTTATTTCTGATTATACATTGTTCTCCAGTCTTTCAGGAACTCACTGCTCTCCTGGTTAACGTGGCATCTGTGAAATCGTCTACTTTAATTGACCTAGAAAGTTGAAATTCATGTTCAACGTGTACTTGGGATTTCCTCTTTTAAAATCATGGGTCTGAGTTTTGAGTCAGAGCTCTGATGATGAGAAGTTTTTCTCTTAAGGGAATTCTCTCGTCAGAAAATACGTTGGTTTGCTTTGTTTTGTCTTTGTTTTTTTCCAAGAGCCCTTAAAATTGTAGGCAAGATTATTATGTTGAATAAAATGAAATTAATGATATTGCATCTTTTTTTGGGGGGGGCATGGCATACAGAGGCTTAATGTGGAATCTCAGTTCCCAGACTAGGCATAGAATCTAGGGCCACAGCAGTGAAAGTGCTGAATCCTAACCACTAGACCACCAGGAAACTCCCATATTGCATCATTTTTGATCTACAAAAAAATGGCAACTTCATACGGTACAACATAATGTCTTGGAAAAAGAACTGAGCTAGGAGTCAGGAAAAAGAGTCTTCCTCTATGACCAATCAGCTATCCAAGGAGATCAGGTCAAGTGCTCTGCGACCCCATGCCCTCTCTGGGGAAGTAGGGTACTTCTGACTTGATCTCTGCATAGGCTTTCCCCTCTTCTTCTGAACCCAATTTGATTTCTAACAGCATTTGAAATGCCTGCCAAGATCAAGAGCCAGCCTGTCGGGGCAGCCTGTTGGGGCAGCCTTTCAAGGCAGCGTGGGGAATCTGTACGTCCTATAGAATGACAAAATTCTCTCCTTGACTAAGCTCCTCTGAGATCTCTGCTCAACTAGGCGTTAACCTTGGCCCCTAAAGACTTGAGTAAAGGCTGACAAGGTTTCTAACAGCACAAAGCTACATTCCTGGAATGACCCTAACCAATTCTTAAATGGCCTGCTTGAGAAAACTCAAGGTTGCCCAAAGGATCTGTGGTTTGTTCTAGCCAATCCTGGAGTATAGGACTTCTGACTCCCAGCCTCTGCAGGAAGGTGGGAACCTAACTTTGAGCAGTACCAGTTAACAAACCCAGATTTGTTTCACATGGACAAAACTCCCCCCCTCCCCCGCCTTTTTTTGTGCCTTTTCACTTTCCTGGCTCTACAGACCCTTTGCTTAGCTCCCTCCCTTTACCCTCCCTTTAAGACACACAGAGGACTGTACACATCAAAACTGAGTTCATTTCATGCTGGACTCAATTTCCATCTGTGGTCCCTGTTGCAATAGTAAATTACTGATTAAAACCTGTCCTCATTACTTCAACTAATGTCTGACTTTGTTATCTTTGATGTGAATGTTTTCTAGGTACGGAGAAGAATCAGCAGTGATTGGTCCCTACTCCCCACCCCCTACCCCCATGAATTCTACCAGAAGGTTGGGCTTTGTAGAAACAATGCATTCAGAGCAGTTTTCACAATTGCGCTTCAAAAAGGCAAATGACTGATTATTGGATAAATCAGGAAAATATTTTTCTTTTTTTCTGAAGTTCAGGTTCTTTATGTCTCAGCACAGAAGGAGATCAGTGAGAGGCAAATTGATAGGTTAGAAGTAAGTGTACTGGAGTTCCCGCCGTGGTGATGTGGGTTAAGAATCTGACTGCAGCTGCTCAGGTTGCTGGGAAGGCACAGCTTCGATCGATCCACACTCCTCACAGTGGGTTATAGGATCCTGTGTTGTCACAGCTGCAGCTTAGATCAGTCCCCGGCCTGGGAACTTCCATATGCCACGGGGGTGGCCAAAGTAGATTTATTGATAGAGATACACAGATTGTGGGCCATCTCGGAAGGTGAAAGTGGCCTGGGAGATACACATTCCATAGACAGAATGTAGTCAGTCTCAGAAGGCGAGAGAGCAGCCCAGAAAATATTTTTTTTCAAAAATAACTTTCTAAAGTTAAAAACAACACATATTTCCAATTTTAAAATTAGCCCTTAATTTATCATTTCCAAGGAAAACCACTATTTTCATTTTGGAGTATTTTTATGGATTTTTTAGGGTCTGTGCATGTTCTACATAATTGTAATAATGATCTTTATACAATTTGCCTACCATTTTTCACATGATACTTTGGCATCACCATTTTTTTGTGTTATTGCAAAAAAAAAAAATGCATAGCTGTAGAGTACTGCTTCATCATCTGAGAAGACCCGTACTTATGTAATAATTTTCTGTATCAGTATATTTAGCTTATTTTAATTTTTTTAACCATACATAATGCTGTGGCAAACATCCTGTGGTATATTTTGTTTTTTGTCATCTATAGGATTATTTTTGTTAGGATAGCGTTCTAAATATGGGTCAAAATAAGTGAAAGAGAGCTTAAATTGAAAGAAATTTGTTGAGGCTAACATGGACAATGCAGGGTGTTACATGCTGAGATAAATGACCTTGCATCTAGGATAAATTATTCATAATACTAGAGACATCATCTCTCAATCACTAGGAAAGATGAGGGCTAGTTTGGGGGACCAGGTGTGTGTGAAATAGATCACACTAATGGCCATGCTTTCGTCTTCATTTGCTGGCACCAGAGATAGTTACGTTAACTTGGTATCCGAGAAAGCAGCAAGGCCTTTCAATCTGAAAACTTAGGAACTAACACAGATTTATTAGTTAATTCATAATCTAAATGAGTGGTGCATGGCATAAAACAATCAAACCCAGAAATATCTCCAAAGTGTGTAATCATTTTTATATCATTCAATCCACACCACAGGGTGCATTAATGTAAAGAAGACCAGGAGCAGGAAATGGCATCATTAGTATGTAGCAGCAATTGCCTTGTTAATGATTCAAAGCTCATTTTTCTCAGGCAAGCAAGATTTATGCCGAAATTTTACTGTGTTAATTCTTTTCCCTGACTGCGGGTATCTAGGGAGGAGACGGGATGTTGTCACAGGGCTGTAGGGATGGGAGGCCACCTCACTGGGAAAACTGGTACCTTCAGGTCCTTCTCCGTGGAGCTCCCCTGCTCTCACTCCACCCTGTGACCTTCACTTTGGTTTTTCTTCACCACGTGGACTCCACTTCAGGACTTCCCCTTTGCAACCTTTGGTTCTACCTTCCCCCACCTACAGCGAAAATGATCACATCTCTTCCCTAAGCTGTAATTCTAAGAAGGCACAAATACTATCTGTCTCGTTCATGATGCTTATCAGGCGTCCAGACAGACTGGTGGATAGTAAGTTGCCGATAAACGATTATTGAATTCAACAAGAGAGAGATTTCTGATTCCTTCAGGAGTTCACCCTCTGATAATTCATGCCAAAATATTATTCATGGCTGGGGTTACTCCTTCCAGGTAACTATGCCTATTACCAAAGCTGTCCTGTACCTTAACCCAAAGGTCTAAGAAATGTGGCAATTTCAAATATGAAGGGAACATTAAGAGAGAGGAAAGAGAGAAATGAGAAAAAGTGACTTGCTGCTTTGTAAATTCACTGTAAATCATTTGAAAAATACATAAAAGAATAAATAAGAAAATATATATTACCTCTAACTCTATCACTCAGGAATACCCAGGTTGTTTTGCTCCAGTTTCTTGCCCCAAAAATCACAACTCAAGAACTCAATGGCATTTTGTTGCCTTTTAAGAACCTGTCCATGTGCTTAACCAGGCCTTCAAGCCCAGTGATCAAGAAAGCTCCTTTGCAGGTGTCACATCTCCACTCCTCTTATAATATTGCAACTTTGCACAACTTGCTTATGCTGAGCAAACTTGAGTCTTATCTATATATGGGGAAAAAAGTAATAAGTGTCTCACGGGCTGTCAAAAACAATGAGATGCTGCGGGAACAGAAGCTCGTGGACGTTTGGCTCCCAGGGGAGGTTCTTCCGCCGCAGCGGGAGCTCACCTGCCTCCCATCATGCTCCTGGGCTTCCTGGAGCTCAACTGCGCTGAACTACCATGGTCCTGCAGCCCCGCGCGGGTCCTCGCCGACCTCATCTATTTGTTCATGTTGATGCTTAAACTTGGGAGTCCGCCCTAGCTCCTCACGGTCACTTCTATTCATCCATTCAACACCTATCGACTGCCCACGAAGTGCGAGTCTCTGTGCCACGAAGCAGACACACAGTGATGGACAAGAAAGAGAAGATGATCTCTGCCCTCCTGGAGCTTAGATGGCAGCACAGATACCCAATTAAACTGGGAGGAGATAGAAAATCTTGCCCGAATTCCACTCAAGCTTCAGTTGGAACTAGACACGTTCTGTCAGGACTGTGGTTTGGTTTGTTTGTTTCTTCTATAAAAACATTTATTCTTATAATTATAAAGGAATGCCTATTCACTGTAAAAATTTGAAAAACATGGGAGTGCTCTTGTGGCTCAGGGGGTTAAAGATCCCGAGTTGTCACTGCAGCAGCTCAGGTTGCAGCTGTGGCACTGGATCAGTCCCTGGCCCGGGAACTTCCACATGTCCCAGGTGTAGCCAAAATTTTGTTTTGAAAAATAACGTGAAAGAATAGAGAAAAAAATAAATACCACATTTAGTTCTACCACCTAGGAATACCAATTATGCTTGCTCTGCTATATCATTACCATATTTTTCTATGCATATATTATCCATATAAGTTTGGGAAGTATACAAAATATATATTTTCAATATTTAAATGTTAAATATTAAAATCTTAATATATTTTAAACATTTCCTTGTTTCACTAAAATTCTTGGCAAGTGTGTAGTTTAATGATTTTATTTATTATTTATTTATTTATTTATTTATTTATTTATTTATTTATTTATCTTTTTGCCTTATCTAGGGCCGCACCCACGGCATATGGAGGTTCCCAGGCTAGGGGTCTAACAGGAGCTGTAGCTGCCGACCTTTGCCACAGCCACAGCAACGTGGGATCTGAGCCGCGACTGCGACCTACACCACAGCTCACGGCAATGCCGCATCTTAACCCACTGAGCAAGGCCAGGGATCGAACCCTCAACCTCATGGTTCCTAGTCGGATTCGTTAACCACTGAGCCATGACAGGAACTCCTAATGATTTCATGATATTTGTCGATTCATTCTTCAGTTGCTCAACATAAAAGAAATATTTTTGAGTGAATTATTTTAATAGAACTGAATCTTGTTTTATTACTTGACATGCAGTTAGGTTCTCAAAATTAAATGAAGCATCCTGCCTATGTTTTCCCATATATGTGATGAAGCAATAGGTCTTTGGAGCTGGAATGGTCTCTTCTTTGACTCGTGGTCAAAGATGAAGCTGTTACCACAGGCAGGTAGGTGGTAACAATTCATTAGGTTGAATAGTAAGGAAGTCCGTATTAGCGTTTCAGAAAAAAATTCAGATTTCCTTCTTTCTTCCTCTTTTTTTTTCCTTTTGCCCGGTGCCCCATCACCCAGCCAGGTTCTCACTCCTGGCTGCTGCTGAGACCCCAGGGCCCCACCATGCCCAGCATGCCCCCATATGCAACCCCACTGCCTCCCCAGCATCCTGGCCCCATCCATCTTCCTATTGCCACCCCATCACCTGACCTGTGACCCCAGTGGTCTCCCCCCTCCCCCTCAATCATTGCGGCGTGCGGACCAGGAGTCTGGGCACCTTGGGAAGAGCAGTGCCAGTTGCCCACTGGTTTTAAAATTTTAAATGGTGGAACCCTTATATTAAAAAATGACCGGAGTTCCTGTCATGGCCCAGTGGTTAACAAATCCGACTAGGAACCATGAGGTTGCGAGTTCGATCCCTGGCCTTGCTCAGTGGGTTAAGGGTCTGGCATTGCCATGAGCTGTGGTGAAGATTGCAGACACGGCTCGGATCCCGCATTGCTGTGGCTGTGGCGAAGGCCGGCAGCTACAGCTCCTGTTAGACCCCTAGCCTGGGAACCTCCATAGGTTACGGGTGCGGCCCTAGCAAAGGCAAAAAGACAAAAAAAAAGGAAAAAAATGACCGTGCTGACATAGCAAGGCCAGTTCATCATGGTATTTCTCTCGGACAGAGCCTCCCAGAAACCTTGAACAGCTATCCTTCTGGATGGCCCAGCCATCACTCACTCCCACATACATTGGCCATCAGATACCAACACAGGAATAGGAGCAGCAAACAGGTAATGTTTTCCTCTGCCTCTTTTCAATTTCTCCAAGTTTGTTTTGTTATAGTGGTGTTGTCGCAGAAGCAGACATTGAGCCAAAGATCTAGGTGCAGTGATGAGTTTATTAAGGAAGAGGTGTCAAGAAATCAGCATAAAGGTGAGAGAAGTGGCGGAAGGAAGAAGCAAGTAAGGTGTCATCTTGATAAACACCCAGCCTGAACCTGCTCTCACCACGAACTCCAGTATAGATGGAAACTTGAACACTTGTTCCACCTGGAGGTTAAGAAGCTGGGATCTGGAGTTCCCATCGTGGCTCAGTGGTTAATGAATCCGACTAGGAACTGTGAGGTTGCGGGTTCGATCCTGGCCTCGCTCATGGATTAAGGATCTGGCATTGCCCTGAGCTGTGGTGTTGGTTGCAGATGTGGCTCTGATCCTGTGTTGCTGTGGCTGTGGTGTAGGCCGGTAGCTACAGCTCCGATTAGACCCCTAGCCTGGGAACCTCCACATGCCGCGAGTGCGGTCCTAGCAAAGGCAAAAAGACAAAAAAAAAAAAAAAAAAAAAGTGTAGCTGGGCTCTTGTACCCCAGGCTATCAGGGAGGGGACTGGATATAAACTCCCACGCATAGAACAATTCTCTGAAGGCAGAGCCATTACCAGCAGAGGCTTGGGCAAGAGACATGGTGGAGCTAGATAAAGACGCGGGAGGGGATTGGGGCAAAAACCATTCTAAACCAGAGACCACTTCTGTTGGCTGTCCTATTCTCTACCAACCAGAGTTCACTCTGCCCTCTCTCCCGGGGTCAGCTCCTTCTACAAAAACAGATACCTACCCAATGATGGGAACCCTAATCTTCAAGTTTTCTGGAGAGTTCTGTCATTTTCTGGTGACTCAGAGTTAGTATGTATCTTATGAATGTTCTGGACTGCAGGACACCTTTCTAAAAAGTATCCCACTCACAACCTTTAAATACCTCTGGAGAAGACAGCCTCAACCTAAGGGAGATTAAACAGCTCTGGAGAAAAGAGCCAGAGGATTCATTAATGAGCAGCAGAACCATCTCCTAGGGTTTTATACAAGTCTGACAAGCTGGAGTCAAGGAGTCACTACCATGAACTCCCACATGGGGGCGATCTTTTCCTTGACGCAGCATTGGTTTCCTTTCAGCATTGCTTAGAGGGGGGAATGTCCTTTACCAAAGACTCACCCACTATGACAGTTCCCAAGCGTATACTATATGAGCCTAGGCAACCACGCAGTATCACCACATCTGCGTTGAAAGAAACACCCCTCTGGGACTAAAATAAAATAGAAAAGCAAATTAAAACTTTATTTAAGCTAAAAGGAATTATAGTTAAAAATACTCACATACAAAAGTCTTACCATTCTCTTTTTTCCATTAATTTTCTTCCCTTCTGTCACCTATGGCTGGGAACCCTGACTCTCTCTCTCTCTCTCAGACCTGGAAAGTGCTCTTGTATCTCTCACCCGTCCCTTTCCACACCCGTGCTCTTTCTGTGTTTGGTAGCTGTTTGCCTTCAGGAAGTTTCTCAAGCTCTCTCATCACCTACTGTCCTTACGTTTGGGAGCTGATGAGATAACAGAATGTTGTGTATGTCCCAGGAGAGAAGGAAGGCCAAAGAGAGGACTCCTTGAGCTGTAGGACAAGGTGGTACTCCTCCCATCGGGTGACTTCTGCCATCCTGAGCCCCCCCTGTTGATTCCCATGAGCCTCCGGGGTGCCGTGCAGTGGACACACTCAAAGACCCAGAGGTCACTCGCAGTTAAATGAGCTCTGAGGAAGCCTCCTCAGAGGCACGCTTGGGACCTTGCTGTTGAATTCCTCTGCCAACATTAAGTCACCTGGTCAGATCTTTTTTTCTCATGGCTTTCTTTAAAGGTGATTCAGACCATTACGACGTAGCACGACCTCGGAGGTTCTTTGTAGGGCTCCTTAGAACCACAAACACCCCTTTCATTTGACCTTGTTGCTAAAAATCTTTTGATAGAGCCGAAAACCAGAAAAAATGAAAACAATCCCCCGAGGAAGCATACTTAAACCCTTTCTGGAGCAGAATCTTAAGAGATGTGGCATCGCAGAGGACAGGCATCCTCGGGGGTGGGGGGGAGGGGGGGAGGGGGGCGGGGGGAGGAAGAAAAGAAATGTAGAACTGTTTAAATTAACTTATATATGTCCAAGCTTTACCTAGGCCTTGCTTATTCTTTTCTCTACCTCTATTTCTAGACTGACCTCACAACAAAAATTCTAGACAATTCTCATATGTATTGTGAGCATATTCTCTAAGCAAACATTGGAAGCCACCATCTTATGGTCAGTTTTTCTTTTTTTCCGAGCTTTCTTGAGATATAATAGACATATAACATTGTATAAGTTTAATGTGTGCAATGTGACTTGATATGCACATATATTTTGAAATGATTCCCATAATAAGATTAGTTAACCCCCCCATCACCTCACATGGTTACTATTTTGTGTATGCGTGTGTGTGTGTGCTCATGCATGGGGAGAACACTTAAGAGGTACTCTCCTAGCAATTTTCAAATATACAGTATTGTTAACTAATCTCCGTGCTATACCTTAAATCCCCAGAACTCATTCATCTTATAACCAAGAACAGTTTTTCTTTTTTAAAAAATGTTAAAGGGATTTGCTGTTGTGGCTCAGTGGGTTAAGAACCCAACTAGTATCAATGAAGATGTGGATTCGATCCCCAGCATCATTCAGTGGGTTAAAGATCTGGTGTTGCTATGAGCTGTGGTATAGCCCTAGACAAGGCTCGGATTCCGAACAGCTGTGGCCGAGATGTAGGCTGGCGTCTGCAGCTCTGATTTGACCCCTAGTCTGGGAACTTCCATATGCCGTGGCCCTAAAAAGCAAAAAATAATAAAAAATAAAAGAAATGGCCCTAGAAAGCCAAAATAATAAATAAATAAAGTTAAAAGTAAGTATTCTATTAAATTTTTTAAAATATTAAAAATACGTTACATGTAAATTAGTTATAAATGATATTTTTGCTATTGGCCTTAAGTAGAGAGATTGAGATTATTTTTAGGGTAACACATGCATTTGGCTTTGGGACATGGGAACTGCTGGTGATGGAAACTGGGTATCCTGGGAAACTGGGTATCCTTCTCTCCATTTCTGCAAACATCAGTTTGCAGCCTATAATTTGTACAGGGGACTGTCGATCCCCCTGGAGTAACATGAAATGGAATAGAGGTCCCAGCTGTGTTCGAAAATTAAAAGGTCCGCTGGGTGTTCTAGTTTCCTATCAGCCCTCTGCTGGGTACCACTTTGTCACTCTGCTGCTACACACCAGGTGTATCCCCATGGCATGCAGAAGTTCCTGGACCAGGGATCAGACCTAAACCATGGCATTGACCTGAGTCACAGCAGTGACAACGCTGGATCCTTAATCTGCTGAGCCACCAAGGGACTTCAAGGTATTGATTTTTTTATGTCACTTTTCATTTTATTATTATTATTAATTTTTTTAGACCCATACCTTTGGCATATGCAAGTTCCCAGGCTAGGGGTCAAATACGAGCTACACCCAAGGTCTACACCACAGCCATGGCAACACCAGATCCGAGCCTCATCTTTGACCTACACTGCAGTTTGCAGCAATGCTGGCTCCTTAACCCACTTAGTGAGGCCAGGGATAGAACCCACATCCTTATGGACACTGCATAGTGTTCTTAACCTGCTGAGCCATAACGGGAATTCCAAGGTATTGATTCTTAATGCTTCACTGTGCATCAGAGTCTCTTCCCCGGTGCTGTGGCTGCTCCACCATGCTCCGTACTGAATGCTTTGGTGATGTCACACCAAAACTGATTTTTAGTAAGAAAGAGGAAAATGCCTTCCTTGCATTTCAGTGGCTATCAGATGGCTCCTGAAGCACTACATCATCCCCCAATGTTATCAAAAGATATTAGTAAAGATTTATTTTTCTCCACTTTGTCCATTTAGACTCTCCACTCTTCTGTGGCACTTACGCATATATTCATGTCATCCAGCTGGGAGACAGATCTAGATGACAGACCACACTGTCCCAGGCTTCCTTGCTCCTCTGCTGGGGAAGGCTGTCTCCATGGGTCAAATTCTTGTTGCCAGGCAACTTCTTCCTTCAGAATGAGAACTGTCCCAAGAGGACCCTCAATCCATATGCAAACAGGCTCCAGGCAGCTGCTCTCACCAATTCAGCAGACAAGCCCGAGCAAGACTGACTCTCTTTGAGCTAAATTGAGGTCCCCATTACATTAATTGGAAGGACCACAGAGTCTTCTTTTTACTCCTTTATTTATTTATTTATTTATTTTTTAGCGAGCATTTTTTTCTTTCAAGATATATTAGATACATAATAAAAGGACATTACAATAGTATAATCCATCTTCATTTCTAAAACCATCACCCACCTTCCCCCTCCCCATATATTCTTGTGCCATTCATCTTGAGTAGGAATCCTACAGAGCAGACTCCTGAGTGAATTAAATTACTCTTTTCTGTAGCGCTTTATGATGGTCTCTGTCAACAGTTATGCCGTAAGCAGTAGCTCCGAACAATATTTATTAAAGACTTCCTAACTTCCAAGTGCCGTGCCGAGCATTAGGGCGAAAGGTGGACCCTGCGTAATCCCTACCACCTAAGAGCTCACCACTAGTTGGAGGTTCACCGCAAATGTGAGGTTTACTAGGATGCGGTGCGTGCTGTGGTGGGTAATCTGAAAACCAAAGAAAAAGCGGTGCTGGGCCTTTCTAGAAGAATTTACACTGATTTATAGAGAGGCCACAGCAAACTGCCCCTCTGATCCTCAACTTCGAGGGCTGGGATTTTCTTTTTTTTTAGTCATGGTGGTCAAGCTTACCTGTTAGCTATAGTAGTGGCTGTATTTTGATTGTCGCACAACTGCTCTGCCTTGTCACAGAGTCCCCAGTTTTCAAACCAAGCATGGATATCTCATTTTCTCCCACCCCCCCCTTTTTTTTTTTTTTTTTTTGCTTTTTAGGGTTGCACTCGTGGCACATGAAAATTACCAGACTAGAGGTCGAATTAGGACTGCAGCTGTCGTCATACACCACAGCCACAGCAACTCAGAGTCTGAGCCGCGTCTGCGACCTACACCACAGCGCACGGCAACGCCAGATCCTCAACCCACTGAGCGAGGCCAGGGGTACTGAGTCCTCCAGGGTACTAGTCGGGTTTGTAACCTGCTGAGCCACAACATGAACTTCTGGATATCTTATTTTCAAAGCTGGTTGAATACCTGGGTGACCAAGACTGCCCTGTGGCATGAATTCTGCAGACCCCTATGTTCCATGGGTGCAAGTCACACCTGAAGCATCCCAAGCCATCAGGAGGCCAGCACAGCCCTGCCTGACATGGAAGGTGCACTGCTTTCAGCGAAGACTGAATCGAGATTAAAGTTTTAATTTCCTGGAAGACTTATGGGGCAGAACCCAATACAGTTCCTCAGAGGTTAAGTTAGAAATGATCTGCAGTATTTTTAGCGATTCCGGAAATGAGAAAGACCCATTGATTCTTCTGTGAACTGCCAGAATGCCAAAGGGGTAACATCGCCTCCCTGGAAAGTGGTAAAAGGAAGACGAGTAGCAGGAAAGTTTTCCAGAAGCATCCTAGACAGCTTCAAACGGTGGACACGGTGCCTGGCACAGTGCAAGAGAGCCAAGAACATGGTTGTCTGCTACCAGTAGGTGGTGGGTGTATGAATGTTGACTGGACGGATGCTAGTTTCCTGCCTGGCTTAGTCAAATGTTGCTTCTCTAATAAATAACTTGAAGGAGACTGCCTGGCTTCCATCAGCATCTCCTCTCCCTCGAACTCAGGAAAATAATCTCTTTCCCTGGAGAAAGATGGTCTCCATCTAAAGAGGGCGATCCTCTTAAGTGGCTTCCCAATAGGAATGGTGGGAGGTAAGCATCGCTATAAGAGGAACAGAGTAGAAAGTGGTGACAGGTGGGGCTTTGGCATCAAGAAAACCTTGGTAGATTTCCAGGTCCAGCGTTTGCTTGGCTCTATGACACTGTGTGAGGTTCTTAACCTAGTGGAGCCTCGTTTCCCTATCTGTGGTATGAGACTGATCCTGCTGCCTCGGAGGATTGTTGGGAAGATTAAATGGGGATAGCCATGCAGATGCTAGCATAGCCCAGCACCCAGGGCTCACAGCTGCAAGCAGGATGAGATTGCAGTGATGAACAGAGTTGGGAGTGTTTCAGGCCCTGTCTCTTGGACACCTGTAAGCTCACGAAGAGTGCTCTTTCGAACTTCTTGGAGCAGATGTTGGCAGCCTTTCCACAACCTGAGCTCAGCGACTTCCTTGGATCCTCTCCCACAGCCACTTGGTCATCAAGTTCACCTTGTAGATTCTCCTCCACTCCAATTCCTAGTCTCCGTCTTCCTTTTTTTTTTTTTTTTTTTTTGTCTTTATCTAGAGCTGCACCTGCGGCATATGGAGGTTCCCAGGCTAGGGGTCTAACAGGAGCTGTAGCTGCCGGCCTTCGCCACAGCCACAGCAACGCGGGATCCAAGCCGCGTCTGCAACCTACACCACAGCTCACTGCAACATCGGATCTTTAACCCACTGAGCAAGGCCAGGGATCGAACACTCAACCTCATGGTTCCTAGTCGGATTCATTAACCACTGAGCCATGACAGGAACTCCGTCTTCCTTGACACTAGTCCAGATGAAGTCCTGAGGGATGACTGTCCCTCATCCACAACATGACCGTTACTCCCTAAGGATTCCCACCTTTACTTCACTGCCCCGGTGCCCTGTTCTCCAGAAATAATTTGACAAATCCCATTTCTGAATCAGTCAGCCTCCTTCTCAACCGCCTCCAGGGCTGACACCATGACCTTATTCCAAAATGTAGTACCAGCTAGCCACAGCAGCCTTGCCTTTGACTCCAGCTCCAGTGCCACCTACAATTTGCACTCTCTGTACCAACTTAAATAGACTCTGCTCTTTCACTTCTGTGTGTATTTTCTCATGAAAATTCATTTGCAGTGATCTTCACCCAGATCTCTGTTGGGTGAGCAACAACTGTCTTAAAACCTGGCTCAATTACAACTCTCAGAGAGTAGCTGTCTTTTCTGTGCTCTCATAGCACATTTATGATCACAGCACTTTTAAATTCCCATTTAAACCACTGAGTAGCTTCTCTGTGCCAGGTGATACTTGGAGTGCTTTTATATATGTATTAGTAACCCTAATAATATTTTTTTTTTTCTCTTTATGGCTGCACCTGCAGCGTATGGAAATTCCTGGCCCAGGAGTCGAACTGGAGCTGCGGCTGCCAGCCTAGGCCATAACAACAGCAACACCAAATCCAAGCTGCATCTGCGACCTACCTACACCACAGTCACAGCAACACCGGATCCTTAACACACTGAGTGAGGCCAGGGATCGAACCCACATCCTTACATACACTATGTCAGGTTCTTAACCCTCTGAGCCACATTGGAAACTCCACGATATCCTTTTTTAAGATTATTTAACACTTATAGGCAAATAAACTAGGGTCCAAAAGGTTCAGCCATATACCAAAATTCAAGTAGCACCTATGTGGCAGAAGTAGCAGTGAAGCTGTGATGGAAGATCGAAGCCCCACGATTTTGTCATTAAAACACAATTTCCTCAGGGCGACCAGTCACATTGCTTTTGTTCTCTTGCCTCCAGAACTAGAATGTGCTCTCTCGGAAGGATGAATTTTGTCCAAAGGAGATGTATTTTATTCTTCTTTCTATCTCCAACTTTTAACCCGGTGTAACGCATCCTCCATAAGATCAGTAAATGTTTGTTGAATGAAATAATGAGCTTTGTGTCCATGAATGAGGATTGAATACATCTTCTTGGAGGATCCATTCTGGAAGGAGTTGCAGGACAGAGCTGGAGACTGTTACTCAAGCATCCACCAGGCAGGCAGTGTGGCCACGACCGTGAGTGGGAATGGAGGGTAACTCCCTTTCCAGTCCAGCAAAAGGGATGTAGCTGTTCCAGCCAATCACATCGGCAAGTCCTGTGTCATCAGTGGGATGACTGGTTCCATGTAGCCTCTTGGGAAGTCACTTGTCACTTGCCTCCCTCATTTCCATCTTAACAGAAAATCTTCATCCCATAGTCTCTACCCAATCAGTTCTCTCTCCTTCCCCTGCTTCTGAAGTTAGCAAGTGAAATGGAACCAGAGAAAAAAGCTACACTTCCATGGGGAAGCCTTTCTATCCAGCCCGGACATAGCTGCCAAAACACCCTGCAACTTCAGTGCCTTGGTTTTCTTTTTTTTTTAATATTTGAAACACAATATCTGTGAAGCTTCGTGTCCCCAGTAAGGCAATCGATATCAGAGTCTGTGCACGTCTGAAAGCTTGCAAAAGCTTGAGCCAACCCAGCATCTGTCAGACTGAGGAAGAGCATCTCGGCCTCCTGACTTCTCTGCTTGGGCCTCGTGCCCTGGAGAAGCTTCCTGCTTAGCTGAGGTCCCGGCCACTCTGTGGGGGCAGACATAGTTGATCAAAGTCCCAGACGGCTGGATTTCACTGCCTTCATGTGTCTTCAAGGTCCAGCAGCCACAGAACAACTTCAAGGTCAGACAGTGGTTTTGCTGATCACTTCACTGTAAACATATCGCCCATGATCTCGTAGATGCGGAATGACCAGGTGTCTATTCCAGGGAAAGCTTTCCCAGTCACCTTGCCTGATCTTGTGGAAAAACAGAAAAGGTTTTCACTGCATTTTTCCATCAGCTGATGAGTCACCCTGCATATTTCATATGTGCTCTGCTCTGAGCTTGCCTGCGGGCACATCCAAGTCCATTCCGCCGCGCGATTCAGCAGCTGAGCCATTACAGGAGATCTAATTAAATCAAGCCATAAGACAGGAGGGAAAAAAAACGTGCCGTCCCCTTCATAAACTGTGCAACCTTGAATCGTTTGCTAAGCATCCCTTCCCTAAAAATGGGGACAGCAGCCCATCAGCAGGAGACGAGATCCTAAAATGGAAACTGTGATTGTTTACAATGTATGCAGAGATGTGGAGCCTCAGAATTGGAGAGGGAAGGTGTGGAGCCACAGCACAAAGCTGGGAAGGAAGAGGGCACTGTGCACCATCCCAGTTAGCTGCTGCCGACTGGATAAAGGGGATGATCACGGCCATTTCTTTTCTTTTCTTTTTTGTCTTTTTGCCTTATCTAGGGCTGCACCCGCGGCATGTGCAGGTTCCCAGGCTAGGGGTCTAACAGGAGCTGTAGCCGCCGGCCTACGCCACAGCCACAGCAATGTTGGATCCGAGCTGCGTCTGCAACCTACACCACAGCTCATGGCAACGCCGGATCCTTAACCCACTGAGCAAGGCCAGGGATCGAACCCGCAACCTCATGGTTCCTAGTCGGATTCGTTAACCACTGAGCCACGACGGAAACTCCACGGCCATTTCTGAATTTGTGGACTTGTTTTCTTCTTGGGGTAAAGGAAACATCTACTCGACGAGGTTAACTCATCTCTGAGTAAGTTTGTGTCCCTGGAGCTGGGTGAGCTAAACTGGGGACTCCATCTGGGCTGCCTAGCTTGGAATCCAGTTTTCTGATGACACACAACCTCAACCAGCTTTCTGGGGAGTTCTCCACAGGTGGGTGGGACTGCCCGAAGCTAGCTGGGTTGCTAAGCTTGGGGATACTGTGTCCTCCCCTCACAGCCAGACGAGCTTCTTTTCCTGCAAAGAAACTTGCCACTGAGGAAGATGTAATAATCATTCGGCACCTCCTGCGTGGCAAATTACCAAGCGTATAGTAATTATCTTATGTAAGCCATACAATGACTCTGAGCCTTAGGAATGCTTGCCTGTTTAAACTGCCCAAGTAGGAGTTCCTGTTGTGGCTCAGTGGCTTAAGAACCCGACACAGTATCCCTGAGGATGCCAGCTCGATCCCTGGTCTCACTCAGTAGGTGAAGGATCTGAGGTTGCTGCAAGCTGTGGCCTAAGTCAAAGATGTGGTTCAGATCCGGTGTTGCCATGGCTGCAGTGTATGCCGGCAGCTGCAGCTCTGAACTGACCCCTAGCTTAGGAACTTCCATATATCTCAGGTTCAGCTTTAAAAAGACAAAAAACAAACAAAACGATTGCCCAAGTAAAAGGGTAAGGACTCAAACCCATGTCTCATTGGCTTCAGAGCTCATATATGTTACACCCATGATTCTTGTACTGAACTGTACACAGATGCCAGGGAAATCTACACTTTATTTCTCAGATTCCAAAATGGAATATGGGTAAGCGCGTGTGGCCAAGAAAGAGCAGAAGGTTTCTATTCTTAGAGTTTTCTTCATAGACTTTAAAGCCTGAGTAGCAGCATGACCTGATGACAGCTTCAGTGTTGCCAGGTCCCTTTTCCAGTCTTCACTTTAGGGTCTGGGTGTTCGTAGGCAAGCACAGTCATTTGACATGCCCGTGTTGTGAATCCAAAGGTAAGAGTTGTGATTGTCTAAGTGGTTCATTCTTAATCTCTCGGCCCTTCATTCTATAAGGACAATAAGCCACTGACTTTGTCTTGAAGCAAGGATGCTTTGACTTTAGAGATTTAGCCATGTACCAGCTCCCGAGTTATTGGTATTTCACTGTCTGCTCGTCAACCTGGTGCATATGCAGGGAGGAGTTTGACATGTCAGGAGCAATGTGGCACCTGCTGTCCTGTCCTGGATGCTGTAACACGATGCTGGCACCATCGGGCATCATCAGTTCTGAATCTGATAAATACAGAGTTTGGCAGAGTTGTAGCTTCAATCAGCTCAAAGCCAGTGATACCCCATGGCACTGAAATCTTCAAAAATCTCTGTAAATATTTCCCATCCAACTGTCCTTCCTTGAAGGCTTAAAGCTGCCTAGATTTCCATTGACCGGCAGGTAAACATAATATTGGGCTTGTATATTCCACTAAAGCTTAAATAGCTATATGGTAATATTCTTTGAGTCTTTGGGTCACTAAATTTGAGGTCAACCTGAGATTCACCAAAAAAAAAATAACAAAATAGCCTTACCTTTATTTTTATTTTTAGGTTAGAAGGGATTTATTGAATATACTGCTAAGGGAAGCGTGGGCCAGAGAGCTCGTCTTTCCTGGGGAAGTGGTTTGGGCTCTTTTTATTATGGGAACTGGTGTTACTTGAGAGTTCCCACCATGCAAATAACAGATTGAAACACGGCAGTTCTGCTTGGCTGATATTTGAGGCCTCTCATTAGTTGGGGGTTAACACAAAATGGCTTGTGTGTAAAACAGTTTCCACCTCTCCCCCCCCATGGATTGACAATGCCAAATTTTGGCATTTGGGGGAAGGTCTTATCTTCTGTAGCTGCTTAATGCTGAGCAGGTAGCCTTACTTTTAAAAAGACAATTTAGGGAGTTTCCTTCCTGGTGCAGCGAAACTAGAATCCATGAGGATGTGGGTTTGACCCCTGGCCTCGCTCAGTGGGTTAAAAATCTACATTACTGTCAGCTGTGGTGTAGGTCGCAGATGCAGCTCAGGTCCCACGTTGCTGTGGCTGTGGTGCAGGCTGGCAGCTGTAGCTTTGATTCAGCCCCTGGCTTGGGAACTTCCATATGCCATGGGTACAGCCCTAAAAAGCAAAATGTAAAATAAAAAATAAATAGACAATTTAACAGATTTTTTTTTTTAATTAGCCAAGAAGACTATACTTCTAAACTAGGTAGCTACTGGAAAGAGAAGTCTTGTGTGGTAGAAGGTAGATGTTCTTGTTCTCCTTGCAACCAGATATACTAGACCTAACTGTGAAATGAAATCACATAGAAAATATCACTAAATACATGGTCTTCCAAATCACCGTTCTATCCGGGGTGACAAATTACATATTCCACTGACTTACATAGCATGTTGATTTCACATGTTTTATTCAACCTGCACACTCCAAATTCTTTCTGAAAGCTTGTTATGTACAGCGCTCCCTTTGTACCTTTTCAGAGGATGGAGGGCTTAGGTTCGTTTTAATGCAATGGCTGATGTGGGAATGGTCTTTGTAAGAATGACCTAGTTGAACTCCATTAAAAAGGCTTTACTTTGCAGACCTTGCAAAGAGAGAGGGAGAAGAGAGACAAAGGGTTAAATTTAAGTTAAGATTGTAGGGTGGAGAGGGAGCCAAAACTGAAAGCAAAAGGCAGATGAGGTGGTCATGCATTTGCCACAAAGTCTAGTCAAGCCATGGAACTCTACCTCTTAGACTTTGACCTCTGGTCTTTTGACTGTGATTTAGCAAGTTTGGCTCCACTCTCATAAGTTTCTGATTTTGTTTTAATGACTCCCAGGCCACTCTTTTCTTGATCTTGGCTTTTAAAAACGCTTGTAATCGCCTAGATTCTTCACATGCCTGCCGACTCATGTAAATATCTCGAGTCTCTCATCACTGATGATTTATTCTCTAGACACTCAGCATGTACCATGATCCAGGCACTGTGTCAGGTATGGATATACCAATATGGGACAGTGTCTCTGCCTTCCAAGAGTACATGGTCTACCAAGGGAGCAAGTTCAGTTAACTAGAAGTTGTCAGCCAAGTGGAGCATTCTGCCTAGACAAATGCATGGCTTGCATGGAGATAGCAAAGGAGGAGCACTTTTTTGGGAAAGGAGGGAAATTGTCATGGATGGATTTCCAGACAAGGGTAAAAGAATTTTGTCAGGAGGCTAAATGGAGAAGGGAGTTCTTATAAAACAAAATTGTCCTCATAAGAGCAGGGATATATAGCAAGCATAATGCTGTGTGGTTGCCTGAGATGTGTGGGTGATTGAGTGTTGCACCCCAAAACAATTTTAGGATCTAACATTAAATAATATTGACTAAAACAATAACAGTAACTCCTTGTCAACTTCCTCTCAATTTTGGTTAATTCAAGGAATAAATCTTTCCTCGCTTATGAATCTATTTCCCATTTCTCAAACACTTGCTGATCTCCCTTTTAGATAAACAGAGAATGGGCTTGCAGCTCAGATACTTTAGCAGGCAACAGTGTCTTCTCAGAACTTAATGACGTAGTTTCATTTTTATTATATTCATTTTTACAGTTTCATTTTAATTATGGCAATGGATTGCAGGTTTCCATTCACAGATCGATACAGAATTTTATTTGAAATGATTTTATTTTTGTTAAAAATGCAGTCAATTGAAACCAAAACAAGATGTGAAAAATCATACAGGTGCTACATGAATATGATAATAATCACAAGGTTGATGGACCAACGACTAGAGTTTGATAAACACTGATGTGGTGTGTTTGGAAACTAGAAAATCATCAGATGGAGTGAAGCATGAGCAGAAAATGAGCTAGAATTTGCAGAAGCCAGTCTGGGGAGGACACCACATGCCAGGTTGAGTTAAGCTTTGTGAGGTGCCATGGAAGGGTTCTAACCAGGAGAATGGCACCACAGGGTTTGCAAGTTAGAACCGTCTAGCAGAATGTGAAGGATGCCCCAGAGGAGCTGAAGGAAGCAGATGGTTAGGAGGCTAACAGGGCCCCATGATAAGGGCATGACCAAGAAAGCAAGGAGCAGCGGGGCTCTGAAAGAGGGGAGGCACACGTTTGATGGATCAGTGGTATAATCACCACTGACACCCATTACAGGTGGAGGGAGAAATCTAGAATATTGCTCAGGTTCTGGCTTGTTCCCTGGGTAACATGGGGCTTTCTTAACTGGGGGAGGAGATATTTCCCTTGGTTGTTCCTTTTCTTGATACTTGACGTGATTTTGACCCTGAATGGAACACTAAATCTCATTAACTCTATGTTAATGGCTCAATAGGAAGGATTCAAGGTCTTTGCACCAATTCCTTAGCCCCAAATAAACAGAGAAGACCTCTAAATATGTGGTGGAGTTAGCGTAACTTCATGTTGTGGAAGGTGTTTGGTCAAGCACTGGTGACACCCTCTGACTCTGCCCTAAGATCTGCTGTAGTTCCTACAACAAAGCAAGGAAGATATCCTGGTCTAATAAAATTGCCTTAAATCTGAAACCTCATAATTTCTGACTAAGTTTTTGATCAAAGTGTGAAGATATGTGGTCCTATGGCTTTAGATTTTTGAAATCAGAGAGATCAGTGGTGGTCTAAAATTAAGGAGTTACTAAGGGAGGTCTTAAAGATTTTAAGATTATTTGGAAGGGAGGATTGGATGTTTGCAGGAAGATTATTGTACGAGGGGAGAATCATCTCATAATCAGGAAGGAACCTGGTTACCAGGAATCAAGGAGTTCAGAACAAGGGTTGTCACCTAAAACATCTTCTCATTTCCTGATTCTTCATGATAGAGAGTCTAGCATCCAAGGGAAAATTGTGTTACTTTATTAGCTAAAATACACATGAATGAAGACTCTTGCTTCAAAGAAGATTAAAAGTTCACTTTAGGCTCAACTGTGGGAAACTGGGAGAGGAGGGGCACCTGACAACTACCCTAGCTTGAACCCCCAAACCCTTGGGGAAGCACTCTAAGCATCTTGCTTCAAGAGAAGGGCTCAAGGTCAGACAGGATGGAAACACCTTATGAAAGTCATGGAATAGAAAATAAGTGCTTAACTCCCAGTGAGAGCTCACGAAGAACAGGATACAAATTTTAACATCTCGGTTATTTCCTTCAAATCAAAAGAATACTTCCCCATGTATTATTTGTATAGGGAAGAGTTAGAGTTAGGGCTATTTTCAGTGAAGTACATTTTTATTTAAATGAAGGATAACGTGTGAAAAATAAGATTAGACTCTCTTGCCTTTAACAATATATTAACCACACCGAAAGCTGGATGATAGGTATCATGAGGCCAAGTCACCCTGGATGTAGGATGCATTTTCAAAGAATGGAATCCAAAAAGCTGAAACCTCTAAATTATTCATTTCTTCATATTCAGGATGAGAAAAAAGCATCATGTTTTATGCATAAAAAGTGAACAGAGCTTGAAGAATTATAGGATAGAGAATGGAAGTGGGTGAGAAACATCCATAAATGATGCAGTTTCTTACATGTAGGCATTAATCTAGGGTCATACTCTTCTAATTTTTTCACCCTGCAGACTTTGCCTGGATTATAGTTTTGTTTTGTTTTGAAGAAGTAGATATCCTGGATGTAATCTAATGATTTAATTTGAATGTCTTGTGTGGCAAACTAGGGTAAATGGGTGTGTATGGATATACTGTCAACTTAGGATAATTTTATCGTTTGTTTTTGTTTGTTTGCAATGAAGTTTGAAGAAAACTCTACAAAGACTGATGTTTCAGCAAATTTTTGTGAAATTATAATGAAACATTAATGCAAAAAGCCATTAAAAATGAGAGACTTTATGGGAAACAGTATGGCTAAATAGAAGCAAATATAAAGAACTTTTTAAAGCTACGACTTTATATCTTTTTAAATCATTATGCTGCTCAACGTTCAGTTGTTATTAAAAAGGAATTTGCTTATAGGCACTTGATTGGAGAAATGATAAAAAAAATGTTTATTTGATCAGTTTGTGCCATACGGAGTGTGCCCTTTGGGAGTGAAAAATTTAAGTTTCCAAATTAAGAACCTAGAGGGGAAGGAGTTGAATGCTGACTATGTAGTAGGCAGTTTCTGGCTTCCTTCTGTGTGTTCAGATGCATTCTTCACTACACCAGAGCTTTGTAAAGTCACTTAGATTTCCATGTTAGGGATCAGGACATAAGTTTGGAGGAGGAAATTCTCCAAATTTATGAAGTCATTAAGTGTTGTGGACAGTGCTTTTATGGCAAAGCCTTTCCTCTTTGCAAAGTAGGATGCTACCTACATGTTGAAATTGTGCATTCATCTCCCTGGCTGCATACACTTCATTTCCTTGGCAAGCTCTGTGTAGGGAAAGGGGCAGAGAGACATTCAGCCAAGCAGATTGGGTAACTTGACACCAAAGCCAGAGGGGCTCATAGACTTTGAATTACAAACTTGATTTTTGCGTGGAATCTGTAGTGTCCATGGGAGGAAGGGCTGAGAAAGAAGTGTTGTCTATGCTTGGTTCAGGGGAGAGGGTAGAAGTACCACCCAGAGAAATAAGAGTTGTGGTCAGAACATCCGGGTACATAGCAACCTCTGCGACTCACTAGATGTGTAGCTCTGGGAAAGATTTTTAGCCTTAAAGATTTTTAATCAAGTTTTTCTCATGATTTAGATAGCATACCACCACCCCACAGCCTGAGAAATAAAGAATGTTGCTAAGTCTAAACCATTATACACTATCATTATACTTGATGGTTTATTTCTTTGCATATCCACAAATACATACATAAGCTATTAAAGACATTTGTGTCTACAAAGGTGATAATTCTCTAGCCTCTTTTGCATGTTGTGGGGTGGTAAGTGGTGTTTCTTCCATCAAATTCTGTCCTCAAAAGTTCATTTGAAGGAGGGGATTAGAGAATGATTCTGGGTGATATAATTTCCTCATTTTCTGTTTCCTCCTTCAGAATCACTGGTCTCCCTCTCCTGGTCTGTTTTTAAAAGGATCAGGTGGGTCATGTCAGGTTTCCTCCAGGTAACAAATTTCCTTTTCTATCCCCCCGCCCCCCCCGGTGGGCGGGTGATGTTTTGGAGCTCACTGAAATTCAAAACCATAAGTTCGGTAGGAGAGGTCCAACAGTGACCATCCCAGGAGATCAACAGGAGCCAAAGGTACATAGAGAAGAGGGTCTGACTACTGTCTAACAACTGCCTTAAAGGTCAGGGATATTGTAGCAGCCAGAGGGTTCTTGGGTAAACTGAAAGCATTTCTATTTCCTCCCAAATTAATCTCTTGGAGTAAGAGTTTCCATCAGTTTATTTTATTTCTTCTATTTGAGAAAGAGCAAGTCAGAGATAGAGTGCAAAGTGATACTACATGAGATCATCAAAATTTTCCACTCCTTCCAGCCTCCTAAACCTCTAGATTTCAGAATTGCCTCGCTTAACCCCAAGTCTCTGACTTCAAGTCCCTTTGTCATTTATCATAAGGACAGAGAGCCAAGAAATCTAATGATGGGGAGGAGAGTGGTTGGAAAGACAGATTGTTTGCTAGTTTGCAGAGCCGGCCTGGATTTGACATTCAAGGGTCTACATGGTTGAGGCAAATGGAGGATTTAATAATTATCCAGATATTTCATGTGGCTCCCTGTGAATCTCTGCTATCTCCACACCACCCTCCATCACACAGGCTTCTGCCTCCAATATCTACACATTTTAGGCACCTGGTCTTTAGCTAAATTACTAAGACAGCTGCTTGTGGTTTTCTATTTGGGGAATGGACAGAGCCTCAACTGTAATGGAAGACACAGGGAAGTGTCTACATCTTTAGTTTTTAAATATTCTGTGCACTCCTGGATTTGTTGAATGGCTGGTTGGGTGAATTGGAGAAATGAGTGAATGTGGTGACTTCAGAATAGCAGGTTAAGAATTTGTATGTATGTGTATTTGCATGTTTGTGTGTACATCCAGGTTGACACAAATATGAAGATTCTGACCAGTTTTGAAAATTCAGTAATATCAATAGGAAAAAAAAAATAGTACAAAGTCCCTCTTTGAATCTCCTAGACACCCAGACTGCTTTAGAGATGACATGAGTGGATCTATTACCAGGTAATAGGAATCACACACTGATATGGAAGTGGATTTTGATGGGGAGCTTCAGGTAACCCTCAAACTCCAGAAGAGGCCCATGGTCACCCCAAAGGATCGCTGACTCCACCTACTTCAGAAGTCCTGATCCCATCTGGAATAATGATTAAGAGGTTGGAAATAGATAAAAAGTTCCACCCATGCAAAGAGCTATTTGCTAAAATATGGCTTCTGTTTAGGCTAATTTCAAGAAAAGATGTTAAATCTTAGAATGTGGGAAATGTCACATGCATAGGTCCTTTCCCTGAGCAATAAGATGGATGCTGAGTTTTATTGACAGATAGCATGAAGAGGAAAGAACCCACTTCAGCCTTGTTTTCTCTTAAAACGGTGAATCGATAAATCATGGGCCTGATGGAGAAAGTACACTTATGAAAGCTACAGGCAAGCTTAGCAGGGCCGGATTCTGATTGGCTGTCTTCAGGCCCTAGTGGTCATCAGATTATTGGAACCACGGTAATGGGGTTTTTTCCCATGACTGAAGGCGTTTCCACACTGACATGAAGAAGTTACTTGCTGTCTCTACAGAAAATGTTCATCATCAGGATCCCGGCAATCATGTCCTCAAATGTCCCTTCTGATATTTTATTGCATCTAGGGGCGGGGGAGGGGAGAGAAACTACATATTGCTTGGTTGTAACCCCTTCAGCAGGAGTACAGCGGTAAGCACAATCAACAGGCGTAAGATGACTCAAGACTAGGCAGGGTGGCAAAAGCAACAGACAGACAAGATGATCACAGGGTCCATCAAACACAGTCCTAAATTAGCACAAGCATCACAGTTAAAGGAAAGGTGCTGGTCTAACAGACTGGACCATTCGTCTGTTGACCAACACTCCCAGATCTCTGTAGAGCGGCATTTTTATTGCAGTATGTCTTTCATGGAAAAGGAACAGAACTTTAAAGAAATCACAATTACTTATTGCTTAGTATTTTGGATAATAAATTCTTTAGTTTATCAGTACCTCACGGCCTTCAAATGTGCATTCTTCAAATAGTTTCAATTACATATACATTCTTTCTCCTGAACAATAAATTATTCTTAGAAAAAGGAAAAAGGAAAAGATACATAATTTTAAAGCAAAGAAAAACCAAAAAACATATATTTTTGACATTTATCTTAAACTTATATGAAAACAACTCTATGTTAGATGTTTCAATATAAATAATAAACGACATTATGTTATTTACAATGTTATACAGTAAGTTGAGAGAATTAAAAAAAAAGAAAAAACTGACATTAACTCATAAAGACAGTAAATGATTCAGGAAAACATCCAAGAAATGTACAATGTGTATTTACAAAAGAATATATAGTAGAATTTGTGATATGTGGCCATTTCCTTTGTCTGCATTTCTCTGCCGTGTTTCGTGGGTCTTTGTGGATAGAAATCTCTGTGGCTTAAGGGATACAGCCAGTAGTAAAAGATAAAACTAGGTCTTCTTTATTTTCACCAGTCTGAGCCATGCACCTTTCAACCCCCAGGCCAAAAAAAAAAAAAAAAGGAATATTTACTGAGCAAGTTAACCTGGATAAATTCTATCAAGACAGTCACACTTAGACAAGGAAGCTATGGCATTTTGGCCTTTGCGACCCATTCACATATACCTGGGCAGAGTGCCATTTTGTAGAAAGCACAAGATGTCTAGGCATTCTCAAAAAACAAAAGTCATACCAGGCAAGGAGAGAAAGTAGGCTAGAAAAAGAATCTGGAGTGAAAAAAAGGAGTTTTGCATATATTATACTCCACTGCAGATCCCTTAGTGGGATACAACTTCAGACCCAGGAAACAAAGTCACTGTCAAGATTCTGGGCAAGTTCTACTCCCTGAAGACCTACAAAAGATCCCATGTGATGGGTATGTAGGTTCACCCTCCTTTGCATTGCCACTGTGCTCCTGAGTTTACAAACAGGTATGGTGGCAATTAAACATCTCAGCGATGTCCCTGTGAATGCACATCCGGTGTCTGCAGCAGGTAGCCCTGAGGTGGCTTTTCTGATCAAGGGAATCTAGCGACAGCAAGCCTGTCTCAACTGATAGGCCACCTCTGTGAGTGACCAGAGCCAAGTTGGAAATAAAAAATTTCCACTTGCCTTCAATTCTGATATATTTTTGCAACTTGAAAACGGACAACAGTTTTTCCTATGGAAGGAAAGGTTGTCCATTGCTTCTGACACAGGAATTTATTTATTCCTGACATTCTCCAGAATACTCCACCGCCTGAAGAATTTGAAATAGAAATTTTAGAGTTTTCATGAGGATAGGCAGGTCTTTATGGAACTAGTCTAAGAATGAGCCAAGGTCTTCAAAGACAGTGTTGGAATAATTTAGAGAACTTCTTAGGGTTGACCCTTTTCTTATCCCTGCCATGAACTTACTCATGTCTACAGAAGGGGGAAATCAGTGCAGCTTGTACAGTTGTCAGGGGCTCCTTGGGATAGGTGAACAAGCCAATTAGGACACTTCTGTGTGCAGTAAGTGGCCTGGAACAATGAGGGATGGTTTGGGATATCAAATCCTAAGGGTGACTTCAAGGATCTGTACGTGTCCATGGACGATAGAAACACTCAGGAGCTTAATGACATAACTCATGCCCAGTCTGCACTATTTTTCTAAGATCTACTTGCATGTCACTTCTTCCCTTTCATTTTAACATAGAGATTTGCTGAAGAAATAGCAAATCACGTGTGAACAGCAGGGGTCACTCCCCTTGACTTCATGCCTGGTCTTCTGAACCCCCCCTCCTAACCTGTTTCCCGCTTTGTCCTATGGTTCCTAGGAAGCTCCTTGGAACCTAAGTAAAGCACCAGCCTGATTTGACAGGTATCAGGGCCTGTGATTTAAAAAAAAAAAACGTTCTCTTCTTTTCCTGGTTTGGCAATTATTTCAAATGTTTTTACCTGTACACATTCCTTGGATTGGCAATCACAAGAGAACATGCCAAGTGCAGACCCATCTTAATCCTGTTTTGTGATAGTTAAGCGAAAAAGGGAAAAACAGTGGGTGATACAGCTGCATACTGGGAGAGCAGGGCACAGGTGGGCTTCATTTTTGCATGGTGCAGTCTTTCCAAGACTACCGACATTTCCTGATAAATTGTCACTTGAGGGAAGTTCTTACCAATCCCAAATCACAAACACACTGGCTATTCCTGACAAAAACGTTCATGCACAGTTCTGACCTAACCGAGGCCACATTGAAAAACAAGAGACAAATAATGAGGACAAAGGAGTGGGCAAAAGAACTTAAAAATTACTAACCAAGTCACCCAACTGCTCTCCCCTGTGTCTTCTATATATTCACCCTTCTAGGCAGTCAAAGACAGAAGCATTTTCCTAAGAGGACAGGTCACCACTATATACAGCAGACACATTTCACTCTAGAAGTAGTTTGGACAAATGACTAAGCATGCTGTTGAAGCTGGGGATTTTGTGCCATGACATGTGTGTTCTTGACTGAGAAGACACAGCCAATCATTAGCTCCAGAATCGGTGAAAAACTCAAGTCAGAGATGATCGCACTCTTTTCAGCCATGGTTTGATCTTCAACTAGGGGATTCACTGTGTCATCCACCCGGAGAAAAAGTGAAACCGAGTCCTCGAATTAGGAGCTGGATTTTACCCTGATTGCTGGCCAGAACCCATTTTCTTTGCTATTCTGAACACTTGCTTTTGGGGGGGGGTCGAGAAAAATCGATCAAAATAAAGTAAATGGTAGCTCTTTTTAGTCAGAGCAAGCTGTCTTCTGATTAATAATATAGTTTTTTAAAATCACAAAATTACTTTCTTCCTAATATTTAACATGACTTAATGCAGTTTCCTGCTGTAATTAATAGTAGCATGCTGTTGGATCTACTATTATCTCAGAGCCCAATGAAGTAAACCTTTGGCTGGCAGAGTAGACACGACTCATTTCATATACTGAAAGCAAAAGAAAACTTCATACAGAAGGGGCGCTTGGGGATGGATGTGCCATTATAAGACGTATTGAGCGGGTATTACTCGAAGCAAACAGAGGGACAGCTGTAAATCTTGCAAATCAAACATCCGGTCAACATCATAATGCAATGCACAACAAGCCAGCAAAAACAGAATATATGGTGGGGATGAGGGGGGGAGGGGTGGTTTGCTGAAATACTGTGGAGAAGCAATCACGAGAACGGTACAAAACTTGCTCTCGACAGAACAGAACATAAAGGCACCATTGATATCTTTCTCGTTTGGAAATACTGTAAAAAATTGCTACATATGGCACATAACACATTTGTACATACATATATTTAATTTATAAAAGTTTTTTTCCTGTTTTCTATTTGCAGAACTGCTAAAATAAAATAAATTGTTTAATTTAAGGTGGAATACTTTATTATATAAAATAAAGTTTTACAGGTGAATCTATGGGTAGATTTAGGTTTTTATACAGCAATAGGGTCTTGGTTAGCGATTACACTGGACAGCCGGGCTTGCAATTCTTCCTGTGGAGAGAAGCGACCTGCCGGGTTAGTCCTGCTGTCAGCCAGCCGGAAGGCAGGTACCACCTCAAGGCTGGCTGCCAGGGGGTTCTGTATACCCAGGAAGGGTGTATCTTCCCCGACTCGCTCATCTTCCGTCTCACTCTCTGAGTTACTGCTCTCAGCGCTTGTGTTGCTGTCCATTTCCGACCTGTTGGCAATGTGGCCATTGGGCTTGGTTCTTTTGGCCCTCCGGCTGTTGGTGAGTTTCTTATCAGGCTCCTGAGCCGGTTCATACTCCTGGGTGGTTTCATACTCCTCATCCTCCACTATCCTTAAGGGGCTGGGAGGCAGGCTGTTGCTCTCATGCGCGGGATTGCAATGGGAAGAGCTGAACTGCTGAGAGTGGTGGTCGTATTTCTCCCGCAGGCGTGGCGGTGTCACGAGAAGCAGGGGTCTCTCTTCTTCCACAAAAGGGCTGATGGCCATGGAGGGCATGGACACGGTCGTGCTGGACATGGGTGGAGACATTTCCGAAGGGGGCGATTTGGGGGAGCTTGGCGTGTGGAAATCTACAGGTGACATACGAGCCGGGGTGGTCATGGCTGACACATACCTGTGTGAGCACAGAATACCCCGCATCAGTGTGGTGGAAGAAGAGGCAGACAGCAGGAAGGGGGAGGGGGACAGAGTTCACGATATCACATCATCAGAGAACAGAAAATCGCTCTTCATCGTCTACCTCTCGGTGTTGACACTAGGACATTCAGCACCCTTGGAATCTCACGTTATGTAGCCAAGAGTATCCTCACGGGAGTGCATGCAAAGATCAGCTCAATTGCCTAGTTCATCAGAGCGTTTGGGGTTTTCCATCTCATCATGGTTTTAAATAAAAGCATGTGAGTTCAGATAAGAAGGTACTAGGTCTTGGAAACCTCTCAGTTTAGAGAGACCAAGCCTCAGGGATTCGGAAGGAAAAGAAGCATTGCTTAAATACTATACCTTCCTAAAGGCCAAGGGGTCTTAGAGAATGAAGCCCAAATGGGGAATGGAAGAAGCTCTAAGATGAGTTGCAGATAGCTGGATTTGGATGCATTTGGATCTGTGGGCCTTGTTTCTCCTTAGCTCAGCTAAAAGGTTATGTCTTATGAAAAAAAAAAAAAAAAGAGCATAGTAACTTAGATTGATTCCTGATAACAGTGTAACACATTTGAGTGCTTTTACTTTTCCATGAAATGCTACTTCTTAACATGCCCTTTGCAACTCTCCATCCCAGGGACCATGACATTCAAAGGTAACTTAAATGTTCGGCTTTATGGTTCTGTCCAGTCTCTGTTCTACCTCTCTTCCCCAAACCCGCAGCTGCCTCCGTCTTGTCTCTGGCTTATCTTTTGTGGCTGCTCAAGGGTGGGCGGTCCCAGGTCACCTTAGGTCAGGCTATGATAATGCTCAGTGAATTTCATTGTCACCACACTAAGGGTATCTTTTTTTTTCTTTTTGCCTTATCTAGAGCCGCACCCGCGGCATATGGAGGTTCCCAGGCTAGGGGTCTAACAGGAGCTGTAGCCGCCGGCCGTCGCCACAGCCACAGCAACGCAGGATCCGAGCTGCGTCTGCAACCTACACCACAGCATTTTTTTTTTTTAACCATATCATACATTCTTCCCCAAGAACAGGAAGACCTGACGTGGCACTGAGAAAGATGTGGCTTATTCAGAGTCACATTTCTCAGCTTTGATAAAAATGTCACCAAGGCATAGCAATAAAGGACTCTTTTCTTCACGCTGCCATTTGCAGAGTCTAATTTGACATGACCTGTGAGGACACAGGACACTGTCATCTGAACTTTAGCTAACAGGAACAGGAAACCGATGAACTCTCCTGCTTTTCAGCCATGATTCTGAGTCATATGGAGGTGCGATCTGGCTGTGTCTAAAATGGGAAAGTGTCTCGAGATGGAAATATTTGGGATTCAAGGCTTCAGACTTTCTGTTTGGGGGATACTTAAATTAAGCTCTCTGAGAAATGCTAATCCAAATTCAACCACCCCATAGAAGTGATTCATCTTTTCTCTCCATGATCTCTAGGTTGATGTATATTTTGTGTCCTGGCTAATACCTGGGGTACGTGAGGAAGCCTACCTACCACAGCAGGGAAATGCAAGCCTTTAAAGACAAATATCTCATGGAATGATGAAGAAAGAATTTATCCCTTACCTATTTTTCAGGGTTTTAGAAGGACTGAATTAAGACAGACTTCATACACAAAGATAACGTCACATGGATGTAAGACTAATGTTTTAAACCAGTTTCAGACCATGCTTACTTTTTTTTGTGGATGAGTCACAGAGAAACCTCTAGTTTCATATAGTTCTGAAATACCATTTTGGGGTAAAGGCCTTTGCAAAAGTAATCAGCAGGCTCTATATGACCTGCAGACCCCAAATTGGTCATCTTTTGTTGTATTTCCCAGAGCATGAGTGGAAGAGTGTATCAGAACTCTCTCCATCCATGAAAACCAAGTAGATAAGACTTCGACATTTATGTAAACCTTTTAGCAAGTGGAGAAAGATTAGACTGAAATGAACATAAAGGAAACAAGCAAACAAACAGACAAATACCCCACTGGCTTTGAAAACAAACAAGTAACAGCTTATTGATAGGCTAGGAATGCTGGTTGGGTATAACTTTCTCCCAGTTTAGGTGGAAATGGATCAAAAGAATCTATGCATTCAGTACTCTTATTAAGCACCTCTTTCCATTTACTGCCCTCTGTTCTTTATTTTACCTTCGTTGTGACTCCCCCCTACCCAGCCCAATAGCCTCAGAAGAAAGCCAACACATTCTGGAACAAGGGCCACGTCAAAGGCAATATCAGCTTTGAAACCCTCCTATGAAGACTGCGAGATGCAGTGTACAAGAGATTTACGGATTCATCCCTTCTTGGAATTTCATAAAAGGGATACTGTGTGGTGCAGAGCAACGCAGTGGTTCCCCATGACAGTCAGCAATGACACAGCCCTTGATTTGATTTGACTGAGGCTGGAAGGTAAGAAAGAGTTAGCGCATGAGAACAGGAGTCCAGCTCAACCAGAGTTTGGATAACTGGCAGCTTAACATTCTAGAAGGGTCCTGATCACTCACGGATGCCATCACTCTAAAGTTACAACTGAGGAGGCTGAGACTTCCCCAGGGGGTCTGAGCCTAAGATCAGAGCTAGGAACTCCAAGGTCGCTGCACCTTCCACATCAAAGCATTCCAGCTCTTTAAGAGTCTGTCGCCTGGCAGCCACTGGGACGACGTGAGAAGCTTGGAGGAAACGAGTTCAGTCAAACCAAAAGATGGCTTCATCAACTGGGAGCACTCCTAGCACAGGCAATTGCTGCCTCTTATTCTCATTAGAGCAGATTCCTTAGGTGGGACCGCAGGTGCTCATGGGGATGCGCTTACTGGGGTTCTTTCTCCTCTGCGGTAGCTCTGCCCTTCGGTTTTACCTTTCACTATGAGGAGAGTCTCGGTAGGAGTCAGGGGTTTCTCTGGCATGCCTGAGGAAGCTGTTACATTCTCGAGGGCCTCCCAAGCCATTAAGACGTCCTCTTGGGCCCCCAGTGGGGCTGCTGTGCCTACTGTTTTCTACTGATGACATCATGATTACAGAGTGACTTTCTGAAAGGATGCTTTCCGTGTGTCCATTGCTCCAGCTACAGGGGAAAGGTGAGAAGCAAAGAGAGATAAATACATATATTTTAAATTATATGCACAAATGGAAATGAAAGGAAGTGATCTGACAAGTACTGGAAATGACTGGTATATCAGTTGTTCATTATGACCTGACTTGTCTCAGAATAGAAGTGTTTCTGAAGGTGCTTGCCATAGAAAGGATCTTGATTTAGACTGATTTTGCAAGGATACACTTTATTCATTTGTTCACCCATTCAACACACATTTATCAAATGCCACTTCATACTGAGTCTCTTAGAGTCATCTGTTTTTAAGTAGCTGTGATTAAGGAAACACTTGCCCTGCGCCCTCCATTTGGAAGTCTCCTGCTGCCCTCGATCACCCACACTTAAATGTAGATCACCAGGGCATTTGAGAATTTAAGGTTCATCTCTTTAACCAATTCTCATGTGCATATCCCAGGGCAACCCAACCTTCAGAAGAAGTTGATTCCTAAGAATTACATAGCATCTAAGACAAACTCTTCTCAGTGGAGCAATTCTGTGAATGGTCGGGAAACCAATCCTCTACGGTAGGTATTGTTTCCCCTTATTTCGGTAGTGGAAAATGGAGGCTCAAATTCAAACAGCAGTTAAGTGACAGAGCCAGTTCATGCCCAGAGTTAGTTTTTGTTCCAAGCCATACATTTTACCGTCCCTCCTCTCTGCCTCAGACGTATCTCCCATCCCATTTGTAGGCAATGAGGGCAAAAGGCAATGTGTCAAGATTTGTTCTTGGAGAAATGCCATGCAATGTTTAAATTCTCATACCTGTGACTGGGAGTCTGGGTGACAGTCGTGGAGTGATGAGCTGTCGAAGTGTAGTGACTGGTGGAAAAAGATGTCTCTGCCTCTCTCTCAACAATATGCTCGCTAGAGATGACATTTTTAGACACGTATTGCTGGATAAACAAAGAGACACAACTTGAAGATTCAGGGAAATCAAAATGCTAACATTGTCACACACACACACACACACACACAAACACACACACACCCAAATCTACTCTAGCGCACATGCTTCCTAATACATTCATTTCCCCAGTGGCCAAAGGAAAAATCCCATGCTGGCTACCATGGCCTTTAGATTAGATAAGTAGAGCTGATGAATTACTCCTTGAATATGCATGCAATGTAAAGCCTACAAATCACTGTCACATTGTATATGAGAAACAGACCTGCTTCTTCTTTGTTTCCAATGGATAACATAATCAGAATTCAATGCAAAATCTTCCTACTACTTATTATTGTAATAGTTGCAAGTCAAACAGATATTTGAATGAAACAGAAGCACACAGATAGTTTGTTTTAAAATTTCAAGCCATTAGAAGAATTTTTTTAAAAAAAAACTCTATATTTTGGATCTACCTTTCCCTTTCAATTTCCCATTGCCCATGTTGCCATAATGATACCACTAAAATTTTTAACTTGCTATCAGTGGTAAGACTAACAGGGCTACAGAGAGATTTAAACTACTTACAACAGTTGTCAAGGTTACACATCTTGATAAATCACATAAAAGTTTGAGGGTCTTATTCTACGTCCAAATAGATTCTACTTTATTTTCACCACAAAATCACAGTAGCTATTACTGCCTTTTACTAATTAGAGAGGGACGTTTTAAAAAAATATGTTTCCCCCTTGGCCATGCCCTCAGTATGCAGAAGTTCCTCAGCCAGGAATCAAACCTGCATCACAGCAGTGACAATGCTGGATCATTAACCTGCTGAGCCACCAGGGAGCTCCCTAAACTTTGTTTTAAATGCTGTTAGTATTTACACCAAATTGAGCTAAATAACTGGAAAAGGCATGGATAGGAATAGTCTTAGATCATACAGGGCACTTTATAATCTAATGGTTTATGGGCTCTAAAAGAACCCGATATGGAGTTCCCTGGTAACGGAGCAGTTAAGCATTGTCACTGCTGTGGCCTAGGTCATAGCTACGGCTTGAGTTTGATCCCTGACCTGGGAACTTCCACAGGCTATAGGCATGGCCAAAAATTAAAAAGTTAAAGAACTGAATATATTCATGGAAATAATATATGCAACTTGAATTGTGCTTGAAGCTCTGGCTGGTTCTCTTGGAGGAAAGACTATTCCATGTGGATCTTTGTTTTAAGGAAAAGAGGGCATTGTCATACGTAATGAGCTATTTCTAGCCTGAGCATCAAATGACTCTTGCTCCTGGAAGGCGATGTAAATTCAGTGAATCTAATGAAAACAATATTTAACGATTATACAACACTCACTTAATGCCACTGGGCTAAGTGCTTTGTATAGATTTTTTTTTTAATGCCTATAAAAACTTTCTGAAGTCAGTATTATTTTTAGGACTGTTTTCATAATGAAGAAATAGAGTTTAGAAAAGTTGGCACTCCTGCTGTGGTGCAATGGGATCAGTAGTGTCTTGGGAGCACTGAGACGTGGGTTTGATCCCTGGCCTGGCACAATGGGTTAGGGAACTGGCATTGCTGTAGCTGCCACTCAGGTCACAAACGTGGCTCAGATCTAATCCCTGGCCTGGGAGCTACATGTGCCGCGGGGCAGCCAAAAATGAAAAAGAAAAAAAAAAAAAGTTAAAGCCCACAGGCACATAGCTTGAAATCCAGGCACTCCTTCTGCCTCCTATGTATTATAACACAGAAAGAGACAGATTACAGGTGTGTCAGTACTGTATGCATTTATCAACTGTGCAGAACATTCTTATAAACACACGGGTAAAGGGGAGGAAACCTAACAGTCTCCTGTAGGGCTTTCCTGCAGGATTTGCTGGAGGTTTAACCACCAGCAACTCTGAACTTGGATCTCTGATATATTTGCTCCAACAAAACACATCTTTGACTATAGGACAGAAAATAGTACTGCACTATAATCTTCCAGTTTTGCCTATAAAAAGCCAAACATCAGAGGGGTATGAAGAAAACGAGAATAATGGAGTAAGCAATACTCAAGAAGCCAGGAAAGCTGGATCCAGCTCCAGCCTGGCTTTTATCCGTAAAAAAGGGGGGCCTTCATCTGTGAAAAAAAAAAAAAAAAAAGATGCTATCTAAAGACTCTCAGGATCGAATATTCTATTACATTGTTATATTTAAAAGTGGAATGTTTGGTAAACAATTTTTAAAAATATATTTGAATGACTAAGGCTGTATTTCATCTGGAGGGTTTGGGATCACGTAGAGTCGGGGAAGAAGAAAGTATTAAATTCTTTTAGTCTGACTGCCAAGAAGCAAGTTTGACAAGTGCCTTGACCTTTTCATGTCCTAATTTCTCCATTTGCAAATCAGAATCGGTACGTCATCAGGCACCATGAAAAGACTCTAATGAAAAAAAAAGGACTTTACAGCCTTTAGTTCAGTTATCAGTGTTAATCAGTGATAGCCTAGAGTCGCCTTCATTTCCAAAATATAAAAAAATAAAACATTTCCTTCTGATTCTTGTGTCATGAATTTTATTATTTTTCTTTGTGTTTTTCTGTTCTTCCGGGTATGGTTTCCCTGCAGAACAAACCCCTTAATGAATGCTTTATAAGAGGAAATGTGCCAGTTTTACAGTCACCAAATCCACTTTAAGAAATGTTCCCATTATTTTCTCCTGGCTTCCCGGAAGCCCTGGTGATTAATGGCAGCAGCTAAGAGCCTAAGAGCTTTGGAAAATAAACTTCAAGGTGCCTGAACAGAGGAGAGCGGCTGAGCTTTTCCACTGGCCAGAGTCAACATACATTCACCAGCTGGACGTTCTCAGGGGGCGGATTGGGGTGGTGAGGTCCGTTGGCTATGTTCACCATGTTGTTTCGTTCAGACCGAAGACTCTGCCGGAGTCGGTCGTGAAGCTTTTTCCGCTGTTTCCTGGATAGAACAAAAAGGAGCATTTGTTTGTTTCTATTATTTACATTTTTTCCCTTTTTTTTTTAGTGCAGTCAGTTCCCCTATCACAAAACTCAAGGTAGTGGATTGGTGGTGAAGGAGGCGGTGGGAGGACCTGCCCCTCCATCTCAGGAGGAGAATCATGTACTCCTAGCAGACAGAATTAAGCTTAAACCAGATTTAAGCTGGAGGGGATTCTTACAGAAAGTTAACTGGACTTCTGAGAGACTGGAAAAAAAAGGGGGGGGGAGTTGATTTCAGCTAAAACTGCAACTTTCCTAATCAATCCATCTTTGCCTATGTCATACACATGGTTATTTGTCTTAGGTAACATTTCATGCTGCACAATTGATAAGTCTGAGCTGATGCATAGTTTTGCCTGTCTGTGTGTCTTTCAAGAAAATGCAATTAGTTTTGAATCTGCGCATCATACATAACACGTGTCTATAAGTGAAGCTATGTAGCTATTTTTGCCAAGTAGATTTTGGCACAATTATAACATGCTCCTACTCAAGTAACACTTTTTTTTGTTGTTGTTATAACAAGGTAATGCATATTCAAATATGGAGATTGAATCTAATAAGACTCATAAGGTGGATTCTGTGAAGGCTTATTTACTTCTATCATTGGCTCAGTTCTGGCTACACACTAAATTTTGGACCATTAAGAAAATGTCATCCATGCCCTTGATTTTATGGCATAAAAGAATATGGACTTCATTCCTCAGTTCAATCGTAGTAATAGTCCCCTGGCTGGTTCTGGCACGAGAGTTTATGTGATGAAGCAAAAAAATAAAATACAATTTAACAGTCTTATTTCACACTTGAAGTGGAAGTTCTGTGGGTGAGAGGAAAGTGAAAGGAATTCATGTCTGTGTGGGTCACGGTATTTCTTAACGTGGACCCAGCTTCAAGGACCAAAAAAGTGAACACAAATCTGTTTCAATGTTTTCTCTTGTATCCTTTCAAAGCAAGTTTTGCTTGATTCTCCTCCTGAGAGTTTCCTTTTGCACATCCCACCTCGGGAGTATGTGCACTGAGAATCGAATTAGATGGAAATGAAAAATAATCACCATCCCGTTTGAAAAACCCCTGCATTTCAAACACCACCAAGTGTTCCCTTTATCTCCTGAGTGTGAGTGCAGATTGCATGTGTCCTCAGCAGTAATATGACAAGCACACCCGGGCACCCACCACTCTCCTCTGAGGACCACCCACACCTACAGACCCCTACCTGTGTGCCTCTGCCATCCCGCCCCTCCCCCACCCTTTCTGGAGTCACAGGGCGATGGCTGATGATCAGAAATCTTCTGAACACGTCCACACAAATAGGCACAGCTTTCTAATATATGCGGTTAGGAAAGGTCCTCGAAATGGAGTATTCGGGAGAAAATGTGAGGAGAAAAGTCCCTCTGTGACCCTCCCCTCGCTTTTCATCAAGACTAGGTGGTGGAGCCCAGCTGCTGTCAGAAGAGAGGTGGCAGGGAGGGGACATTTACTTGGTTTTGCAGTAGGCCACCACACACATGATGCCGACCACGAGCAGGGCGATGCAGATGCCAGTGATGGTCAGCACTCGCTTCTGGTAGAGCTCCTCCGCCTCTGGAAAGGGGTGAGAGCAGACGTCACCAAGGCTCCCCGGGCCGGCAGGGGCTGACAGCCCAACAGCTGGCATGCCGCATTGTCCACGTTCACGAGGAAATACACACTGGACAATTCATTACTTTTGCAGACATACTTAAGGTACAGTAGACTCTGCACTACATTTTGGGCAGAAAAGAGCAAAGCCCACTGGGGGCCATTTATAATAAAAATATGATATTATTCAATTACTTTAATTGTAAGCTATAAATATATATGGATGAAACTGGCAAATCGTAAACATTATAAAATAACAATTTGGTTAACACTGTAGATTTCATTTTTCGAAAAAAAAAAATTCTTGCAAAGACAATAGGAATCCACACCAATAAAAAGAGCTGGAATTGGCACCGCTGGGACCCTCCCCATTCTCCTTCTTCCCTTCTTCCCATTTTCCTGGCCCCCTTCCCTACCCCCACCCTGAGCCTTTTTTGATTTCCCAGCTATTTTGTATTCCCATGGTCTTTACAAAGAGCCACTGTTTACTTATAAAAAAAAATCAACTCAGACACTCTCAAACATGAGCTTGACTTGTAGTTAGCAACAAAACTGAGGCAGGATCCCTATGATTTAACAGTAAAACGTGAACATAAGCAACACAACATGGAATAGCAGGGCACTGTATCAGAGAAACCCAATAAGATGGGTGGAATAATCCCGGGCCATGATGAAGATTAGTCCTTTGAGGAACAATTATTATTACTTCACCAGTTGTACTTAAGAGACCCAACTCATCGCAATACAAAACCACTAGCATAGATGATAGACACGGTTTGGAATAGACTCTCCATTCCTGCATTGACCAGCTTGGCAAATTAGCTAATGGAGGTGGCACTAAGGAAGTGTGATGCTTAGAATTTTCAGGTGAAGGCTCTAATATATCCCCAAGGCAACCAGTGCCTTATTTAGGAAAGGCTTTCTATTTGCAAATCAGCTTTTTTAGTGGGGATAACTTGCTTATACTATTGGGGGGGGGGTCAGGTTCTTAACAAGATTGACTGATTTAATAGTGAACCTGATCCTTTTGGGAGCTAAGCTTCCAAACAGTCTGATCACTCTTTGTGGGAGATAGTCACAAATTCAATGAGAAAGAGAACTCAACCTACAAGCTGTATCTGCTACTTGGATTAAGGAACTGGTCAAGAACTGGGGGATAGTCAAGAAATGAAGATCTTCTATCTAGGCATCAACTTGGGGCCTGATGGAAATTTTCAATTTGCCTTCTCTGTCTCAGCACCCACACTTTTTTTCCTCTATTGAGAAAGGGCCATTTGCAGGAAGTTCTTCTTGGAATGAAAAAGTGCAATGTAATTTCTATGATACAGTAGACTTTATCATGAAACAAAACATTTCCTACAAGCCAAGCCCATGGTAATCAAATTCCAGTTAACAGGTCAGGAACATCGTCAAATCAAATTAATAGAGCACTGATTATTAACAGGAGGAGAAGGAGAAAGAAGTCAGCAGGTAAAAAAGACCAGAATGCCGCGGAGATTATACAAAAACAAACCAAAAGGTTTGGAAGTGGGAAGGAAAACAAACCAAGAGGACAGACAGACTGACAGAATGACAGAGAGAGGGAGGAGGCCAGGTAGGAGGGAAAACAAGGTTAAAAAGTGAAGGAGCCATCTGAAATCCCTGGCTCAGCATGCCCGATACTAAGGGAGGAAAAATAAATACATAAAAGAAAACCAGAGGGAGGAGATGCTGGGGTGGGGAGAAAAGGTGGATGCAGATTTGGAAGGAAGGGTTATCCCATACAGCATAACTTCTAACCTAGGCTGGCAGTCACGTGGAAGCCACAATTAGAAAGCAAAGCAGCTGGTGCATTGCGAGGGCAACGGTGGACCAGCAGACGGAGCGCGGTGTCACATAGTTTTTGTGCCGCAAAGTCAAATGAGGACATGGCATATAAATGCTTGGATGTTAATTGCTCCTGTCTACTGCCCTCGCCTCCCCCCTCCCAGCCACAGGACAGGGAATTCCATTTCGAGAGGTGTTAATGTGGGAGCTGATGCCTCTGGGGCCTCAGCCTTGACCCAGGGCATCTAGATCAGTTCGTGTCTAATCAGCAAACGCATTGCCCCCACTGGTCCTTCTCTGGGATGCAGGACTCAGAGCAGGGATGCTTTGGTTGTGATGACTTGGTTAAGAAACAGGAATGGCAAGTCTCATTGCCTGGAGAAGGAAGACCCTACTGTACCTCTTTCTCTTACTCTATTTTTTCTTCTTATAACGTGGCAAGCCCTTGGAGGTGCTGCTCCCTTCCCAGTTCTATCTTTAGAAAAACCTGGGAAATTGCTTCTGCCACCTAAAAAAATAGGATCTACTCAAGGGCTGAAAGGGGAAAGGTGTTGTTCCTCTCAGGGATTCTTTTGACAAGGTTTTATTATTAATAATAATTAAATAATAATAAATTAATAATTAATAATAAAAGGGTAGACGCACTTCGGTTTGTGAACAAATGGTGTTTGATGACCTGCCCATTTTTCGTAGGTTCTGTCAGAAGACATACATTTTCCAGGAAAATCAGTCATGGAAATAGAAAGGCCAAAGGGCAAAACAAAAATGCCAAGATGAACCAGTTAAACCCAAGTCCCACAGAACACAGATGTGGATTTAGGATTCTGTATTCACAACAGCATCTGAATTCATTTAAAGAGTCTATCTGACTTTCTGATGGTTTACTAGATCAGGTAACCCTCACAAAATAAACGTATTCAAAGAGAAATACTTGATGAACAATACTGTAAACAATGTGTTGTTTTAAAACCCTCCCTACCTTTTTCTCCTAGTGTGACTAGGTCAACAGGACAAGAGCAAATTAGAGGCAGTGTTGAAAAAAAGAATCTATCAGTCCTCTTGGCAGGCGGATCTGCCTTAATGAGTTGAAGCGCTTCTGAGCCGTTACCGTTTGGCTGGACCCACTGAAGTGAATCAGATCAAGCGCATTTTTCAGACTTATCTGGCAAGGCTCAGAGACAGAAGCCTTGGCTGTCTCATTTTAATTGACCTTTAAGGTCTGATGTGCCTTAAGGATGGAATCTTCTGTCTGGGGACTTTGGAACCTCTGGGAGGTTTGCCCTTAAAACACGTGTGGATACCAGCCCAGTGTGCCTCATGAACCCTTTAGGGGTCATCCATCTGAAATATTTGTCACCTTATTCATTGTTTGGGAATAGAAATATTAAATTCAATATTTATACCCTAGAGTGATAAAGCAATAAAGATGAAGTTGGAGAGAAGAGGGGAGGTGATGGTGAGATTTTTTTTTCTGCCCTGTGGGTAAGGCCAATAAGCCCTTTTAGAAGTGGGATCACTTTTATCCCCAAGAGAAGTAACTTGAATAGAAAACTTCCCTTGTGTAGACCACCTGTCCCCTGTGGGATACTGATGGTCCCTCTTGTGCTTATTCTTGAGTGATCTTCTCTGATGTGCAAAGGACCACTCACATGAATGTGGGGCTTCTTGCATCACATGAATAGTTTTCTCTTGGAATTTTTTTTTTTTTTGGACAATGGACAATTAATAGAATTCCTATCCCCAGAATCCACAGAGCTTGCAACAGCTTCATTTCCCACAAATTATAGAAGTACATTAGGTATACACTGTGATGTTATCAAAGGGAAGCAGCAGCTATAAGATGCCCTTAACCGCATGGTGTCACTGACACCAGCTGGATGGGGGACCATCTATTCTGCTAGTCAGGACATTGCTTTATTGACCCATGGAGTCACGTTCCAGGGCTGTATGCCCATTCAGGAAGCCTGGGCGCCTGTACTGCAGAGCCTCTGGGAGGATAGAATGGCTTCCCCTTCCTCCCAAGACTGGCCTTTTCTCGCAACTATTTAGGATAAAGACCTTCCAGAAGAATATGCCTCACATTCATTTGCTAAAAGGAGATATTTTACATTTACAGTGTGAAAATTTCAATTTGATTACTTGTCTGGATAATCTGAGTGACTCAAGCTTAATTTGATTAGCCCTAGAATTTCCAACTAAAATAGCACAAAGCTTATTTCTTTCTGTTTTCTATTTCCTTGCTCATAAGATAATGACATTGACTAAAGCAGTGCTCGAATATCTCCAGAAAATTGGAGTAATCCAAATCTATTACATTGCCAGGTAAGAGCTTTTGGTGTTATTAATAGACGGTTTTTACACTGTCTGTTAAGATCCCATTAGCCTCAAAGGAGGAGTGTTTTTAAGCTGATATATTTAAAGCTTCTTTTGTTCTTAGGCCCCTGGTTTGGTTCCTCCTACATCCTCATGCATCACTCCAACTTACCCCAGCTCTGAAATAACAGCATGGTGGCCAGATCCAATTAGTGGGTCAAGGAACATGGGATAAGTGTGAATTTGCAGCAGGTAAGGTGGTTTTAAACTCTAAGTGAAACTTGGGAACCTAAAAGCTGCTGCACTCAGTACCATGTCAGTCAACTAACCATAGATTGAAAGCAGAGAAATCATTGTTATAGCTGTATGATCCCTTCTAAAGAGAGAGGAAATTAGTTAGGAACTGAAAGGTAAGAGTAGACAGGGAAAAAAAGGTTTCAGCTCATAGGTTCTAAATTCTGCAGGCTAAAAGGAATGATGATTGATCCATACCCATAAATTCAATCCCAAGATGCTCTGCCAATGCAGAAAGTTGAAAAAAAAAAAAAAAAAGAAAGAAAGGGAAAAAGTTTCAGAAAAGAGCAATACACTGCACTCCAAAACACATTACACACGACTATTACGGCTCTGTGCGTGCACATTGAACAGACAAATGGTGGATGGTTAAGGAAGCAGTGCTCAAGTACGCCCCCACGAGTCTACAGAGGGAACTCCTCTTTTAAGAGGTGTGCAAATACCAGCACACTGTGTCTTTATTAACCCTTAAAAGACCTTACTGAGGGAGAAGGTGTATGGCTGAAATCTCTATGCTATTTCATTATTTGGGAATAGAACTACGGTATTTATCAACAGAAATGGCTTTTGGCATGATTTCACTCTTCTCTTTCTAAAAGGCAGAAGTGAGGTTCCAGGGAGGTGAAATCGTCTTACTCAAAGACAGGCTAGAAGGCAGAGCCAGGAAGTGAAGCCAAGAGGATTGTAATTTGGTTGGAAAATTCTGTCATGTTGGATTTATATTTTTCAATTGTTTGTGGACAACTATGCTCTAATAGTTATTTTTGTTATTAAAAAAATGCTATCTCCTTTTCTCAAAATCTTCCACCCTCTCCACCACTTGCATAACATGTAACAAACACACCTACTCAAAAAGCCAGACAGGGCATTGGGCACTGGAGCCTGCTTCTAGTTTTCTATATAATTCCTATGTAGCAGCGGACAGCTCTGAATGCTTCACTTTTTCAAATTGTTTAAAAAAAAAAGGTGGGGGAGGATGCAAATCCTGAGTTCTTCAGTTAGTTCAATTTACTACTTCCTCTAGTCACAGCCAGCCAATCAGCTGATCACTGCACCTGCTGAGAGCCAATGCTCCGGTGAGAGTTGATGGGGACAGGCATTCAGGGCACCTGCAGGGCTGCCAAAGGGAAGGGGACTCAGAGCTGTGCGCCCACAGCCAGAAGTCCTGGCAGACTGGACCATGGAGTTACTGGGATGGCGGAACCAGAAGGACCTGCACAGGCTCAAGTGAAGAGGTGAGGGAAATAGGACAAATCTAAAAAGCAAAACAAACATGTGCAAATGACCCTTCCCATTCTTGAAACAAAAGTTGTTAATCCAGTTGACTCATGCGGGTCCCTTTAGGACTGCCTTATTGTGCGTGGGTGGTGGACAGCTAGGTGGGAAAGAGGAGCTGGATGAAAGCAGAGGGGTAATGCGGTCTAGATTTCTTCCCTTTGTCATTAATTCTAATTATCTCTCTAGAGATACCAGGACGGTCCCTCAATGCAACAGGTCCTCTCTTCAGTTTGAAAAGATGCAGTGGAGGGGTATTTCTCTTACAAAAGCAGCAGCGTGGGCATGAACAAATTTTCTGCCACAGAGAAGGGAAAGGTGGACATAGTGTGTTTGGAGTCATCCTGGCTTCAGGTCCTTTCTCTGCCATTTCTCTGCTGAATGACTTTGGACAAGTTTAATTTCTCATTGACAAAATGCTTGTGATAATTGACACAAGCCTCACAGGGTGACCCCGGGGAATAAGGGAGACATAGAGTAGGTTGACCAACAGCTGAGGGACTTTAACACCTTGGAGAATAGACATATCTGGAAGTTTACTTTGGGTCACTGGTAGGTTAGGGCAGGCAGTTAGATTTACTTTTGATCAATTTCATGGATCATCCGAACTCTGAGAGCTCCTGGTATATATCAAGACTTTCAACTTTAAAAATTTGCCACCTCTTAAGGAAATGAAGTTTCCCAGACTGATTGTACTATTGATATATACATATATAATCAATAGTATACTGAATAACAATGATAAAGAGGCACTTTATAAAATAGAAAGTTCTCTTTGCCTTGGGTCAAGGGTTCTCAAGCAAATCACCCTCGTTTTCCAAAAACTTAAAGCTTGAGCAGCAAAATAACAGTTTATTCCAAGCCAAATGAATTTCCCTTGCCTCTATGCAACATTCAATTTGACAAACTGACTTTTTTTTTTCACATAAACTTTGGAACATCAAGGTACCAAAATTCATTTTCTGAGGAAGTGATAATAAATGTCCTTACACATTTCCATGAGGAAGTGCCAATTTTTCTCCCTAGAACCTCCCCCATCTGTTGCCTTTTCCTCCTACGTCAGTAATAATTTAAGGGTTAAAATCAAGAGACAGCTACAGAAACTCTTTCTGGAGAAGAGAATCATTACTCCATGCCTACGTGAACACTGCTAATTATCTACATTAGTTGCGTAGAAAGCTTGGTTAAGTCTTCAATAAAATTAGTAGCATGCTCATGCATACATATTACTGCATTTACAGTTTTATAGGTAAGTCTGTGAGCCTAACTCTAATTTCATTTCATGGGAAGTCATTCATATCAGGCAGCTCCAATTTCAAATAATTCAAAGGGAAATTGGTACTTAAAATTGGAATCTCTTCTGGCCATAAGCCCTAACAAGGAAACAAGCAGAGGAAACATGCATCAGTCATACTACTCCTGGAGCAAACACTGCTCTAATTTATTTTTGCTATTGGTGGCTACATTTGTTTTTTTTCTCATTGTGAGTCAAGAAAAGCAGAATACACAAACACTTTTCATTTTCTGAAGAGGTTATTACTTTCTATCTGTTCTATTTAATCGAATGTTGGCTTAGGCTCATTACATATCATATGTTTCCTATTGAGCTTCTGCCTAGCCTCTCCATTTTTCAAATTAAATTAATAATTCAAAACCACGAAGGTTACTGTAAACAATTTAGTTTCCTTTTCTACATGTGATTTCCTGCTGTGCAGTAAGCAATATAAAAAATTAATTTAAATCTGAGTCCTCAGAAGCGATTAAATATGGTTCGTTTATCCTTTTCTTTCAGATTTTATAATTGTTTGAAGAAAACTGATTAACCTGTAGGTTAATTTAAATTTTCAATTGCATTAGGAAAAGAATAAGAAAATTTTCTTTTATCGAAATCATACATACACGCAATTATAATTTCTGTTAAAGTGTGAGGATATTGAGGATTTTATTCCTAACGTCTTGGGTCTCCTTATGCAAATAATCTCTGTCCTCGACTTTCTGCCCCTCTGAGTTTTCTAGAGGGGTCCAGACAATGCTATTTCTAAATGAGATCAGTTTAGTGTCTGACTTCTAATTTTCAACTTACCTTTACAAATGCAGATAATTTTTTTTTTCACATATAGCAATCCATATTGCCACCGAGCCCGTCAAAATAGGAAACTTTCTCCTCCTTCCAAGTTTCCATATGCCATGAGCAAGCACATTCACAGAGACACACACGGTGGAATCTCACTAACGCTCAGCTGGAGTTAACAGTAACTTTGTCATAGATTGGGGGTGTCTTTATTCTACATTCAGCAAGATGCACATACTTAACAAATACATTAATAACTTCAGCGGGTTTTTTAAAACATTTAGAAAAATCAACACAAGTAACTTATGCACTAGTAACCTATGATTCAAAAATACTTTCAAGGCTGTCAAATTTACTCATTCTGAGAATATGCCTACAAGTTCTAAAATTGTACTCTTAAAATAGTCTATAATTTGGGCTATTCTATAATTACTTCCTATCATGTTAGTTTATATATGACCTATCTGCTCCATACTGCCTGGAAATATTGAAGCTGTGAGTGCTTTTTCTCCCTCTCTACCAAGTCAATAAATTGCTTATTAATTATCTTATATATACACATATACAGGCACACACGCACGTGCACACACACACCCACACACAATGATGATCACAGTCCTTTCAAGTAGGAATTCTGTGTCAAGAGGGTTGAAATTTGAAGCTGACTAATGCCGACAATATTTTCCTAGAAAGTATCATAAATATATTTTCTTTCAAGATAAATGGCTTCCTTCAAGAAAGCTCTATAAAATACTCATGTGTTCTTTGTTTTTATATGTTAAGCAAATTTTTATAATCAATAAATGCCCCATACGATATGGGGCATTTATTGATTATAATAAGAAAAATGGCATTAAATCTTAATAATGTAAGTTATGTGTTAATAAGCTTTTAAAAAATTGTATATGTTTTAGAAGGTGATTCTTCAACTGAAAATGAGGTTTGGTAAGTCAAACAATGTTTCTCCTTAAAGGTGGGGGATATATATATTTTTTTAATGTATGTTATGTGTTTCAGACTTTATGAACACACAGAAAGAAAGAAATTTCAAACAGTACCATGGTGGCAACACTTTTTAGCTTTTGTGTAGCTTTCATTGTTACTTGAACATAAAGTTCTTTGAGCAGCAAGCATTTATTTTCCTGCCTTCTCTGTGAAGGTTTGCAGAAATAAAAATTGAGAATTTAAGACATGGAAGTTAGAATTAACTCTGGGCAAGACAACTTCGGAAAGCAGTTTCTGACTGGAAGCTCCTGCTTTTCCAGACATAAGGCAGCATAGTCATTGCAGATTTTGTTTATAAATGTGCTTCCTATCAATCTTTGTTAAATCAAGTTAAATATGAATGCTGCTTTCCTGGACAGCTTCCAAAAATGCCACCGAAACCTCACTAAAGAATTTATTCATAGAATCACACATGAGCTAAATACAGAGTGACTCTTTTAAACTTGTATCTTACGAAAGAGAAAAAGGCCTAAAAGAGAAGTTGTGGACATTTTCTCAGGTTACTACTGTTAGATCTAACTACATTATTATTTTGGGAAATATCTTCATCTTTTAAAATGCTTTTCTCTATCTGGTGCTCCAACACTGCTTTCAGTTTTCCAACAATTTAAGTATAACGCAGTACTTAGAGTACAAGCTCAGAATTTTCATTAGATTTCTAATCTAAAATATAACTGTATTGGTTTTATTGAGTCACATGGATTTGCTAAATCTCTGTTATTTGAACACAAACAGACATTTCTAAAAGGAGTGACTTTACTATATTAAGTAAAATTCTATTATTTACCTTCTATTTTTACTTTCCATCTTATCTGCCTTTAAAACAATAATCTATAGCTCTGGAGAGAAAATTTCTGTGCATTAAATGCATTTTATTTAAAGACTCTTAATAAAGGGAGGGGGCTGTGTTTGAAATTTTAGCAATGCCAATTTAGCAGTTTTTCACAACAGAAAATGGGTTATAAAAATCTTTGATACGTAGCCTTTGTAAACACATAAGTACCATCTCACTAAAAGAATGCTTGACTAGCGTGGGTCTAACTAATCTCCCCATAATGCATATGTATAAAATTTATTTTTCTGTAGACTTTATTCTTCCATGACAGTTAACATGAGGAACAGAATTTTATTCTTTGCATGCATACAAATAAAGATCAAATGTCATTATTTTAGGGCCCCCAAATGACCAATTTCTATCACTGTTTCTTGTTATACGAATTTATACAGCAATATGCTATGTGAAATATCTTTCAAGGTGAGCAATTGACAATCTGAATCAGAGGTTGACACATCCATTACGATACCTTTGTAAATAAAATTTCAATAGCACCGAGCTATGCTTAGGAGTTCATACATTGTTATGACTGCTTTTGTGCTACAATGGCAGTTTTCTATAGTAGAGACCGTGTTGGTATTGTCTGCAAATGCAGAAGTATTTACTATCTGATCCTTTCCAGAAAAAGATTTGTCAACCTTTGATCTCAACGAATAACTATATGGAATCGTTTTATTTATTTATTTTTGCTTTTTAGGGCCACACCTGTGGCATATGGAGATTACCAGGCTAGGGGTCAAATTGGAGCTGTAGCTTCCAGCCTAAACCACAGCCACAGCAACGTCAGATCCTTAACTCACTGAGTGAGGCCAGGGATTGAAACCGCATCCTCATGGATACTAGTTTAATTCCTTTCCGCTGCACCACAATGGGAACTCTGGAATCATTTTAAATACAATGTTTTGAAAGCCCCAAATTAAAAGCTTTAGTTCCAGTTCACAAAAGAAGGACAAATACATAGTTTAGTTATCCATGCAATTACAAACAATGTGAATTGGGTCTTTTAGGAATGATATTCAAAATTTCATGAAGCCACAAGAAATACATTATACTTTCCTGGTTCATACATATGTGTATACATATGTGTGTTCATACACACACACATATACATACACACACACACATCTAGCAGTGAACTGTTATATTTCAAAGTAACTAATGTTTTTAAAGTACAATTTTTTCCTAAAATTATTATTGAGACTAGCAAAATATCAATACGTGATTTAGTAATTCATCTAAAAATGATTTAGACCTGAATCACTTGTCTAAACAAGGTGAATAGAAGCCAGACTGTCTTTTTTTTACTGTGAAATGTTCGTTTGTTTTTAACTCTCCTACTCAGTGCTTTTTTAAAACTTAAATGCGACCTGGTTGATGAAGAGAAACATCTGCACCCTTTTTATGATGTTTATTTTTTATAAATAACACATTCTGAACCACAATTAACTTACCATCATTTCAAGTGTGTACTGTGTGCAACTTAGCAAACATCCTTTTCAGGATGTGGTCATTTTATAAAGAAGATGGACTGGTCAGTGGAATGATTTTATTTTCTCAATAAATGTGAGACTTTTAAATGCCTTTATTATAATTGCACTGTGTGATATAGGCTCTTATTTTTTATCACATTATTCAAGGTCAATTTCAGAAACATTGGAGCCTCACACACCTATGAGCATCTCACAGCCAACTAGTCATGAACAGAGGAAGTAATACAATCGCTTTTGTTAATGTTCTCATGCGACAGGCAGAGGCAGTCAATGTTAGACCTGGTAAAACACATCTAGCTCTAGGTGAAATCTGAGGGAAGATGCAGCAACAAGAAAGCAGCACCGACTGAGCATGCTCCTACTCAGGCAGAGACAGAAAGGGAGTGGACGTACTGTAGAAGCTGGCCATTACGTAGTTTTGGCAGCGATCACCAGTAAACTCATTTGGGCACCTGAGAGAAGAAACAAAAAACAATGGTAGAAAAAACAGAGAAAAAGAGAAGAGGTGAATATATGCTAGAAAGAAGCTCCTTCAGTGTCATATGACTCAACTTGGTGAGTTCACTCTCAGGAACTGAGTCTCTGTCCTAATCGTGGCTTTCCCACTCCGGCACTGCCCCCAAATGGACAAATGGATAGAAAGATCCCAGCATTTTAAATGACTGCTCTCTCAACGGGAGCCACTTAAAATCCATGTGGATGTTTTATTCAACTAGGTTTTCTATTTGCTAGCATTGGCCCAGAATGCTGAAAGGAAAGGAGTTTTGGTTGGCTGGCTCGCCAAGCGCTGACCATCCTTATGGCTCATTCTTTTATTAAATTGATGACCTTTGGGGTCTGGGTTGAGAGACAGTTAAACAGGGTCATATTGAATGGGTTTATGCCCGGAGTGGTTAAACCATAATTAGAACAAAAGGAATCAGTCACAACTGAGCTGTAAAAACACCAAGTGGCAGTAGTGATTGTTGCTGTAGTTTGGGGGAGAAAGCAAATTTCAGATTATTTTAACATACTTTCTTGGGTTTGGACTTTCATGGGCACATTCTCAGTACATCTTGCTCCGGTGAATCCAGGTTGGCACCTAGAGGGTAAAAATGTAATAAGCAATAGAATGCTAAAGACACTGAACGTTCAGACTGGCAATTTTCCTCCTATGGAATATGGAGAGTCCTACACATGACCTGGTGGCTGAACAACATAAAGAAAAGGAAAAGACAAAACATTTAGAAAATCATGTCCCATAAAAACCGTTGGGGATATATTTCTGTTGTTGTTTGCTTCAGTCTTCATAAGATGGGTTAACTGAAATTTAACTAGAGTGAGATTGAAAAGTTGAATAGGAGTGGAAAGTCTGGGCAGCTAAGTCATTTTTCCTTCGGCATTGCCTTATGTGTCATTGATCCATTGACTCTTACTATGTCAAAACAATGGTTTCGGTAAGATATTACGTGGTTCCATCCATAACCTTTCCTTATTTAAAAGATTCTGGGCTTTTCCTCTCAGACACAATTTTGTAGTTCATTTCATAGGTATCTTTATAAGTCATCAAACTACAATAGAAGTCAAGTACTTTCACACCCTAGTGATTACTGACGAGAAATCACATTCCCTGTGTTAAGATATTACAAACGAGGTCTTTTTTAATGGTGAAAGACAGAAAGTGGCAGATTTTTATTAGCACACAATGTCATCCAATTATCCCAAATCGAAGATAAATACATTAAACAATTTAAAGTTATTCTTCTACTGTAGTATTTAATAAATACCATTTTGCATTTAGGGTAAACTGTTTTGAAATTGTATACAATTTACATTTTACTCACTCACATAACGTTTGCCTATCAAGATGCCAGAATCTTGGTAGAGTACCGTCCTAAAGGTCTGGCCATTGGGCTGTGCCTAAATATGGAAGTCCCTTACAATTGTTATTTTTGTTGCTGTCACTTCAGTAACTAAAGGATTTCAGATTGGATTCATTTTACCCAATATCATACTCTAATAAATAAGGTCATCAAAAAGTTCTAGGGCCCAAATATACCTCTTACGGGTGCTCCACAGCTACAGCCATGATTATTACTAATAGTTCATCTATATCATAACCGTCATCCACAGACCTCATGATTTACATACAACCCATTCTGCTTCAGAGTAAATAAAAATAAACACCATCTCTTTGGCATCAAAGAGATGTGAATAAAACTATTCATTTTAACAAACATATAAAGTTGATTTTTTTCTTCATTTCCCTTAAAGCCGAATTCAATGCCAAAATGTTATCAAGTGATTTGGCACAACTATTTCAACTATTTCATGAAGAATGGTTTGTAAGATTTTCAATCCCATAAGTATTTGGGTAAATAAAGTATACTTATAACCATTGACAATAATATTACTAGGCTTAATAACAAATGCCTTGTATTGATACAGCCTTTTGAATTCTTCAAAAAATTATTTTTATAAATGAACTGGTTAGTTTTGTTTAGAATATTTTTGCTGCAATGAGTAGAGGAAATCTTGGTTCTGTATTTGTTGTTTTATTAAAAACTGACACAACAACATATTTACTGATTCCATTTAGTTGTTAGTGTTGCATTAATCTCAAACATATGAACTAATGTTTTAATTTCTATGCTGTTAATTTTTTTTTTTTTTCGGTCACAACCACGGCATATGGAAGCTCCTGGGCCAGGGAGCAAATTCAAACAGCAGCTGTGACTTAGGCCACAGCTGTGGCAAAGTCGGATCCTTAACCCACAACTCCGGGCTGGGGATCAAACCCATGCCTTTGCAGTGACCCAAGCCTCTGCAGTCAGATTCTTAGCCCACTGCACCACAGTGGGAACTCCATCTCTAAAGTTAACTTTTTTTTCCACTTCTAAAAATCTCGGTACTTAGATGATTTTCTCTATCACTACGTCACTAAACCATGGCTTGTTTAGTGTTTTTTTTTTTTTTTTTTCCATGCCCACGACATGTGGAAATTCCTGGGCCAGGGACTGAATCCATGCCATAGCTGTAACCAGAGCCGGAACAGTGATAACACCGGATCTTTAACCTGCTGAGCCACGAGGGAACTCCCAAGGTTTTTTTTTTTTTTTTGACTTACAATTTTTTTTTTATTCTATGCAATTTAAAAAGGCTACTCTATATTTGTTCTTAATGTGATGAGAATTCACAGACAGTTTCTGTGTGAACTGAATTCTCACCTCTTCCAACTCCCCCTCCCCTGACTGCCACCTCCTCACCTCCTCCATCCACACTCTGGGTGAAGGATTCCTCACTTGGGTCTCACGTTGCACCCTGCCCTAATCTCATTCAAAGTTTTGTGATTATCTCTTTGTGAGGGCAGTGACCAGATTCATATTATTTTATGGCTCTAATGTTTAGCACAGGGCCTGGTTTATGAAAGACACATAAAATAATTAAACTGAGCCTAAGAGAAGATCAGACTACAGTGTCCAATAAAGAACTGTATCAGAGACTCTTTCATGCAGTCAACTGATTTGCGAAGTACAGGTCAGTACTGAACTTCTGGCTTTATTTATTTATTTAGTCTTTTTAGGGCTGTACCCACAGCATTTGGAAGTTCCCAGGCCTACACCACATCTCCGAGCAATGCCGGATCCTTAACCCACCGATCGAGGGCAGGGATCAAATCCCAGGCTTCATGGATACTAGTCCCGGTTGTTACTGCTGACCCATGATGGGAACTCCCCCTGGATTTTATTTTTATAGTTCCTGATAGACTCTCTCCTTTATAGACTTCCAAATAATTTTCTTTTTTTTTATTTTATGGCCTTACCCCTTCCACATGGAAGTTCCCTGGCCAGGGACTGAATCCCAGCTGCAGCTGTGATTTATGCTGCAGCTTTAGCCACACCAGATCCTTAACCAACTGTGCCAGGCCAGGTATCAAACCCTGGCCTTCGCAGTGACCCAGGCTGTTGCAGTCAGACTCTTAACCCACTTCACCACAGCAGGAACTCCCCAAATAAATTTTTATGGGAGTCCCAGTATTCTCCTCCCAGATTCCCTCCTTTAAATAGAAACCTTTAACATTGTATTTGGAATTTGGAAAAGACTCTGTAACTCTTTAACAACAACTCTATTACCTCAAATTTAAATCCTGTTACTGAAATACCATTTTACCCAGGATTCAATAAGCAGTTCCAATCTAGCAACCAAGACTTCTACAAAGCATCAGTAAAATAAAAATTATACTTAATAATAACCATAATACAAGGTGAATATTCTGATAGGCTTACTATGTAATCGATCATCAGTTCATGTATTTTGCAGAACAATTTAGTGCTTGGTGTATTTTTTATATTCTAATTGAATAACTTATTTCCCATTTTTTTTTGGTGTGGGAGACACTGGACATATTCAAAGATATTTCCAGAACCTCAAGAAACTTCTGGTTATTTAGGGTTTGCTAATTTTATAAATCATTATAAACGGTTTTGTGGTTTTTAAAAGTTATGGTCCATTTATAAATCACCCTTAGACTGCCTTTTCTCCTCCTTTCCTTTTTTCTTGGTTTCATCAATTTTCATCAGGCAGGAGAAGGGAAACAGGTTTACATATGATATTTCCTCCCTATATAGTCATCAATCCACAAGGCAATATTTGGACAAATTTTTTAGACAATTGTCCAAAAGAGAAGAGTCCGTATTGTCTTTTCACTCCACCTCAATACTAGCTGGGGCCTTTCCTTCATATTATACAACATCTGAAACAATCTCTTTGATGTTCATGTTTACAAATATCACATAATGGAAAGGCCAACAGATACGCATTGAGGAATATCGGTGAGTTTAAGTATCTGACATTAATGGCTTTTGCTCTCATTCTGTAAACCAGAGTTGGCAGTGTACACACCAGGTCCAATAGTGCTGGTTTGCTTTTCTATAGTATCATATTGCAGGGGCTGACTTTTCTCACCCCTTCACTCAGGATTCTGGCGAGAACTCGCCCACTCACAGGCTGAGTATCTGTGTTGTAGATTATTCTTTCCCAAATGAATTGTGACTATTAGTCTGCATTTTTCCAAGATGAATTTTGTTCTGTTATCTACCGTGAAGCGAAATTTCTGGAGGCTTGTACATGCTTTTCTAATTTGTGTTTTAGTGTTCTTTACAGCATCATCTGCAAAAGACATTTATTTCCTCAAGGGAATGCCTTCTTCAACATCATTAAAGAAAATATTAAATCTAATATGTTCCAATAACATTTCCTTTGGATCCAACCTTATACTTCCCCATCACTATTCAGCTAGTATGGATCATCCCTTTCCTTTTTTATTATGATCTAGGGACTAGTTCTCAGTTCTTGACATAACAGTATACACAGAGTGGCACAGTGGACTCATGGATAAACACTGAGGAGTGGAGGGGAATCTAAGTTGTCCCCAGTCTCCAATGTTGTTTTTCAAGGTCTAAGACACACAGTCCCACTAATGAAGGTGGTGGTGTTTATTCATTAACCCCTCCTTGTTTGAACCCGGATGCCCTTACCAAAGCTCTGTTTGCACAGCTTGTTCTGAAATGCTCATCTGGAGGTGAAAATCCTTGCCACTGTTTACTCTAAATGATGTATCCTTCACTTCGGGGTCAAGCCGTTTCATCAAATACAGGCTCAGTCTACATCCCATATAGCTCTGTGTCCCTCTGACATGGTGACTTATTAACTCGGCTCATTTGTAGCTTGTCTTCCTCTCTAGGGTTGCCCTTACCTGTCTCATCACATAGCTCAGCGATTCAGAACATTATGGTTCCATCCACACCAGCCTCATTTTATGATGAAACATCAAAATATTTGCTTATTTTTTTGGCCGTGCCCATGGCATGTGGAAGTTCCTGGGCCATGGATCAAATCCACGCCAGAGCCACAGCAGTAACCAGGGCTATAGCAGCGACCAGAGCCACGGCAGTAACCAGAGCCACAGCAGTGACAAGCCAGGTCCTTAACCTGCTGAGCCAACAGGGAACTCCTCAATATTCACTTTTGACTCACATCATTCAATTTAAATATTTCAAAACTGTGCATTTTATTTTTATTAGACTACATGCTTCTCAAGGCCAGGACTGCATGCCATTTATTTTTCCCCATGGAGACTCTGCCTCTGACTGGTTGGGGTGCCCCATTTTACCTTCCCTTAGCTCCCTAAATACTCTTCATAGCCTTCAGCACATCTGTCATTTATTATTAAATTAATTACTTAAAATATATTTGCTACTCGAAAAAGCTGATGACTCTATGACTCCATAAGGGCAGAGACCACGTGACTTTGTTCACCACTTCATACAGAGCACAAAAGTCCAGAACTTGCTTCATAGGAGGAGATCAATATACATATGTGGCTGCCTAACTGATTTCAGGAAAAAAATGGAAGAAAGCTCTTAAGAACGCTTAGTGCACTTGATTTTAGGCTAAACTGTACCTAAACTGGTTTCTAGCAGAACAAAAGGATTTTCTTCTATCCGTCTGAGTGAGAGTCAAAATGAGGTAATAAATACCTAGTAAGTACACAGCATGATTCTACATACAATAGGGACACAGAAGACACAGATGATGTGGTCATCTGAAGAGCCATCTAGCTCAAAGCCACAAGAGCCCTGCCAGCTCTCATAAAGGTTTCTCTCCCTGCTAAATGTGACAGCAGGCAGGTGTCACATGCCTCTGAAGAATGAACTCATCCAGAACTGGAATCAGAGCACAGACACAGTCTGTTCTCAGGGACTCCAGGTCTAACCCAAAATACATCCCTTTGATGTATTCCAAATTTCTCCTTCGATAGCCGTGACGATGGGGCCACAGGACACAACCTGAATTTGAACCACCATGCCCTCGTTTAATTATGTTTATCAAGCTATGGATGTGTTACGAGTATCCTCAACATTATCACACTAGGATTTTATCAAGGCTTAATCTCAGCTAGTGTCTTGACTTTCTCTCCCCATCTTATCAAGTCCCCAGATGTCTCCAGCCTGCATGTAAGTCTCACTTCTCTAAACGTCATCTATGTTTATGGTGTCACTCTCCTATAGTTTCTCATTCTGGAAGCTATGATGCCTTCCTATTAGCTATCACCATGTTCAGGTTCCTCTGCCTGGCCTTCGGAGCCCAGAAACTCACTCTCTTGCCTAACTCAGTTTTTCCGTTTTGTCCTGTTTTACTCCCCAGAACAGAGCTGCAGGTCTAGGGATGTCTCACGGAGAGATTACTGCAGCCCCACTGCCTGCCGGGAATATGGAAATAACCCCATAAATGATGACTATGTTTATATAGTCTTCAACTTATTCCAGTCTTTTCTTTTCCTGCTTTAAATTCTCATTACCATAATAATCAGCCTTGTACCACTTGGGATGTAGTCACTAATTGATGTACTATTTCAGTCACTCCATTTCCGTAAATTGACTAAGTTCCCAGGGATCAGAGACCATGCTTTATACTTTCTCCATGTTTTCAAAAACCCCTAGCATAGATGTAGCTGTTCTCTAAACAAATGTTAACTCATATTTCATTTATTGAGTTTAATTTATCGTAATGTATTTGTTGTGACTTTATCTCCTCTAAGTTATACATTTTTCATAACGTCTCTAGAGTAATATGTAGTACAACATGGGCCCTTATATGTACTACATGGTTTCATAAAAATTAATTACACAAAATCATAAGTTCGTGTTTGAAGGCACCTCCCATCTTCCCAAGTTTTATTTGTTTGCTTTTTGTTTCTGTTTTTTGTACACAGGGAAGTTCATGATCAGAGGTAATTAAATGATGAAATGAATGTCGAATGCAGAATTATAAAGCTAGCTGGTAGCCCCAACAGATCAAATAAAATGTTGAATTGCCAGTGTTAAATAAAATGAAGAATTGGGGATTAAACATGGTAACACAGTCTGTTAAGACAGGTGTAGGTATTTTTCCAACGTCTACAGAGAGAATGCAATTCTACCATTTACCTTTTATTATAAGGGAAAAAAACATCTTGCTTGCTCAGAGTTAGAAGTGCTTTAGCAGAAACGAATTCATTTAATTTCACTGACTCCCTGGGAAGAAACTTGGAGAACATATTAACTCCATGTTATAAATAAAGATATTGTCCAGAGAGTTGAAATGAAAGAGCTCACGACTATTCACCAAAATTGGTGGTTAAAACTCTAATCCCCACATGGGGAAGCCACATCTGTCCATAGAACAGCCTAATGGGTTTATAAATACGGTCTGGTATAAAATCATTTTTAGATTAAAAAAAAAATCACATCAACATCTTCCAAAATAGTTTTCTAAGTACAACTGTTCAGAAGAAGAGCTATACAAGAGCAAGGGGTGAAAACAGAGGAAAATCTGGACAATGTCACATTCAAATTGTCTTGTTTCGTTTCTTTGAACCGTGTGACTACATGGGGCACCAGAGGGTAAAAGATGGAATGACGCTTTGCTGGTCTTTAGGCAATCTGGAATAGTAACTCTTTTTTTTTTTTCTTTTTTCCCTAGGATAAATTTTAAAGGACTACAGAGGGAAGAGAAATATAAAAGATGAGAAGCACCGCAGAAATTCCCGCATGGTTCCCAGGGGAGAAGTCCAAGTAACCAGCGAACCTCTCCTCAGAGAAGTGTTTAACTGTTAGACAGCTAATCCATTTGGAACACCTTGTTCTAAACATACAGACAAAACAGATTTGCTATAAAATCCTCTCCTTCAACTCCCAAGAAGACAACAGTGGATTAGGTGACCAGAGAGACTACTTGGAAACTTCCATGCTTGTGGTGTTTCTGAGTCATGTCTTTAGTCAGGGATAAAGCTGATTTTAAATGATGTGGCTCATGCTTCAGAAATGTTGTGCTCTAGACAGATGGACCATATGGAAACTATGAACTGGCTTCATACACAGGACCATGATGAGCCTATGCAACGTTTCATGTTCTCTGTTTCTATTCAAGTCGTCTGGTGAACAATATATTATCATAAGACATGGTATATGATGGACCTTTGTTTCAGTCCTGAGTAGTGATTGTTTTAATGTTATAGATGTTTTTAACATAGGGATTAAAAACACACTTATTTAGCAAAAAAGGCATGGGGTATTTTGGATGTTAAATATACTCCGATTGTTTCTTCAGGGTACTGGGTTGTTTTGATATATCAATAAAGACATGGTCCAAAAGGAGGACAAAACTTATCAGAATCACAGATGTCAAGGATTTCCTTTCCAATGGATAAACTTTAACACTTTTCCAAAAGATTTTAAGTACTAAAATCAGTAAAATTACAATAAAATCACGATGCCAATTTGCTAAGAACTAGAAAATGATTAGCTTGGGGGATATAGAATGTTCATTCATGGTTTACTGCTTTAGTAACTATTAGAGGGAGTTCCCGTTGTGGCTCAGTGGTTAATGAACCTAACTGGCATCCGTGAGGACGCAGGTTTGATCCCTGGCTTCATTAGTGGGTTACGGATCTGGCATTGCTGTGAGCTGTGGTGTAGGTGGTAGACGTGGCTCGGATCTGGAGTTGCTGTGGCCCTGGTGTAGGCTGGGGGCTACAGCTCCAATTGGACCCCTAGCCTGGGAACCTCCATATGCCATGGGTGCAGTCCTAAAATACAAAAAGAAAAAACAAAAAAACACTATTAGAGAAAGACCAAAGTTTTCAATTCAAACTTAGAAAATGTATAGCAAGTTTTTTCTTTCTTTTCTTTTTTTTTTCCTGGATTGGGTTTAAAATTTAATGAAAAACCAGGGAGGTGAAAAAAAGTTACAATTGTTGGCACAATCCCAAAATGGAAGAAATGAACAGAACTTAGGTGATAGCATGTTTTGTATAGGATGTGGGAGGGCTACAGAATAGCTGAAATTAATATGTGGAAAATAACTGCACTGGTTCCTAAGAGGTATTCAGAAACTATCATATGTACTCACTCAGCTTGTAAATCTTTGCAAAGGCCATGATGAAAAATGATCATGTTTCATTATTATAATTAAAATAGAGTGGTCTCAGATGCTTTTCTCAAGAAGTAAAAAGAGAAGACAGGATTATACGGGTACAGTTGTTTAAAAAGGAGAAGCATTTAAGGAACTATAAACGTTTTTTTTTTCCGAGGAGATTTATTAAAATGTAATTGGATTGTATGCTTATGATTAGGAGAGAATAACAGGATTTCCCCATATAATAAATGAACCTCATATTTTACAGATTGCAATGCTCAGTTTTTGGTATTTTCTATTTTGACCTGAGAAAATCTTATAAGAAACTATAAAATTTGTTCATCTCAATTCACATTAGGGCTGTGTTCACAGCAAGTTGGCAGAACCAAAGTCTAAAATGGATCAATTTTAATTCTCTGCTATAGGCATATAGATTTGAATATATTGGTGATCAAAAAGTGAAACTTTAATTTTAAAACAATAAACACTGATAGTCATAAAATAATTCAGACCTGAAAGTCTGAATTTTTTCTATATGCCCTTTCATTTTCATCTTGCTTTAAAGTTTTGAAAACACTCTTACCTATAAATTTTATGCTGGCTTATAACCAATAGATATTTAGTAATTGAAATTAGAATTTTCCTCTTGTGATCCCTAGTCTTTTATTTATTTCAAAAGTAATAAAGTAAAAAATACTATGAAATTTAAAAAGTAATAATAAAATAAAATAAGTAAAATACTATGAAAGGTTATATTTACTTTCATATCTTGTCTTTCTTCATCAATAAAATCAGCTACACAACCAAAAAAACTTGTCTCCCCTTGGAACTGCTTGTATTTTTTTTTTTTTTTTTTTTTTTTTGCTTTTTAGGGCCTCACTCGAGGAATATGGAAGTTCCCAAGCTAGGGGTCAAATTGGAGCTGCAGCTGTTGGCTGGCCACACCATAGCCATGGCAACATGGGATCTGAGCAGCATCTGTGACCTACACCCAGTTCACAGCAACATAGGATCCTTAACTCACTGAGCAAGGCCAGGAACTGAACCTGAGTCCTCATGGATACTAGTTGGGTTTGTTACCACTGAGCCATAATGGGAACTCCTACTTCCAGTCTTTTAAAAAAAACTTTTGAGATCTGAAAGGCAGTTCTGAGAAATAACTGTTTACAACCTTGAGGCCCCCTAAGACCCTCTACAGATAACCTGTGTCTAGAACAGCACAGGGAACAGCAAAAACATTTTGGTATTTTTGTTTGGTGTTACAATCTTAAGATATATGTCGTTAAGATATATTTTATTACTTACAATGAAGGTTTTCTTAGAAAAGGCACTTAAATATTTGTATACTATTTACAGGATGTCAAAGGGAAATGACTTTTCTTAATTATTTCTTGTGCCTTTCTTTCTCATTTTGCTAACTTTTCTTTCTATTAGTTCAACCGCCTCTTTGGCAGACTTGTTCTTTGTCAACATTTATATCCCAAGTTAATAATATTCTAGATCAGAAGATGTGACAACAGTTTTTTTTTCCCTTCATTTAGGACAAGCATTGCTACTTTAGAACAGTAGGACACAGATACTGGTTAAGTATGAAATAAACATACGCTTTTTTGTTTTTTATGGCTCACCCGTGACGTATGGAAGTCCCTGTGCCAGGGATTGAATCTGAGGTGCAGCTGTGACCTATGCCACAAGTGTGGCAATGCTGGATCTTTTGACCCACTGAGCCAAGCTACAAAATGAACCCATGCCTCTGCAGCAACTTGAGTCACTGCAGTCGGATTCTTAACCCACTGTGCCACAGCAAGACCTCCTTTTTCATCATTTCAATGAGACATTAAAACATCATTTACCCCGCCAAATTATTTGAGTCCATGTACCACATATAACCTAAATTTCAAGGTTAGACTAAAAATGCATGGCCTAGCAAACACTCGTTTTTTGATGAGATCTACTAATTTTAACTGCAAGTTTTAAATATTTAATGTACTGATAATATCTTTGTTTAATTCTGCCTGTTGAGAGAGGATAACAGCGATACTTCTCCTTTAGGTCACTGGAGAGAGTGCCGTTCTAAGTAAATCTATAAATAACTGCAGCGCATGAGAGAACACTCTACCTTCTATCTGCAGTGATGCTACACATGCTAAGTGCATTTCCAAACAAATCCAAGTTGCTGGTTTTTCATTAGTGAGATCAACCTAAATTTCATTTTTTTTTTTTTTGTCTTTTTGCCTTTATGTAGAGCCGCACCCGTGGCATATGGAGGTTCCCAGGCTAGGGGTCTAACAGGAGCTGTGGCTGCCGGCCTTTGCCACAGCCACAGCAACACGGGATCCGAGCTGCGTCTGCAACCTTCACCACAGCTCACGGCAACGCCGGATCCTTAACCCACTGAGCAAGGCCAGGGATCAAACCCACAACCTCATGGTTCTTAGTCGGACTCGTCAACCACTGAGCCACAAAGGGAACTCCTAAATTTCATTTTTTAAAAGTAGTTATGAAAGAAGAATCTTATGCCAAGTGTAACAGATGTGTCAGAATCTTCTGTCCTTCTGCTCCTTTTAGTTGTCCTATTTGCTTTGCAGGTGACCACTGAGGTAAAAAGGAACATTATCTTACAGCTTCATTCATACATCAGATGAAGATGGAGGCATTCAGAGTTCTAGGCCTCTATGATATTTGCACATCTCTCTTAGGTAACAATGAGGAAAATCGTGAAGAAAGCTACTTTGTCAATATGAAGGCAAAAAAAAGATCATCACATTGGAAAAAAGCAAAAAACTATTCTGGGTATAACAGAGAAGATGACAAATGGTGTGAACTTTTCACAACACTCTACAAATAAAACAGCACTACTCAAAGGATGCAATGAAATGGGAAACAGCAGTGGTAACACATCATGAGACACAGAATCATCTGAAAGAAGCAGTCATGAATACAGGCCACACAGAGGATTTCTTTTCTTACTTGCACAGGTATCTTGAGGGGTTTGAGAGGTCTTTCACCATGAAGCACTCGCCTCCGTTCACACAGAAAGTTTTCTCCTTCTCTGCACACTTGACAAGATGACTTGTCCCAGTTGTAGATGTTGATGTGGCTGGATAAAAGATAAAGAAGGGGAAAGGTTTACACTCATCTTTCCCTCTTCTAAGCAGCCTTTAACCTTAGATTCTCTTAAAAGGAAGAGTTCACATAAGGTACAGTGTACTCCACTAAACTTTCAGGCTTAATCAACAACAGTAAAGACATTAAGTACATTCTGGGTGTAATTTAATACAGTAAAATTATAAAAGGGTAATTATAGTTATGTTTCTTATAATTCAAGAGGATTAATTATAATCAACATTTCTTACAACTGATATTTTATCTTCTAAGGAATTTGGAAAAGAGACGAATTACTATTATTAAAAAAATACATTTTCTAGGAAGGCTAAAAAATAATGACATTCATATCAGTGCAACTGAATTTAGATGTCAGTTTTTAATGGCAACTAGTTGATAAAATTATTTATTTACAAAATTATGTGTTCTATGTATAGGGACTTGATTTTTTTTTTTTTTAGACATAATGTTCAGCTAAGAAAAATACAAGGGAGCCTATTTATTTCTAATGAAAAACATGTTATTAATTGAATATATATTAACGTGTAGTTCAGGGGCAATTTATTCAAAATTTCCACTCTAATTTCTACTCAGAGGAATATTATTGAATGCCTGATTGCCATCATGCTTTTGAAGAAAAGCAATGACAAAATACTATTGCTGCAAATATAGAATAAGTCACTACAAAATCCACTTATTCTGACATAGGAGTAGAAACAAGTTTTAATTTTGCTTTGCAACATCTTCATGTGATAAGCTTGATATTCACTTGCCTTCAAACTTCACAGTGATCAGAAAATCAGTGATTCCTCCACCATTAGGTGCAAGGATTAAATGAAGCCAAAGTGCTCAGTCCTGAGACTGTAAGGGAATTTAGTTTCAGAAATTCTCCCCACTTCCATCACTGAGAACATCACTCTTGAGCCTGGACTCAGCCCTAAACAGCCTAACTCACATAAGGTTTATCACTGACATTATCAGTATGAAATGCAAAATCAACCTGTCCAGCCAGTGAAGATTCTATTTACTTTTCCAGGGGGGAAAAGAAATCCATCTTTAGATAGAAGTTTTTCCCATTTACCATCTGACTCATCCTTAATGACTTTTAATTCTTAATGTCTTTTTTTTCAATTTCTATTTTACTGTTTGCACGTGAAATTCAGATGCTCTTGTTTACTTTTATTTGACCCATCACGTATTGTTTTTCCGTTTTCTTGTCTTTCTTTTTCATCTTTTTCCTAAGTGCCCATTTTGCTTTGAATTTAACCTAACTGCTCTTCCAGTTCTCTTCGATTTGTACTCTACCTGATCAAAATACCCAGCATCTGATTATTCGTTTTTTGAATGACTCGAGGCCTTTCTTGTCTCTTACTCCTCTATCTAAGGCGTGTTTGGACCATTTCACTGTTCTCACTATGGCTTTCAGGAGGAACAGCAAAAGACAGGTAAAATCATTCTCACTTTGGAGGCAGATCTGGTTCAAATCCCATTTCCTATAAGCTTTACGTCCTTGAGCAGATCACTTCACCACCCAGATAGTTAATTTTCCTATTTAGAAAACAGGAGTAAGGGCACTCCTGCAGGACTTTTATAGAGATTATCAGTAATCTAGGTAGAGGAACTGGAATGAATCTGGCATTGTATGAATAATAGCAGGTATTATTACTGAGCAAGTAATGAAGAATCTTATTTTTGGTATCTATCAACCAGATGGAAAACTTGATAATAGAAATCTGAAGGTTTCAAACAGGCATGCATTCCTTGAATCAGCACTATGGATAATTAAGAATTGGGTTGATTTTTTAAAAAATTATTCCAACAAAAAGTCCTTTTCAGAATGCATTTGCAAATGTCCTCCTCAGGTCTACAAACCAAACCCAAAGAACCAGGGAGTGAGGAAAGAGGTGATTTTATCTGTTAACAGCTACACTCTGCCCATCTTTATCAGGAAGAGGGGGGCATAATTTGCATCCTTTGGTCTGTAAAATCATAGATACACAACTTCTATACATCCCTTAGCCTAAAGTTTAACACAATATTATACCTGCTTGTGAAACTGTTTACTTAGGTGCTATGAATATTTTCATCCATGGCAATTGTTTTTTAAAAACAGTAGGAGGGAATTTGTCTTAGATGTTCCAAGTTTTGTGCTTAAGACCTTCCACTGCTGACAGGAATCTATGGATATCGGGCAGGGTATCTTTGCTGTCTCAGGCGACAGTGCAGAGAGCCCCCCTGCTGTGTTCTGTCACCATCATTCCTGTAGAGGAACTCTGAGCCCAGCAGACCCCAGTGGTCTCTGAATCCCTGACAGGTTGCTAAGAATTACCCCTCACCCAAGCTGGGCAGCAAACACAGCAGCAAGCTCTTTCAGAACAAATGCTGAGGCTTTTACTAAAAAAAAACAAAACCATCATTCCCCTCCAACCACCCAAAGCAGACACTCCGCTGTTACTTGTAAACTCACAACAGAGATTATCAGTGATAGAGACAGAGACAGATATATCACCTATATGCCTTGGATTTTTCTGATCTGTGTTATCAAATAAGATTAACAAATGTAGGGTAAAACTAGAAATAATCCCTCTTTTTCAGTCATTTAACTAGATATTCCCGACCCTACTATCCTTGCATGCTGTCCTGCAGCTCTGAGTTATGATACATTCATGGGAAAAATTCTTAGATCATGACTTGACACTAGTCATGGGATATTTGATAATCAAATAATTCTTGGGGAAAAATGAAGTAGCAACTCTCTCCTGTGGTCATGGACTCTCCTGTTTAGCAATTTTATTCTTTAGTAGCAGTGAGAACAAAAATGCTGGTGGAATTGCAAAGCAGCAATTAACTCCCAGGTGACACAAAGTGTCAACTGACTGGGTACAGCTGTTCTGAACCAACAGCCAAGCAGAGGAATAAGACACAACTGTCAGAAGAATCTGGGCTGGGGATGGGGCTACATGCATCTTTCAGATTTTCTGCCAGGTTTGTTTCCATTCTCCTTGGTTGAACACAGCGCAGAGTCAGCCCTAAGCAGATCTATAAACTCCACAGTGATATCCTTTCTTTGTGGTCTATACGAGGTATTGCTAAGTCAGTTTCCGTTTGGTAATTTTGCCAGAAATGAATGAAACTGACAAAGCAGATTCCTGAACCAAACTGTAGGAACATCATTCTTTCTGGGGGAGGTGGGTGGAGTCTGTCAGAGGCAAAGCTAATGGTTTTGCCAACAAAATATGTTTTGATATATAAGAGATGACCCTCGTAGCTGTTCCCAGAAGTAGGTGACACAGATCTTGGACATTCAGTCCTTAATAAATAAACACTGCTTTGGAACTAGCTGGTCAAAATCCTGGAGTCTGTCATCTTCTAGTAAGTGCTAACTGAACAGCAATTAGGTACACTGATAAATATGGCTCCATTACTTTTATTTGCAATGGATTTTATCCCAAAGGCACTTTCTTTGGGATATTAGCAACTACAAAATTACATAAGGAAGAAAGTATAAATGGAGCAGTTAACATGTTATTAGGGAATTACTTCTGAGTGTTTTACTCTTGACCTGGTCTCTCTTGGTAATATGGGTCAGGACTAGGGACCATTCTGTGGAAGGTTGGACAGTTCTCTGACTTAGCCAAGGAATTGGAGACTAAGATCACCATCTACAGACTCCCTCAGTCCTGCACCACGCAATAGGATTCCCTCCCTTCTAGCCTCCCTCCCTCCTCTTTCCTCCCTCCTTCCTTCTTTCCTTCCTTTCATTCTTTAATGACCGCCTATTATATGCAAGATTTAATAACAACAATTATAAGTTGGGGGGGTTGCAAGTTGTAAGACTGTAAACAATTCTCCTTAAAAAGAAATCTTTATACATCAAATGTAGTGAAATGACACTGGAGTTAGCTAAGAAGAATCACGTTCAAGGCACAATTTTGCCAATTACTAGCTATGGGACTCTGGTCCAGCTACCTGCCTCAGTATATTCAGATGCAAAAATGAGGAATCACAGGGTTGTTGCAAAGTTTGATAAAATACTTTGTCAGCTGCAAAACTGAACACAAAAAGACTAAATGTTTTTATTACTGATGGCATAAATACGGAATGAAGAAAAGCAAACACATTTCTGTCCAGCCTCTGTAATTAATTACATATAATCAACTCTCAGTAAATTATCTTCCTACAAAATGTGAAGAGAAGGTCTAATTTGGAGGGATAACTATTGAATGATTGCAAAGCATTAAGTAAATATCAATAATGGACTCTACTTAACTTTATCAAAACCACTGTCAATAACTTGTACCCACTCAATTTGCTTGTAAAATAAAACTGAAGAACAATTCAAGTTAAAAGAAAAAGAAACTGTCTTAAATGTGAATTATTTTCTTTTCCAGATATACACAATTCTCTAGTCTTTCTGACTGAGCCTTCAAGTTACATGAATTAAGTATTTCTGCATATTACTGTAACAGTTTAAAAACTCGAAAATATTTAAAAAATAGTATGATGTCCACAGAACATGGGCCATAGTATAAACATGGTTTGTAACTGAACATTTTAGAAATCACAGACTACGGCTTACACTTCAGTAAATACACAGAATAAAATTTTGTGGAGAGTAATTAAGTGTTCTCTGCTCACTACTAAGTATTTTCCCATGGAATCACACAGTATTTCCTATAGAATGTCAGACTTTTTCTGCTCAAAGACAAGCTTAAAAGAAAATAATTCTGGAACCATGGCTCACTTTCTTGCTTGTTTTAAGTGGTGTTTTCCTTATCAGTGAAGCAGACAGCACCAACAGACCAGGGCCATTACACAAATGCAAATTGCTGATAAGAAGCCACTCCATTCTTCTTTGACAATTAGCAGGGATTACTATGAGTGTATAGTGTTTACCCCTAGGAGCATTGGGTCCTATCTTCCCTGAGTGAGCCCTTAGTAGGAGTTTTTAGGACAATTCTTAATGATTTACTTGCAGCAGATTAAACTAAATGACTCATGTAGTTTTCTCAATAACATATACAAATTTTAACAATATTTATATTCCACCATGAAAATGTCAATTTTATAAAGGTGCAGGTATTTTTTTTTTTTTTTAATCCTTACCTGGGATATCTTCCATGGCTATGCTTTTAGAAATCTGCATGTTTTCTTGCTCTTTGATTTCCCAGTTAAAAAAAAAAAAATCTGAAATTATTATTCTTGCTCAGAATATAGCTCCTTTGCAATTATGTGCTAGAAGCACTTTGAACTCCTACTGGGGGAAAAAAACGCTTATGCGGTTTCTGAAAATGAGGCACTGGCGCAGAAGCTCAGCAAGAAAAGCTGTGCCACCTAATGCAGCTTCTATAGATGCCAACAGAAGGATGGGGGGTGGGGTGGGCATTGGTTCTGCAAAGGGAAATCCAGAGCCAGGCTCAGAACCACCAGAAGAGCATCATCATTCTGGGTTGGCATTTTTTTCCAAGTAGTAATTCAGTCCTTTGCTGAATAGCTAATAGGTATTTGAAAAACGAAAAAAAAAAAAAAAAAGTGATAGAAGATAAAAGAAACCCGTGCTGACTTAAAGGTTCCCGGAGCCAATACTGCGATTTAAACCATATTATCTCCTTGGCCTCTCTTCTACCGAACTCTGCTACAGAAACAGACAGGGGAGCCAGGAGAGAACCATAGTGAGACCACGAATGGAGCCAGAACTTTCTAAAGTAGAATTAGGGTATCTCGCTTTATGGATCTCGGGACTTGGTAATAAGCTGGAAGTACTTAGAGGCTGATAGCTGACCTATAAGGTGAGAGTCTGTCCAAGAAGTAAGCTGACTCCATGGGCTGATAGGGGTTAACTGGTTTAAGTGATGAATTTGGCCTTTGGCATCATAACATACATAGAATGGTGGAGCCCCCAAAAATCTTAACCAATTTATAGTTTATCCCATATTGGAAAACAAGGATACAGATCATTCTAAAGAATAGTTCTGCAGTCTTTAATAAAATATCTCAGGCTAAAAACTCACAAAAGTGTACAGGGGTCACACAAGTGAATCAGAAAATGCTTGTTTTCTGTTTTGTTAAACATACACTGGAGCTGAAGCAGGTTAATAAGATCACCTTTCTATTCCTCTCTCTCTTACAAGCTCTCTGGGCAGGCCCTGGTAGCAATTCTTCCTTCTTCAGCAGAATGAAAAGTAACCTTTGGGTATTTCTCCTCATAAAACCAAAGTATAATTTTGGTGGTAACACTGAAATTTGGTGGTTCATTTGTAGCTGAACAGAAAGCAGATACTAAATTCCCAGCAGTTGCTGAGAAAATAAATGCTTTGGTATCATGAGATAGTGTCATCCTTAGAAAAATAAAATTGTCAAGAAAGGTTGTTTTTCAAACATAAACATTGCTACTTTTTTTTTTTTTTTGACAACACATTTCACTCATGACATGGTGTAATCATTCTAGGCTACAACTTCTTTAGGGCAACATGTCAATGGCATAAAAGCCTTGAAGGATGTCTTAGCTTTTCTAAAGGAGTCTCTTCCAACAGTGGATTATTGGCTGGGGTGAGTTAAAAGAAAGCTAAATGTTCTTCCTTACAAAGTCAGTAATCTCATCTTAGCTAAGATGCCAACTTCAGAAATATGGTTCTGCTATATATTTTCTACTAATCACTGACAGTTTTATCTGAGTATAAAATTTCCATAGCGAGAAGTCAACGAACGTTTCAGGTCTCTCTTGACTCTTTTCTCAATACCTATTCTAAAGGAGTAAAATCCACCCAGCCTGCAAAGCAAATCTTAGCAGTCCACTTGACTGTTTTAATTTGATATATTTATAGATCTTGGCAGGCTAAATGTAGAAAGCACACATTCTTTACTGCATTCTGTATTTTCTACCAGTATCAATTTGGTTGGGAGAAGGTCATGACAAAGTAGAAAATGTTAACCTGTCATTTTTCAAATTAGTCAAAAGTCTGCAGCAACAAACAAAACACATTAAAACAAAGGAACTTAATCAAGGATTCAGTTATTCAGCGAGCTGCTGCAATTACCATGTGACATTTAATGACATAGGTTAACTTATTCATTGACTAAAATACACTTAGAAATGAAAGTAAATGAAAGGTCAAAAGACAGAAACTCTGAGGTGAATTCATTATCTCATTCATCAAATTAAAAAAAATCATGGTATATCAAAATTAAAAGCCACTTAAGTAGATACAGAATCAACATTTGATGGGACTGAAAATCAATTTCTATAAAACTATCTAAAGTGTTCTTCTCTCCCCCCAGTCAAATTTGAATTTAATCAGGCATCCAAATGCAGCTACTCATTTATAGGAAGAACATAGAGCAGGGGAGCATATAGAAGAATGCATGGGATGCAATCAGCAAAACCCAAATTATGGAGAACTCTAAAGGACAAATAACCTGATTGCTTTGTTTTTCTTTTTTTTTTTTTTTTATAATGGCTGCACCTGTAGCATGTGGAAGTTCCTGAGCCAGAGGTTGAATTGAAGCTGCAGCTGCCAGCCTATGCCACAGCCATGGCAATACAGAACTGAGCAAGTTCAAGGCAACACAGTTCAAGGCAACACTGGATCCTTTAACCCAGTGAGTAAGGCCAAGGATAGAACCCATATCCTTGTGGATAGTAGGGTTCTTAACCCATTGAGCCACAATGGGAACTCCCAAATAACCTGATTTCAAAAAAAAAAAATTAAAAGAAGATAAAAAGACAAGGAAAGCTAGAACTGGAAACAGACCAAAAGGGTAAGAAAAAAGTAAAACCTAAAATATAGACTTTAAAGAGATACAGATAAACCAATCACAATACATGAAACTTACTTGAGTCCTTTTTCAAAGTTAAATATGTGATTATATATATATATATATGAGGATATGTGATATTTATAAGAGGAAATCTGATCACTGGTTAGTAATAAATATTACTAAGGGGTTATCGTTAATCGGTATATGTGTCAAATGCATTATGGTTATGTTTAAAAATAGTCCTTATCTTTCAGATATATGCTGAAATAGATATACATTGAATGATAAGATGTCTGGGATTTACCTCAAAATAGTAAGAAGGAAGGGAAGGGAGTGGGGTCAGGATAAAACAAAATTGATAATTGCTGAAGTGGTTACATGAGAACTCATTATATTAGTCCTTGTACTTTCATATGTTCAATATGCCTGTTTAAATTCATATATATATATATATATATATATATATATATATATATATATGTTTAAATATATGCTTTCATATACTTAAAAATACGAATATCATGCTTTTCAAAACATGTCCTTATGAAGTGGAATTTTAATGATACTCTATATTATCTAAAAATATAGACTTTTAGCCACTGACCTAAATCCTCCTTAAACACTGAAACTCCTGAGGAAAGGGGTGTTTTCCTTAATATCAAGAATAAGCCAAGAATGCTGACTATTGGTGCTATTATTCAATACTGCTCTGAAAGGACTAATCTATGCAATAAGGCAGGAATAAAAAATTGTGGTATAACTGTAAGATAAAATAATCATTATTGGAAGATGATATGACTGGATACTAGTATTAACTTGCAAGAAAACCCCAATGAAATAAAAAGATTATATTCACAAGAGGATATATAAATCAACTATGTCAGCCAGACATGAACCTAACAGTAAATACACAGAATAGGAGGTACTTTAAGAAAGGGTGATATATTAAGATGGGGAACTGGATGAGTACTTGGGGTAGAAGAAGGCATTTTAATAAAGGGAAGAGCAAAGGAATTTGTGGAGGTAGAAAAATGAATGTCATGTTCAGTTAAAGAAGTTCAGTTTGGAAGATGGACTGTAAATAGGGAGGTAAGTTAATGAGGCTGTAAAATACTAATACTTCCGTATTAAAGAAGCCTTTGGTAACGTGACTGGAATTAATGTTTAATCTGGAGAGAGCTGGGTTTTTGCTTAGAGTCATGATTAATAAAATTAACAGTCTACTCTATAGCCTTTGAAAGGGAAGAAAATGGAGATAAGGAGGCCAGTGAAGCTGACACAAAGGTCTAGATGAGAGAAAGGTGGTTCAGACTAGCGCATTAATGACGGGAGATCTGGTGCCATGTTAAAGAATTAACACTGCTCTGTATTTCTATACATTAAAATTAAGCAAGAACTAAACACTGGCATTTGTTTTTCACACTTTGTATTGCACCTCTTTCTAAAACATGCAAACTGCCTAACGCGTGTTTTCTCACTACTCTACACAATTCAGAAAATACCCATGATATTATTAGACAGAGGGACTGAGGCCCATTCTCAAAGCTCAATACACATCGGTAGAATTTAAATGTCAAGTCTTGTAGCCAAAACTACAAGATGGATGCTTTCCTAATTTAACTCTATCACATGTGTATTGATATAAAGGAGATCATTCAGAGCAGACAGGATCATAGTTGGCCAGAAATTCTAAGTTACACAGATGATCAAGGTAGTGATACTCCTGAAAATGATGAAAGTGTCTCCCGACGAGAAATGATTCCTGACGCATATTTTAAATCATCTAAATGGTCAATGTTTTGCATAAAGGAACCTCCATAAAACAGTAGAAGAAATGCGGTCCAGGCAACATAGACGCCATCTTCCAATGGCTTCAGGTTTAAGCCAGGCCTCTTGGACCAATGGTCCTGTAATACAAGAAGCCTGAAAATGCCTTAGAACTGCACCATCGCAGCCCTAAAACCCCAGACTGTACATTTCTATACACTATTTAGTCAAATTACAATGATTCTGTGTTTGTGGGATGGTTGCGGACATAAAGAGCCAGATTCTGCTTCCATAAGCACAGCATTTTCCTCACTGAGGCCAAAGGTTGCTGCAAATAAAGGAATGAAGCAGTAAAAGCTTGTTTGAACATATGAATCTTGCTCCATAACACGCAGCTAATTTCAGTGCATGCATTTTCCCAGAACTCCCAGGAGGTCCTTGTTCCCAGGTTTGTGATCAGAATAACAAAACATCCCTCCCTGTAAGATGATGTGCTATTAAATGTGTATCTGCAGGCTTTCGGCTCCAAACACAAATTCTATGTAACCAAAAAACACATGAACATCTAACTTTTTTCAATACTGCTATTGCCATTTACACATGACCAGTCTGGACAGGATTAAAACAAGCTTCCAAAAACACACATAACTTTAAATGCTTTACCTCAAGAAAACTTTTTGCCCCGCCCCATACAGGACTAGCTGGTCTCATAATACTTAGTTTTTAACAGGCCTTATTTTCCTAAAGAACATATTTAAAAAAAAATTTTTTTAAAGTGTAGTTGATTTACAATGAATGTTGTGTCAGTTTCTGCTGTACAGCAAAGTGACCCAGTCATATAAATAAATATATATATATATATACACACACACACATATATATATACATACACGCACACATTCTTTTTGTCACATTATCTTCTGTCATGCTCTATCACAAGAGATTAGATATAGTTCCCCGCACTATAGAGTAGGACCTCACTGCTTATCCATTCTAAATGTAATAGTTTGCATATTCTTTTTAGCTTAGAGATGGGGATAGGGTGGGGGTGGAGGAAATATTACAAATAAATCCTGCAGCTTTATGGGAATTGGGCCAAAATTATAAATTAAACTGGACTACATTTATGTCTAAAGAAGCTTTCCTTCAAGCCTTGGGATTTTTTATTTTGTTTTGTTTTTAAATTTCTGGGCCTTGACGCTCAAACTGAACAGACGCCTGTTTTTCTACTGTTGGCATTAAACCTTGTGGTTCAATAAAAGGGAAACAGGCAGGTGCACACAAACTCTTTTTCCAAAGGACACAATATTTTTGAAAAAAACTGGAGCCATGTGTTCAGTGTCGTGCTCTCAGCATCTGGCCTGGCTGTTTTATATAGCTACATCATTCGCTCGTTGGAAAAACTCAGTGGAAATCATCATCCTGCTTACAGTTAAACCAAAGAAAGGGCATGTCGTAAAAGAAAGGCGGAGGAGAGGTCAAGGTCTTATTGAAGCTCATCTGGCTATTTCCCTGCTCTGCCAGAAACAGGGACTATTCTGAAGGTCCCCACATAGGATTTTAGTTATAATTTATTAGTTTTTTTTTTTTTTTTCCGGTAGTGATATATCTATCTGTATATGCAGGCTAATAAAACACTTCCATCTCCTGAAGTCATGATAATTCAGAATGGCTGTGGTCTTCCCCCCTTTGAAATGGAAATGGTTTCTATAGATACTGCAAGTATGTGTTTAGTACTGATCTTTGTTCTTTCCGTCCACTGCTAAGGTGCTTCATACCTGAACACTGATGAGGAAACAGCCTAAAGCAGGGAACTCCGGCTGTGGAACATACCAGCTGGAAAGGAGTCACAGCTCCGCAGAGCCACCTAAAACTCAAAGCTGGCAGAACCCAATCCTAGGCCATGTCCACTCTGCCAGTTTAATTCCTCATATTCCCACAGAGTTTCTGGAGAGGAGCCAAATGTCTTCAGTTGAGTTCTGCTGCTTATTCAAAAGCTTTTAAGAAGTCAAACACTTTGCAAGGCCAAATGGTAAGTCTAGTAGGTATATGCATTACTTTTCTGCTCCCATAGGCATTGCCAAAACCTAGTGAGAACTTTCCAGTTCAGTGACTACTGAATCCTGTGACTACCATAATGGGGAGGCATGGCCAGTGTTAATTATGATGCTGAAACCCACTGAGGGGTAGTTTGCAAATGACAGGTGAGTTCTGGGTATATTTCTTAGCAGAAACAAGGCTTCTAGGCAAAGGAGATGTTGTTAATAAGAAGAAACCAGACCTCTCACCCTGTTCTTCAAAAATACCTGTTTGTTTCCAGGCTTTTCTTTTAAGAACATTTTACTTCTGAAGAATATTGAACCAGAGAACACTTTTGTTGAGTCAGAGATTTTTTTTCTTGATTACACAGCTTGCTGGTTTGTTGGACACTCAATCCCAGGGACATACCTGTCTTCATAGAGATCAGTCCCAGATGGGTGATCTTTTCTGTCGAGAAACTCCCTTCTCCCTGTGCCTTCACGTCTAATGTTACACACCCCAAATGCTTAAATGCTTCGATTTTTCTCAAAGCCTGAAGGACTCAGGGAAGTGAGTCATGGTTCTATGGATGTCACATAAGTCCCCGGAATTAAATGGTGATAATTAAAAAAGGCTCTTAATTACCAGACAGGTGTTAGAATTCAGTAATTCTTCACTATCCCTTCATTGGTTCTCCACTAAAAATATATCAGAACCTGCCACATGGCTACACAAACCTCTATCACAGCCACTGGACTCGGCCTGAGGTTCATGCTTGGGAAGCTTCAGAGCATTTTTGTGTTTGTTTTGTGTGCATGCATCCTGTGACTATAGCTCTCCTCCCTTAGAAAAGCAATCTGCACTGTTACCCATCGACTGAAAGGTTGCTCTATATTCCTAGGGTTTTTTGGTAGAAAAAAAATGATAGGAACTGAAGGATTCACTGGTAAATAAGGATGGAGGCTATTTTGTCCTTAACTCAATCTCATCACTTCTATAATCAAAGTTCTTTTCCTAGAGCTTATAAAGTGCCGAAGATATTTCATGATCCCCCCCCACTTTTGTTTTCTAGACTTCTCATTTGCTTTTAGTCTAATCAGCTGACATGAGCTCATCATAAAGCCAAATATAATTTTAAGCAGACTGAATAAAAACTAGTTCATTATTTACAAACACTCTTAAAATATATGATGATTCTTTAAAATATATAAAATTCAATTTTATCCTTTGGCAAATTCAATCCTCCCAATATCCGCTTAGTGATTTTATCTGTATTCATTTTTTGTTGTCTGTTTGTTTTCAGGATTCAAAGACCATTTCATCTGTGAATTATTTCAGTTACAAATAAAAAACTTCAGTTGCTCAAAGGTGAACAAGCATAACACATGGATGAACAGATGGAAATTATGAGTGAATGCATAGTGTCAAAATATTTCTTCTAAAGTCAGAACTAGGCACTGGCAAATTCACAGTAATACCCACAGAAAATGCTAGCCAGAAGTATTTTTAAAATTCCCGCCCCCCCCCCAAAAATCTTACCCATGAATGTCAGAAAGAAAACAAAAAAGTAGTCTGATGGTGGATGGAAGAGGAGAGAACAGGAAGAGTGTTGGCTCTGGGAAAACTTAACGCTTCTTGGGATCTAACAGTGAATCTGAAGTTCAAGTCAATTACAAAGGTCTGGGAGTTTTGTAATTATAAATAAGGATGTAATATCCTTCCACGAATAAACTTAGTCCCAGGAGGGTTTCTTACAACTGGAAGGACTTTTGACATCCAAGTGAAAGGTGGTTACTTTCTTCAATCTGTTCCTTCCTATTGTTGTGCACCATATTCCTTGGGCTAAGAGGCTGGAAACCTGCAATTTACAGTGAAGTCTAGCTTCAAATCCTGACATGAAGCTGGAGTTTCCTCTGCAGAACTATAATAATAGTAACATCACAGAATAGAACTTATGGACATTGAAAAAGTCTATTGAAATGGAATCTGCTAAATGCGCAATGTGATCTATGTTGCTGGAATCACATTCTAAAGACAAGTAACCCAAGTATATATGCACAGGTCAAAAGAAAGAAGGTGACTGAACTAGGAATTGAGTCTGGGTTTTCTGATTTGTTGGACCAGTGCTCAAGGCTCTAAAGGACACTGCTGACCACTTGAGAAACTCTGTGAAAGAATATGACATATATCTGACTTATAACAGTTTTCCCTCTATTTTATAAGAAACTCTGTGACTAGGTATAGAATGAAGTCAGAACAATGTTCCAGCTATTATTAGAACCATAGAAGTAGAGGTCCAGACAGATGGAATCCATCACTATCATAAGTGATGACAAGAAGTACCAGAGGTGGCACTGATGTCTTAGTCATAACTACCCTGAAAATGATTGGGAACATTTCATAATCCAAATAACAAAGAGATCACATCCTCATAGCTCAGCTAAGTCTGATGACTTAAGAAGGTAAAAAACGACATGCTGGAAGTTGGATGAGAAGTAATCATTTCAGCAAGGTTGACAGGGCTCTGTACAGATTCCAAATAAAGAACTTGCTATGTGTAGCATTTCCAATTGCTCAGGCATAAATTAAAAGTACTTTAAAAAATTTTCAAAAGTTTAAGAACAGGCATGGATGCTGCCAGCTAAGAAGATGATGCTAAATTCTGTATCATGCTTCTCTCCTTCCCTATTTTCATTTTTTAAAACTCAGAAATAAAAGTAATGATGATAATAAAGATATGCCTGGTTATCATTCTGTATAAGGCTCCTAGACTCTTTGCAGGCAATTCCCACTAAATATATAATTCAAAAAGGAAATTAAGTTGAAAAATGAAAAATAAAGGTTGTAAACATTTAAATTGCATTATCATCATTACCTGTGATAGAAACTGCCCTTTTCTGTCCCAGAAGCATGAATATCAGAAAGACTGTCTTGATTCTTTTACTTGGTAGAGTTGAGGTCTACAAAGTACTGTTTGGGAAACGGTTTCTACAAAATGTCAGAGATGAAATGATCAGATTCATAATGGGCTCAAAGAGAAAAAGTGCCAGAAAAGGGCCATGTCAGGACTTACTGGTTACTCAGGTGAATTATCCTGCCCAATATCCAGCTAAGTGTGAAATCTTAAAAAGCAGTGCCCTCTTTCTAGGAATACAAGATTTCTGTAGCCTTTCTTATTTACAGAAGAAATAAACCTACCCATTGTTAATAGTCATATTTCTAGAATAAGATCCATCACAAATTATATCTAAATGAGGCTGAGAGTTAAACACCAAAATGCTCATTAACTATGCTCACAACTACCATTTTCACTGGCCATGCTGTTTACCATGTTCTGGTTTTAAGGGAATCTTTAAGGTGGGTAAGAGAAAAGGACAAAAGAAATGAGAAGCAGAGAGAAAAGGCATTTTATGGTTTATGACTGCAAAGATGGTAGAATTATTTCGATACAATATTTTCATCTTTTTTTTTGGCTGCACCCATGGCATGTGGAAGTTCCTGGGCCAGGAAGTAAAGCATGCCATAGCACCAAACCAAGCCATGGCAGTGACAGTGTTGGATCCTTAATGGGCTGCACCACCAGGAAACTCCTATAATTTCATCTTAAGCATCTTCCTTTTGATATCATAAAAATTTATCCTTTTCTATAGTAATCTTGTCTTTCAAAGTAGAAATCATATTCACCTAGCCCGGTAGGCATCTGCCATCAATAACATTTGCTTTAAATTATAACGTCTTTTGCTTCCATACTTTGTTTCCTTTTTTCTCCCCCTTGAGGAGAAATAAATGTTGAACAAACTCAAAAGTTGCACGATAAAGGCAATACAATTCTTAGCAAAGAACAAGAAGACTCATATTCATTAAATATCCACAGTGTGCTGGATAGTCCAGCACCTTAGTCATCAAAATAACCGTAAGAAATAGGTAACATTTTATCCTTTTCAGATGAAGAAACTGATGCTGAAAGAGAATAAATGGCATGCCTGAGTTCTCAGTATAATAAATAATGTGGAAAGGAAATCCAAGGCAGGTTGACTTCAAGGCCCATAATATATCCACTAAAGCCTTCCATCTCATGATTCTTTCAATCCAGAACTACATATGCAAACTTGTAGCTAAAAATAAATGAAACAAAAAACAAACAACATCCTTTCCACAGACTATTAGAGAAGCCATATTTTCCCATCTTCCAGAAAGTATCACTTTCTGAATATTTCCCTGTGTTTGAAAACTGGATGTCAGGAAATGAGACTCAAAATACTACTTTTAAATTACGCATTTTTGGCAGAAGATGAGCAAAGCCACTGTTAGTCAAATCAAAACTATTTTAGTATTAACTCCGAAAAATGCTCAGTCCATGTTGTCTAGTATTCTGTTGTCAGGTTGAAAATGAAATGGTTATCTTTTCAGTTAAGCTTTCCTAAGAACCAGAAAACTAAAGCAATCTTGGAGTTTGGTCTAATTTGGGAAAGTTACCAAAAATTTGATGATGTGACCATTTAGTGTCACAGTGTTGTATTAGGTTCTATCTAATCTCCACTCAAATTATCCTCATCTTTCTTTTTAAAATTATTTTTTGGAAAATAATTTAATATTCATTTATTAATAATCTCCAAGTTAGAAGAAACACTTCATTTGTTTCTTTCTGAAGACAAAATAAGAGGAATTAAGCGTGTACCTGTTATACATACACATACAAATATAAATATGCTGATTTATAGACATCATTAGGGAATTATGGCAGCAAGAACTACTCCAAATGAAATGCTAAATTTAGTTATGATGCCTGAGCAATACTTAACATTTGCATAAGATATCTGACTGCCCTCAATGCAATATTAATACCACTAGCTCTGTTAAAAGCTGATTGTACTCTGCAAAGAGATAGCAGTCGAAAAAAAATTGTGTCTATAAGAGATGCAGATAAATTACATAAAATGAAAGTTATCTTCAGTGACATTTGAAATTAGGCTCATTTTGTTGACTGGTAATTTTTCTCTAACTTCGTTGTCATATAACACATAAATCACCCACAAGAAGTTGTTTTTGTCTTTCGTTGTGCCCGATGGCATATGGAAGTTCCTGGGCCAGGGACTGAACCTGCGCCACAGCAGCAACCTGAGCCACCACAATGACAACGCTGGATCCTTAACCTGCTATGCCACAAGAGAACTCCAAGAAGGCTTTAAAAATGGGTCCTGTGGCTGCAACCCTAATTGAAAATCAAATCCTGACTACCAAGTTATTTAAAAGAGCAACTATTACAAAAACGGACAATTCTGGAAAGCTAATATAAGACCTCTATCTTTGGGTTAGCTTACTTAAAAGGATCATCTAATCAGAATTGCTTTATGTGTTCATCCCTAACCAAACTAATGCTATAAATTGGAGAGTGGGTGACATAAAAGTGTTCACTAATGGCAAATGATTGCAAAATTGGAACAAGAAGGTATAATACAGAGTTCCTTAATTTCCATCAACCTCTTCTATCTTTGGTAATTCAGTAGCTATTTTACTAATTTTTTATTCACTTGACACTGCCTAGTCATAGCTGCACTTATTAAAGAGTTAAAATATCGCAGGGTAAGTCACAGATTTGTTCAAAGTAAGAAAGATTTCATATTTATTTCTGCAGTAAGATAAGACAGCCGAGGCATGGAATAAAACTGTTGCATAGTTTTTCAAGCGGTAAGTGCACATAAGAGACATGGCTAAAATATTGAACTTCGTACTTTCAAATGCACCATTAACATTTTTAGCTTAGCATCCTTTGTTTCCTAAAAATAAGCAGTCAATGTTAAGCAGAAATGTCAAGAAATCAATAAAAAGTAATTAAGAAGAGTGTTTAACGACCTTGAGAAAAGCTTTGAAGGCAGAAAGGGGAGGGCGCTTCAACAGACTGAACAGTCAACATTCTTACGTTGTTTTTTTTTTTTTTTCCCTAGTGAAAAGAAAAGGCAATAATTTAACTTGCTTTATTTTAAAAAATAACCATACAAACTTCAAATGTCATCCTAGGCCATACTGAGGTTAATGAGGTTGCTTTCCTTCATAAAAATTCACAGCTGAAAACTGCCTTTCAGAACTGACTCTTAAACACGGTATTAGATATATCCATGCGTGGTGACAAATAACGAAGAAAATATTACTTTATTTCTATCATCTCTGAGGAAAGATACTGAGGGAAAGGAAATCATTACTGAGTGACTCCAATAAGCCAGTGAGAAATACACATGACCTCACAGAGTTCTACTGAGATGCAATAAGTTCTATATTATTTCCCTTTCTTAGCAAAAAGCAAAAGATGTCTCAGAGAGATTAAGGAACTGCTAGCATCCTACAGATGGAAAACCGCAGTAGAGATTCAAACTCAGATCTATGAATACAGAGTCCCCGTGCTCTCCAGGACACCACCCAAGTATTTTGAGTATTTAAAATAGGGGTTCATATTATTTTGAGCCAGGGACTCCTTTAGAATCTAGGAAATGCGATGGAGTTTTGTTTACACGTGCACATAAAAAACCAGCAAACAATTCTGCAGTTTCATGGACCCCTGCCTCTGAAGCCAGTTCATAGTTATTTCTTGGATCTCCAGTTAAGAATTCTTTCTGTGAGGTCAGATACTAAAAGAACGTGGACTTCTGTGAATCAGAGCATTCAATATCACAATTCCATCAGAGATAAGAGACAAAGATCTTCCCTTCTATTCATTATTTTTACTTGCTTTGTTTCAGAGGCCTTTTTCAATAATCTGCGTCAACAATATTTGAAGCAGATATAAGGACATCTCCAAAAGTACTGCAGATAATATAAGATAAATTAGGAAGATAAGTCAATATAAATTAGGAAATGAAAACTTATTTAGGAGGTTTTTTTTTCCATTTTGTAGTACGTAAGTATAAATTAGGAAATGAAAACTTATTTAGGAGGTTTTTCTTTCCCATTTTGTAGTACGTACGTATAACTAGGGTGACTGAACCTTTAGGAGTTTATTACAAATAAAGGTCACTATGTTTTATAGATTATCTATAATAATGAAAGAATTTCTTCTTTAAAAGATGCCCTGTAGCTTAAAAAACACTTTGTATCTACAAAAGAAGCTGGATGTGGGGAGGGGACGGGAGGAAGAGGGTTTCCGGCCTTTTCCTTTTTATTGAGAGAAGAAAAATTATTAATAGTTTTATATATCCATATTTTTAAGTTGGAACTGGCATTATTTAATATAAAAACCTAACTCTCCGAAAGGCAGCCGCACTAACAACTTATTTTAACAAAAATCACACCTCCGATAAAAGAAATAGAACACAAGAATGACGAACCTCTTAGATATACTTTTATTTATGTTTTTTATTTTTTATGTTTGAAGCTGTTTGCACAGCTTCAAAACACCAGAAACTGTACTTAAAACTTTTTAAAATATAATTCTTGATGGAAACCTTAAAGTTGAACTATCTTCACATTTAGTATAGAAATCCACTCAAGTAATTCTAAATATCATTGGCCATGAGATATGTTATTGCGTGAGAAAAGGAAACACTCTATTTCACATTAAATTTGACTGCAATGATCTCTGACTAATTTTTTTCTTCCCCCTCTGAATTGTTCTGAAAACAATTCTGAGAAAGCATTTTGCTTTAGCAACTTCTGTTCCAATTGTCTCTCTCAAGAGTATGATAGAAGATTAGAAAGAGAATCTAGCCCTTAAGTCTGCATAATTTTTTTACCTTGGGACATTATTATTACTAATTTTAGGTAATATTTTGTTACTACTACTACTAATCAATATACATAGAATAGTTAATGTTTACTTTATAGAAATGGAATGGCAAGACTATTGTATCTAATAATTGGTTATGAATTATTCTAATTAAGCAAATTAAAAGTACCATTTTTCAAGTGATGAATAAGTACTGCATAAATCACAAAATGCATTTTTCTTTAAAGGGTACTGTTTGTTCTTTATACGGAATGTTTTTAACTTTTCCAGAATATTCAGATAATGCTGGAATAAAAGAAACAAAAACTGGCTTCACAATAGGATTTGGTAAACTTAATAATTGAAATTATATTCACTTTGATAATAATTAATTAACATTTATCTACAAAGCAACAAAAATATTCATTTCTAAAGCTTTCTTTTTGTTGAAATCCTATTCAACAGGCTTGATTTTTTTCCCCCTTTTTTTCAGCCATGCTCAGGACATGTGGAAGTTCCTGGGCAGGGGACTGAACTCACACCACAGCAGTAAGCAGAGCCACAGCAGTGGTCACATCAGATCCTTAACCCACTGAGCCACCAGGGAACCCCCTCAACATGACTAATTTTGACTATGAGTTTTAATGACCAAGTGAATCAAATTATACAAGTGAGACTAATATTTGGTGAAATATTATTTGAAAAAACTTAAAATTCTAAAAGAAAATCACCCTACTTCTTTAGGACTTCAATTCAGGACTACTACAAAGGAATTTTTAAAATCTTTTTTTGAGGATCTGCAGTGTTTGCCATAATTAAAAGCTAACATTCCTAAGTGAACATGCTGGTTATCTTTTCCTTAAATTATCATTTTATAATTCTATAATCTTGGGAAATCACATACACACATGCATGCATGCACACACACACCTATATATACTCTCAATGCTTCTTATAGGTTTTAATTTTCAACTCTAAAAAAAGTGATTAGCCATGATATGCATAGAATCCTTTTCCCAGGCACTAAGCCAAAATTACCCCATTTGACTTACTCTGTAGCACATCACACAGTGTTTCAGATAAAATAAGAAAACTATATATACATATTTTTTTTCTTTTTTGCCTACTCAGATTCTTACAAGTCCCCTTTATCTAGCTGTAGACAGATAAATGAGAGAATACATAAAATATTCAAATATGCCTATGCCTACATAGTATCTGTTTATAAACAGAGTTAACACTGGAAAATCTTCCCCAAAGTTTCCAGGATGCATCCAAGAGGCATTTCTCCCTGACAGTCACAAACCTTTAGTCTCATTACCTTGCTTTCAGCTCAGAGTCCTCAGAGACAGATTTACTGCCCATGAAACTGATATCTAAACCTTGGTTTGGATCGTTCTGTTTTTTTCCTTTTTCTTTTTAGGGGCTCACCTGCGGCATATGGAAGTTCTTGGGCTAGGAGTTGAATCAGAGCTGCAGCTGCTGGCCTACGCTGCCAACGCCAGATCCTTAAGCCACTGAGCGAGGCCAGGGATCAAACCCACATCCTCATGGACACTATGTCAGGTTCTTAACCCGCTGAGTCACAACGGGAACTCCCGGATCATTCTTCTGAGTCCAGCTTATCTCATTCTACTAGATCGGCTCTCTGCAAGCAAACTCCTCTTGATTCGACTGACATCCTTTATATCCACGGCTGTGTACTCCGTCCCTGTGATTTAAAACCCGGCGATTTTCTCCCATCCTGTCCACTACCCATCCCTACATGTTCGGGTTCCTGAAAGAACCTTATTCTTTCTTTTCTTCTCTCTGCTTTATAGCCTGGAACTAAGGCTTTTGTGTTCAATAATAAACGTGGTGTTCCTGGCTTGGACCGCATTCTCTTATCTGTCTCCCTGGTCCTCTGGCTCAGTCCTCTCCTGGCTGCTTTATAAAACCTTCTGTCTGACTCAGCCACTGCCCCCAGGAAAGGAGAATCTTAAGAGGCTGGCTCCTCAGTTTGGCCCCAGCCTCCGAGCAGTGTGGGTTAGGAAGGGATGAGATGCCCTCTGCCATTTAGTAAACAGTGGCTCTTGTTTCTTAAAAGGTAACCTACAGAAGGCAGGGCTCAGTTTCCTTCTCTAGGATGAGAAGTGTGGTGCCCTTACTTTATCAAGATTCACCAGCTGTCATGTCCCACCTGAAAGCAAGACGGCCGGATTTAGCAAATAAAAATGCAGGATACCCAATTCAACTTGAATTTCCTGAAACTAATGGGTTCTTTTTCAGTGTAAGTATGCTCCATGAAATATGTGGAACACACTGAAACAAAATACACCTCGTTTATCAGAAATTCAAATTTAACTGGATGTCCTATAATTAACCAGGCAACTCTAAGAGTATATGACTTTTTTTTTGCTTTTTAGGGCCACACCCATGGCATGTGGAGATTCCTAGGCTAGGGGTTGAATGAGAGCTGCAGCTACCAGCCTACACCACAGCAATGCAGGATCTGAGCCATGTCTGTGACCCACACCACAGCTCATGGCAATGCTGGATTCTTAACCCACTGAGCAAGGCCAGGGATCGAACCTGCAACCTCATGGTTCCTCGTTGGATTTGTTTCCACTGTGCCATGATGGGATCTCCAGAGTATACAACATTTTAAATGTTTCATTTGCTAAGAAAATGTACAGTCACAAATGTGCATGCACGTGTGCATGTGTGCGCGCGCACACATACACACACACACACACACACAAACACAGAGTTATAAATATGAACCACGAGGCTGTACTTTTTTCATTCATTCCCCAAACTGGTTGTATCTATTGACAAAGAGATTGGAACTACACTACTATATTGTTGTACCTCAGGGATTTCTACTCCATTTCTGCTGTGATTGAACTGAAGGGGGAGGAAGCTTTCAAATTAAAGCTCACTTCAAATTAAAAAAATCTACCCCTCCCCGCCCTCCATACACACTGGTTGGGTTGCCCCTTTCTTTTGTGTTTTCACCTCAGGATTCAAGTTCAAAGGCAGTAATAACTTCAGAGTCAATAACACTATCAATGGATAGGCTTGCTGCACGCATTCTTAGAGTCAACAATATTCCATGTTTACAGGGCTCATGACAATGTGGAGGTAAGAGCACGTCTGGAGCCCCCAAGTTAGCCTGAGTCTGCAATAGCATTGGCTAGGCCCTCAGTACAAGTAGCACAGAGTAGGAGCTAGTGCCCGAGAGCTATGAGGTAAAGGGAAGAAGATGAAGAGATGCCAGGACAACTTTTCAAACCCTATGGCACTAATACTTCCCTGAAACGGAAACCCAGAAGAGGAAGCAAAAGAGCTTGGCCATCATATCTCTATTTCACTTAGCCACTAGGCAAGGCACTGACTCAGTCACGGCAGGAAACTGTCTTCAGACAGAAAAGAGTAAAAAGAATGTTAGAAAAATGGAACTGGATCAGAGAACAGAGATCTGCTTGATTAAGGGACTCGCGTTTCACCCTATGGAGAAGGTGGATGAAACTGATGTTGATTGCAGAAGAATCTGGAAAATGGAATTGTATTAAAAAAATATCAAAGTTGGACATACAGCAGGTTTATATATTTGAGGGGTAGAAACTGACCCAATCAATGAAAGTTACAGGAACACCAATTTTCAGCTGAATAGATGGGGAAAAAAAAAGCAAAAACAACTGTAGAGCTAATCAAAGAGAAAATGGATGCTGGGTGGATGTTTCTTTGTAACTAAAGAAAGAGCAGACTGATTGACAATCATTCTTTGGTGGAACTCACTGCAATGAAAGGTAGACTAGACTTGGACTTCAAACCATTCAAGATTGCTTCCATCTCTGAGGTTCTATGATTTTAAAAAGGAGATTAAATGATTTATCAGCGTGACTTTCATATTCAAGCAAGATCTGAGATGACTTTTACAGAACATGAAGTGCTACATCTTAATCTTAATTTCAAGCACTCTGATTCTAATTCCTCAATTTGTAACTGGTGCATACTGGGGACAGAAAATAAAGAAGCAATCAAAAGGAGATCCCCTCTCACAGTGGAAACAAACCTAACATCACTCACATATATTCTACTATAAATCTCTATGGCAAAAATTGTGCCATTTTTGCAGTTTTTGTCAAGGATAGTAGAAGCCAGTTAAATAACGTGGTCACTTATTGCCTACTGATGACTATTCTTAAAAAAGCTATACTTTATTTAAATTAAAAAAAAATCCACTTGGCTACCAAAGACTATTTTTGTGTTCACAATTTCAAAATATATTTAACAATAGAAACAACTCTACGTTTTACTAAGTCAAGCCAATATTTTCAGTGGTCATAAAAAGGACATCCCAATGATCACAAATCTAGAATGACAGGCATTAACTGCATCTCTGTTCCCCCCAGATTACTAATTTCATTGATGAGACTTCCTATAGCTTTTACTGGCTATCAGCAGATGAGTCGGGGGAAGGGGTGACTCAAAACACCAGAACCAATAAAACCTTCCTGTAAACGATAAATATGAGCTTGTTTGTGCTCTGACTTGAAGAACACTGTACCTTAGTGATGTTTTTCGAGCAGAAATATTTGCACCTGCTCCACTAATTTCAAGACAGTAGTAGCAAAATAAAGCACAGGATAATCAGACATCGTACAAAAGCCCAGGTGACATTTATGCATTTTTCTCAAATCAGAAACTGGTTTGAGTCTTGGGAAATCAGACCTTGCCTTTTTACACAGATTTTGAACTACTCCTTTGGTTTGCTTGTTTATTTTGCTGTTGTCCCATCATAAAATATGTGACGACTTATTTCTAACTTTGTGTGACATGGAGATTAATCTTCTTGTCCATTATACAAAAGCTCCTTCCTTGTGTCTTCTGCAAAACTATTTATACAATTTAGCAATCCTTAGAGACTTCAGCCTGACAGTATCACTGCTTCTCAAAGAAAAGTACCCAGATTATAAACAGACTCTTGAAAAAAAAAAGAAACGATCATTTTGAAGATTCAACTCCAAATTCCTTCAGCCTAGTTCAACAAATCGCCATAAATGTTCACTAGTCAGTCCCATTTTTTTAACTTAATCTGCCCCTCCCCCTGCACCTATACTGCCTCCCCAGAGAGTGATGGGAGATGGAGGACAGGGAAGAAAACATTAAGGAAAACAATCTTTTTAGCCCACTTTGCATCTATCACTCCTCTGCTAAGATGGCTGGTGGGCAACTGGCAATTTGTTAAATTAACTCATTTCCTCGGAATCATTCTTTGTTATGGAAGGGCCACAGCTCTGGTCTACAAAGAGCCATTAGTTTAAAGGTGCTTGTTCAGCATATTCCATTTTTTGCTGATGACATCTGAAATTAATCAGAGTACCACAATCAGCACATGCAAAGGCATCAGAAGGACAGTGCAAGTAAAACCGTCTTTATCAGAAGTCACTACCATGGGCCTAGCATGTCCCTGTGGAAGACTTCGCTTTAACCGTTGAATTTATTTTCTCACCAGCTCAATGAAAACAATAGGTATTTAGTCATTAATTATCTTAAAAGTCCCCTAATTAAAGACTGGACCGTAAATTTTAAGGTGTGTGAACACTTTTATTGCAAATTCTTGGCAAAATGTTCCTGTGTTAGTTCCAAATCTTTTAAAGAGCTTGATATATTATTTTTTAAAACAGAATCCATGTCCTGTGTCTAAGAACAGATTTTCATTTCCGTATGTTCCTTCCTGTGAGTAGACTACCAGAAGAAAATAAGTTACATTTTCTTTACCCATCAATTTATCAAAAAAGACATGAAAGATTGCGATCAGAACAGCCTCTCACTGAAAAGGAGTCCCTATCAATCTCCAAAGTCCTGAAAGAAACTATTTTAGAAGCAGAGAAATAGGTAGACGTTAAAGAGAAAGTAATACAATAGTCATTTCTATATAAGACTCAAGATTTGTTGATGTTTGTGTGAGAGAAAAAAAAATTTTTATTCCTAGTGCTATTGCTATTTCAAAGATAGACAACTGATATCCAGGTGATGAAAAATACAGCGTTTTCTTCTGTCACATGCTCCTCCCACTTTTTGGGAGACAGGTACTAGAATAGTAAACCAAGAAGTTGACTCTGCATGTACCTTTCATGAGCAGAATTTTTTTAAATGACCTATTAATGACGGAAAATTTTATATGACCCTCTTAGTGAACTGATTTTCTGACTTCTAATTTGATGTCTCAGAGACCACTAAAAAAGTCTAAGGCATCAGTATGATTGTATGGAATGTATATGGCATTACAGCTCAGGTTAGATATTTGCGAAACTAATAACAATTTCAAAAATCATCAACAGGACAGTTCTACATGATCATGGGACAAATAAGATCAAAGCTCATTTGGGAAGGAAACAGATGAAAAGATGTTTCAATATTAGCAGCACTTAGAGTATCCAGCCCATGACAGGCCAATGGAGGAAAAGAAAAAAAGTGAGGACTTCATCCTGCTCTGTTCAGCATTGTTTGTGTTCAGGCTCTAATTGGCTCCAAGTCCTACGAGGTTCCAGGGCCAGACAATAAGGTTAGAGAGGTGGGAAGCCCTCTAAAGTCCTTTTTTGTGTGTGTGTTCGGGGGGTTGTTTATTTTTTTAAATTAAAATACAGTTGATTTACAATATTGTCCCAATTCTGTTTTACAGAAAAATGACCCAGTCATACATATACATACATTCCCTTTCTTATATTATCTTCCATCATGGTTCTACAGTCTTCATATATTATCTCTGAACCCCCCCTTATCCTTTGACCAAAATAAATTTCATTCCTCAAGAAATTCAAATATAAGATACATCTCTAAACAGAGAGCAAATATAAATTAAATGCTACCCAGTTAAATTATTGATCCAAATAAATCAACATCACATGCAAACACATTTGAACTTCTAGGGTACAGCTGGTAATTCTAATGCTTGCTTGCATTACTGTTGAAAAAAAGTCAACCATTAGGGAGAGGAAAGCATAAAAAGAAAAAAGTAGGACTGTGAGACCAATCAAAATAGTCTCAGCAATCTCAACATCCACCTCTTTTTCTTAATTCCTCCATCCCTCAAGTTCCAAGAGCTATTTTGCAAATGAAAAATCACAATAATACTGCAGATATTACCAACATTCACAATACCCAGGAATCCATTCTCCTCTGAAAGCTAATCTCTACCAACACAATCATCCAAAGACAGGCTGATTGCTGGGTCATTTGGTTTTCTACATACGTATGATTTCATGGATGACCACTAGGCACATCGGAACTTAGACTGACATGCTTTTTAGAAGACAAATGTTTTCCCTCGAGCTTCCTGAGAGAAATAATTGAGATTGATGTACTGGGGTCATCTTTCACATGTGAACAGTCTCTGATCAATGTGTAACGTATTTTCTTTAAATATCCGTTTCTTACTATTTTTTTTTTGGGAGGGGTTATAACCTACTTTTGTTCTTTTATAAATAAAGAATTCAAACATTCCCTCCATTTTTGATATTAGGTATATAAGCCAAATTTCAAAGATGAGATGAACATTAACTCAATTCTTTTAGCTGATGTGCAGGATTAACCCAAGGTACCAATTAGCCAGGGTGAACAGAAGAAGGGTTTATTATATTTGTGGGGAAAAGGAAGCATTTGTTGAATAAATACAAAGGGCTGTAGGTTTTTTAGAGATACTTCTGATCTAAGTTCTACTTACATGGTTAAACAATTTATATAATCATTTGTACATGAGTGGAAAGATAATTGTTTTATTTCTTGAAGAGAATTTATCTTTAACCTACCTAGATAATTTGATTTTCTGTTGATGTCAATTTCGAGTTAGATAAAAGCATTCCATTTTCTTTCTTTTTCATTCACAATATGGCTAAATTATTTCATCAGTTATACAAATTAAAAGATTCCGTTATTCCCTATCTCATTTTGTTAGAAGTTAAATGGAAAAATTCTAATAGATAACATATGCCAATACCTATTGGGAATCAATTGCTTTGAATTGATAAAATTCTTGCTAGCGACAAACACAAAAGGCAGATTAGAGCTCTGCTCAGAACACCTGCTTCAAAAATGTCCTGAATGACTGAGGGGAAAGAGGAAGAAGAAATGAGAAGTAGCCACTAGTGGGTATGAGGTTTGTTTTGGGGATGATGAAAATGTTCTGAGATTAATGGTTATGGGCTGTACACCATTTGGATATACTAAAAACAGTGAATTATACACTTTAAAAGGGTGAATCTTATGGTATTGTGACATATCACAATGAAGTTGTTAGCAAAAAACTTGTTTTTGATACCTGAACTATTATTAAACTCCTACAAACAGAAATAGGAGTAATTGAATATTTTCTTAAACACTTCTTTGTCCTATTGATATCGGAACCCCTCTATTACCAAATGCCAGACTTCCACATTGTCATTACAGTAAAATTTGAACCACTGGTAATATTTAGCACATTTCTGGAGAAAAGATGGCTCAAGACAACAAAAAGCAAGTAATTCTACAAGAATAACCTCATAAGTTGCAATAATTACATTCATGTGGTGACATAAAACAAAAAAAATAACGAAAGAAACCAGAAAACTTTATTCTCTTACAAAGCCATCTTTCCATTCTTTTTTCAGATCCTAATATTAAATTACATCTAAATTTAAACTAAGTTCAAAGATGGTTCACACTATTGGATAACTATCACATAACTATTACGTTAAAGGTTCTCTCCTTTTTTTTTTAAAATTGAAGTGTAGAAGTATAGTTGATTTACAATGTTGGGTTAGTTTCAGGTGTACAGCAAAGTGAGTCAGTACTTCTTTTTCAGATCCTTTTCCATTAGGGGTTATCATAAGATATTGCTATATAGTTCCCTGTGCTATAGAGTAGGTCCTTATTGTTTATCTATTTAATGTAGAATGGTGTGTAACTGTTAATCCCAAACTCCTAATTTATCCCACACCCCCTTCCCCCAAACCATATGTTTGTTTTCAATGACTGAGAGTCTATTTCTGTTTTGTAAATAAATTCATGTGGATTATTTTTTTTCAGATTCCTCCTGTAAGTGATATCATATGATACTTGTCTTTCTGTGTCTGACTTCACACAGTATGATTCTCTCTAGGTCCTAAAGGTTCTTCTCTGACTTTAGGAAAACAGATTTTATTCTTTACAATTGTATTAATCACTAACCCAGGCAAGCTGTTTAATAGGAATCTGGGTCTGACAACTGCTCTAATTTACTGGTTCCCCTTTTGTGCCACCGTGGGTTCTCCAAGCCCCTCAATCACTGTCAACTACAGAAGGGGAGGAAGTTGATGAGTTTCATTTTTAATGATTACTTAATTTAAGACAGAGTTACCCTTGGCATGGTGGCTTTATCTGTGCAAAATTACTCATACACAGCCTCAGATGAATGAACCATGGGACACATGCACTCATATGAAGTGTGAACCCAAATGCAAATTCACAGGGATGAAAGAGAGAGAGCATAGACCTTTTCTTCAAGACATTTAAATAGATTTGGCACAATAACAATGGTTGAGTTAGCTTTAGGGTTTTTATCCCTGGAAGCATTTACAGTGGCAGTTGGGGAATTTCTTCCTGGAAGGCTGATGCCTCATTTGATTTTTTTTTTTTTTTTGTCTTTTTGCCTTTATGTAGAGCCGCGCCCGTGGCATATGGAGGTTCCCAGGCTAGGGGTCTAACAGGAGCTGTAGCTGCCGGCCTACGCCACAGCCACAGCCACGCGGGATCCGAGCCGCATCTGCAACCTTCACCACTTCACCACAGCTCACAGCAACGCCGGATCCTTAACCCGCTGAGTAAGGCCAGGGATCGAACCCGCAACCTCATGGTTCTTAGTCGGATTCGTTAACCACTGAGCCACAAAGGGAACTCCTGATGCCTTATTTGAGAACGGATGAGGAAGGTAACGTATTTTCTTGATCCATCTAAGGGAAGTTCTCTCTGAGGGTAGTGGTTAGACTCAATGCCCTCTGGAAATCTCTCCTAGCCTTAAGAGTTTAATATTAGATGAAAAGTCATACCCAAGTAATAGCTGTTCGGGGGGTGGTTTTATTATTTCACCTCCATGATATATTTAATCCCAAAAGCACAGAATAGAAATTCTCTGAAACTAGCACTGGGAAAGCGGAAGCAGCCATAAAGGATGCAAAGGTCATCCTGAATTAATCTGAAGTTTAACTGGGTGTTCTACTTCCTTAACCCAGGTCTCTGGCTGATCTCCTCGTAGGCCTTTATTTTGTCATTATCCGTTTCTCCCTAGGTATGGGTGCTGCTACTGTGCCAGTGTAAAGCTGCGCTTCTGTTTATAATGCCTTTGCTCAAATGTGGGCACATCCCGCACAGCTTCTTAAGAGCTGGAATATCCTGTCTGCCCTCATAACTCTCCTGTAATGAACTTTTCTTACAGTTGAATCACCCCTAGGTATTTCTTGATGCTTCCCTCTTTCTACGCATCTTCCATTATCCAGCTGTTCCTGGAATGCTATATAAGAAAGCAATTTTACTCTATGTGCTTTACTTATGTGTTTGCTCATTGAAAATTGCTGTTATTTTTTCAGCACACTGATGTCTAACAGATCGTGACACATTATACCGAGGTATTACCGACAGTGCTGAAATTTGTTTTTCTAATTCATAATATGCCTAAGCCATAATTCAGATGCTCTAAAAAGCAATGGCTCTATTGCTTCCCTGATTTATGAAAATCATGTCTGCTTTTGCAATTTATTTTTTGTAATGCAGTTTTAAATGAAGTGATTGCCATGTCTTTTGATTGGTATCCTATTGCTACAGACCGAGCAGTTCCAAATCATACATACATAGGTTAGCTTTTCAGCTCTAAATGTAATCAGCTCTCACTTTTGGAGAGTCATGTAACTGAGTTGAAATTCTACCACTGTGTGCGTTTATTCCAAAGGACTATATCAACTCCAGGAAAGAGTCCTGACATTTGAGGGTAGTTCAACACCATCATATCAGCCAGTGAGAAAGCTTTTTTGGGTCTTTTTAATCTACTTGTTTTATTATGCTCATCACTACTCAAAATAATGATATATTTACCTTATGTTTTTTCTTAAACTTCTAAAATTTATTTACTTGTTTTGTTTTTCTGTTTTAAGATTTTTACTGAAATACAGTTGTACAATATTATATACAGGTGTGCAATATAGTGATGCCTAATTTTTAAATGTTATACTCCATTTCTAGTTATTGTTAAGATATTGACTATATTCCCTATGATGCACAATATACATTTGTTGCTTATTTTATTTTATTTATTTAAAAATATTGTTTTAGGAGTTCCCTTCGTGGCTCAGTGGTTAACGAATCCGACTAAGAACCATGAGGTTGCGGGTTCGATCCCTGGCCTCGCTCAGTGGGTTAAGGATCCGGCGTTGCCGTGAGCTGTGGTGTAGGTTGCAGACGCGGCTCGGATCCCGCGTTGCTGTGGCTGTGGCGAAGGCCGGCAGCTACAGCTCCTGTTAGACCCCTAGC